>JAPXFY010000026.1:33273666-33278666 GCA_030674185.1 Monoplex corrugatus | reverse complement strand
TCTTCTATGACTCCAGGGTTATGGCACTGTCTAGGTAGAACTTCAGGACCTGGCCAGCTCGTGGGTTTATTTGCAGGCTTAAGGATTGTGTCGTGATCGTTCTGGATCTTCTCCATCACATGACACTTGTGACGTTAGTGCATAAAGAATTCATTACGGGTGTGGAGACGTCATCTTGACAAACTGAAACTGAAACTGAAACTTCCATCGACAGCACTGCTCTACCCCGATAGGAAAAAGTGGGGGTGGGAGTGGGGCCGGGAATGACAAAAAAAATTAAACTGAGCCCGCCTCGTGCCTACGTGGAGGATAGCAGATAGCTACGTTCACCTGTTCTTTTTCCAGCCTTACAATTAAAAGAAACAAGAAAACGAGTGAAACAAAACGTCTCTAACCTTTGGTGCATGACTGTTCATACCCTACTGGACAGAGAGGACAGAACCAGAACAGCACACAGCCTTGATCACCAGGACGTTGGATCGATATAAGTTTGAAATTTCTACCAGTCGTCGTGGTGTAGTGGTTAACGCAACGGACTACCGACTGTAAGGTTGTGGGTTCGTATCCCCATCATCCCTTCAAAAATCATTGTGGGATTTTTCGGCTCTAACCGGCTCCTACCCAGAGTTGGCGTGCAATTGGCTCATTGGGGAGACTGGGACCACACAGTCGAGTCTCATCCACTTCACGGATGCGTCATTGAGGGTGCTGCTCAAATCCTCTGACCAGTACCGTACGTGTCAGTATCTCTCGGGCCTGGTTAACGCCAGGATATCTTATGATCGTAAGCGTAGAGTACAGCCCTGTCATGCAGTCTCAATCCTAGATGGAACTCTAAAGCCTCATGATTATCATCCTCATCGACATCATCATCATCATCGCATTGTAAAAACTGTACCAGCTTCTGTGGCCATTAAGATGGCGTAGAAAATGGGACAAACAACAACAAACAACAACAAAAAGGTGAGCACGAAGGTAACGTCCCTGAGGCAATGATCCTAAATAAAAAAAATAATTTGAAATTTCTGCCCTGAGTGAGACCAGACTTGTACGCAAAACACAGCTCGAGTATGTTGGAGGAGACTACATCTATTGTACTGCAAAGTTCAGAGATGATCTAAGCACCTCTGGTGTCAGATTCGCCCTTCGCATCAAACTCACAGGGATGCCGGAAAGCTTACCTCATGGTATGAATGATTGCTTGATGACTCTGTCTTTTGCACAGAAAAAGACCATATTACCGTAGTCGTAGTGCGTATGCCCCAGTGATGACAACTCCAGCTGATTAATCCAGAACAGGTGTGACTGCCCGCGTTCAAGAAAATAGGAACCAGAAGAAACAAACGAAAAAAGAGGAATCAAAACATGTGTTTAATACAACCAGACAAGACAGGCGCAAAGTTTCGGCCAATGGCGTTTGTCAAGGTAATAGTTGTTTAAAACCCAGCCGACTGCGTAGAGCCATACCAGGGCTATAACCAGTTAAAAAAATACACAATACTTCAACAGGCAAAAGGGAAAAGAAAATTTAATACACGTATCAATGCATTCGTGTTCATAATCTAAAAGATTACCCTTGGCGTTGACCAATCCGTCCAATTTATCACACAGGGGTTTAAAAAACATACCTGAACACAACTTTAAACATAATTAAGGTCACTTAAACTCATATTAATGGGCCTAATTTACCTAAAATTGCTTCCGCATATCTCATATCCTTAGAGCCAAAAATGCACTTAACTCATGTACCCAATTATCAATCCTAACAGAAAGTGCATATGACTTTATCGCACACGGACAGGTGAATGGACCAGCAAGGCAGAAAACGACAGAAAGAAATGACAGAAAGCAAAGGAGGAAGAACGAAACAAAATGAGAAACAAAGAGAGTGACAGAAAAGAGGAAATTTCTGGCACAGAATTTCCAGAAGATGGGGATACTATTTATACTGAAAGAGTCCTCAGGGCAGAAGAAAAGGACTAAAATGGTCCAAGATCTACAGACGCCTGCATCCAATAATAATAATAATGATAACGATAACAACAATAGTAACGATTACATTAACAGTATTAATAACAGTAATAATAACAAGAATAACAACAACAACAATAATAATGATAATAATAATAATAATATAATGATAATAATGATAATAAGAATAATGTTTTGTGAAGAGACTAAATAGATTTGCAAAAATCAGCAACAATGAATAAACAAACAATATAAGGAGAACAAATTCCACGGTTTTTACCTTGTTCGAACAGGCATCTCGTGTTAAGGTTTAACCAGGGGAGAACACTTTGGTCAGTTCTGTTCCTGGCGCGATGCACGTTGTTATTTCCCCTGTGCAATCTCCCACACTCTTTCTCTCATTTGTCAATGCGTCAGTGAATGTTACCGTCTCTCCTGCCAGCATGTCTCTCTCTCTCTCTCTCTCTCTCTCTCTCTCTCTCTCTCTCTCTCTCTCTCTCTCTCTCTCTCTCTCTCTCTCTCTTTGCTTCTCTGGCGTTCGTGGGAAGCATATCCCACCTGTATTCGTACACAATCATACAGAGCAAGCTTGTACATGGATGACCACAGTTACATCTATAGAGTAAGCTTGTACATGGATACCCACAGTATATAGAGTAAGCATGTACATGGATATCCATAGAGTAATCTTATACATGGATGTCCAGTTATATAGAGCAAGCGTGTACATGGATATCCACAGTATATAGAGTAAGCCTATCCATGGATATTCATAGAGTAAGCTTTAAATGGATGTGCACAATTCCATAGAGTAAGCTTGTATACATGGATGTACACAATCATGTAGAGTAAACTTGTACACGGATATCAAAAGAGTAAGCTTGTCCACAGTATATAGAGTAAGCGTGTACATGGATATACACAGTATATAGAGTAAGCTTATACATATATGTCCATAGAATAAGCTTGTATATGGATGCCCACAGTCATGTAGAGTAAGCTTGTACATGGATGTCCACAGTATATAGAGTAAGCGTGTACATGGATATACAGGTAGAAAGAAACTCTAGGGAGAGCTAGACAACAGAAGGTCTTCAGAGAAGTAACCCCCTTTAGACAAGTGTTTCGGCCCTGAATTCCTTACACTCTCGGGGGGCCGGGCCACATCCAGGTCATGACTCCTGGATGCCCTTCTGCTGTTGTCTATTTTTTTTTTTTTCCCACGCCGGGGAGCGAACCTGGGCGAAGATTTTGACCCGCAGACCTGCTTTCTTCAGGGTACTGGCAAGACCGGCGTATTTTTCGGTCTTGTAGATATGTGCTTCTTCCATTCTGCTTTCGTATGGCACAGTGAGTTCTATCAGAATCACTTGTTTCGAGGAGTCAGAGTGGAGAGCGATGTCTGGTCTCATGCCTGTCTTGCTGATGACATCTGGTAATTTCTCCACTCTGGGAGGTCTGCTGTACACTCCCAGTCGACTGCTCCATCCAGAAGACCCTTTGGCAATGTGCTGGTTGTCATAGCACTTTTGGGCCAGACCTGTTTCCCTCCTGCTTTATACACAGTATATAGAGTAAGCTTGTACATGGATATACACAGTATATAGAGTAAGCTTGTACATGGATATACACAGTATATAGAGTAAGCTTGTACATGGATATACACAGTATATAGAGTAAGCGTGTACATAGATATACACAGTATATAGAGTAAGCTTGTACATGGATATACACAGTATATAGAGTAAGCTTGTACATGGATATACACAGTATATAGAGTAAGCTTGTACATAGATATACACAGTATATACAGTAAGCGTGTACATAGATATACACAGTATATAGAGTAAGCTTGTACATGGATGTCCACAGTATATAGAGTAAGCTTGTACATGGATGTCCACAGTATATAGAGTAAGCTTGTACATGGATATACACAGTATATAGAGTAAGCTTGTACATGGATATACACAGTATATAGAGTAAGCTTGTACATGGATGTACACAGTCATACACAGTAAGCTTGTACATGGATGTACACAGTCATACACAGTAAGCTTGTACATGGATGTACACAGTCATACACAGTAAGCTTGTGCATGGATGTACACAGTCATATAGAGTAAGCTTGTACATGGATGTCCACAGTCATACACAGTAAGCTTGTACATGGATGTACACAGTCATACACAGTAAGCTTGTACATGGATGTACACAGTCATATAGAGTAAGCTTGTACATGGATGTCCACAGTCATACACAGTAAGCTTGTGCATGGATGTCCACAGTCATACACAGTAAGCTTGTACATGGATGTACAGTCATACACAGTAAGCTTGTACATGGATGTCCACAGTCATACACAGTAAGCTTGTACATGGATGTCCACAGTCATACACAGTAAGCTTGTACATGGATGTACACAGACATACACAGTAAGCTTGTGCATGGATGTACACAGTCATATAGAGTAAGCTTGTACATGGATGTACAATCATATACAGTAAGCTTGTACATGGATGTACAATCATATACAGTAAGCTTGTACATGGATGTACACAGTTATATAGAGTAACCTTGTACATGGATGTACACAGTCATACACAGTAAGCTTGTACATGGATATACACAGTCATATACAGTAAGCTTGTACATGGATGTACACAGTCATATAGAGTAAGCTTGTACATGGATGTCCGCAGTCATATAGAGTAAGCTTGTACATGGATGTTCGCAGTCATACACAGTAAGCTTGTAAATGGATGTTCACAATCATATAGAGTAAACATGTACATGGATGTACACAGTCATATACAGTAAGCTTGTACATGGATGTACACAGACATACTCAGTAAGCTTGTACATGGATGTCCGCATTATATAGGAAAGCTTGTACATGGATGTCCACAGCCATACAGATGGAGCTTGTACATGAACGTACACGGTCATAGAGAGTAAGCTTGTTCGTGGATGTCCATTTTTTTTACCTTGCCAGTTAGGCCATCATAATCCATGTTCAGGTGTGTGCA
>JAPXFY010000026.1:33261166-33263666 GCA_030674185.1 Monoplex corrugatus | reverse complement strand
ACTGAAAGATTCTCAGTGACTCACAAATTTATATTCTCATTGATAACGATGCTGCTGCTGTTGCTGCTGCTATGATGATTACAAATGTGAACGGTGAAATGATGATGATGATGACGACGACGACGATGATGATGATGATGACGACGACGACGACGGCAGCGATGACGACGATGATGACGACGACAACGATGATGACGATGACAACGACGATGACGATGATGATGGCGGCGGTGGCGATGGCGGTGGTGTGACGATGATGATGATGATGATGGCGACGACGATAACGACGATAACGACGACGACGACAATGATATGGTGACGACGACATCGACGATGATGATAACGTGAAATCCGAAATCATCTACTGTTGAAAACCGTTTCAACGTTAACTCCACTTCTCAGGTCTACAACTCAGTCTGTATCTTACGGCTCTGTCCTGGGTTCTTATGGCAAATGCATTTGGTTTTTTTTTGTGGTTTTTTTCTGAGTTTTGAAGTTTTTCTGAGTTCTCTGTGCAAAGCCAACTAGCTATCTTTCATAGCTTCTTATCATCATCACGTACCCTGCCGCATGGCATTGGCGATCATGGCTCTCCATATGTATCTATCCCTTGTTGCCGCAAGCATATCTTCCACCCTCTCTGTCCCCAGCCACTCTGCAAGTCTGTCTAATATTTTTTTCCCTGGGTCTACCTGGTGCTCTCTTTACCTCCAGCTTTCCTGTTGTGACCAGGTGTTCTAATTTCCCTCGCCTCATAAATATATCCTACAAATGTTGTTGTCTTTCATAATCTGTCTTTTCCTATTCTTCTTCATTTAATTACTGTTCATTTTTGTCTCTTCCTCCATTCAACAGTGTCTCGTTTGTTTGTTTTCTTTGCTGTCCTTGGAACTCTTTAACAGTCCTTCTTAGAAACCACATTTCACCGCCTGAATCTTGTTCTGACTTTGGGTGTGGACCGTCCGTGCTTACTGTAAAACGCTTCTACGTGGCGGAAACGGTAGTAGTGCGGACCGGGCGTTACCGTTTGAACGGTCGCAAAATTCAAATCGCCAAACGATAAACTTTAACGGCCAGCTTTCTACGTGACAGAAATCACGTGCTTTCCTTTATCCGGGGATGCTTTCCTTGAAAACGAAGGGACTTTCATAAAATTCAGTTAACTGCCGGTTTGGGAACATCATAAAGCGAATAATTTTTTATTCATCCTAGCTTCTTTTTGTGTGATGGGTGGTGGTAGGGGTGGTAAATGGTGGTGGTAGTGGTGGTGTGGTGGTGGTAGAGGTGGTAGGGTGTGAGGGTGGTGGGGTGGGGGTGGTGTCGGGGGAAGCATGCAGTTTGTAAGGCCCAGTTTGTCAAACTGGGCAGCCCCCGTGTCGGGGCTGTCAGAACGAGTCGTTAAAGACTCCATCAAAAAATGAAAGAGTATATAGATTTTTGGAACGTATGATACAGTCCACGGATTTTTTTTTTTAAATATTTTTTATTATTATTTCTTTTTTATCGCTTGCTGCTTTATTGGATTATTCATCGGGCATAAAGTTTACAGGCGTCCTCCCGCCTATAAACGGTTAAAGCCTTATAACTAAATAGCCACGCGTTATATAGACCCGGGCGCCGAATCACTGATGTCCTGGGTCTCTGTCCTCTTCCACCTCTGTCTCTTTTTTTATTTCTTTGCAGACCTCCCACCTACCTATCACCCTCCATTGCTCGTCTGCCCTTCCTTTTCCGTCTGTCTATGTATCTGTTCGCCTGTTTGAATGCCTGCCCTAATCTGTCTGCGTCTGTGTCTCTGTCTCTCACAATGTCTCTGTCTGTTTCTCTGTCTGTCTCTCTGTCTGTCTCAGATGTTTATATTCTCATTGATAACAATGCTGCTGCTACTACTGCTGCTGCTGCTGCTGCTGCTGCTACTGCTGCTGTTGCTGATTATGATGATGATGCTGCTGCTTATGCTACTGCTTCTGCTGCTGCTGTCTGTCTGTCTCTCTATCTGTCTCTGTCTGTCTGTCTATATCTGTCTCTCTTTCTCTTTCTCTCTCTCTCTTCGCTCTCCCTCTCTCTCTCTCTCTCTCTCAAATTCCGTCTCTCACACACTCTCTCTCACTCTCTCATTCTCTTACTCTTACTCTCTCTGTCTTTCGCTCTCTCTCTCTTTCTCTCTCTCTCACTCTCTCTCACTCTCTCTATCACTCTCACTGTCTCTCTTTCTCTCTCTCACTTTCTCTATCAGTCTCTCACTGTCTCTGTTACTGTCTCTCTCCCTCTCTTTCTCTCTCACTCTCTCTCACTCTCTCTATCACTTCTCCTCCCATTTCTCTCTCTCTCTCTCTCTCTCTCTCTCTCTCTCTCTCTCTCTCTCTCTCTCTCTCTCTCTCTCTCGCTCTCTGACGAGCCACGGTAGTCAAATAGGTAAACGTCAGATTTCCAATCGAAAAGTCCTGAGTTCAATCCTCCAAAACACCTCCCGCCTGGTGGGCACAGAATGGATGGACAC
>JAPXFY010000026.1:33208666-33251166 GCA_030674185.1 Monoplex corrugatus | reverse complement strand
CTATCCCCTCTCCCTCGCTTCAAATTCATATTCATATTCACTTTTTTTTTTTTACCAAGACTTCAGAAAGGCAAGAAGGCTAACTGGTCTTCAAGGGGTGGGACCTGGGAAATCAACCTATCTCTCCAATGTTTTATACCAAGGCAGCCGGGATACACCCTGCTCTTCACGATTTTCAACTGCCGTGGGATCTTTAGCGTGTGAAGCCAGAAGGCACACGGATCCGACTCGTTCTTCGTCCCCTTCTGAAAGACTAGACGTTCAGGTCGATTTTCCGGTTAAACTGAGGAGAAAAGTCGAGGCCTGTACGGGGAGCGAACCCTGGAACCTGAAGTTGAGTTATTGTCAGGCGAACGTCTGAATCATTCTGCCACTATTCTCTTTCAATCCCTCCTAAACAAACTCCAAAATCCATCTCCAGTTCAATCCAAGCCCGCAACATTAATTAACCCTTCGACTTCTGCAACCTGTCCACCAGCATCCTGCACTGTCAGCCATGATTGCAAAGCAAAAAACTTAACCTTTTGATTCATTCCCTCACACTATCCACCAGCTTCCTGCAGGAAGTTGGTGAATAGGGTGAGGGAGTCAAAGTGTTAATTTTTAAAAAATTTATTTTAGCAGTTGGTGGATAGGGTGAGGAAGTCAAAGGGTTATTTTTTTAGCAGTTGGTGGATAGGGTGTGGGAGTCAAAGGGTTAATTAATTTTTTATTTTTTATAGCAGTTGGTGGATAGGGTGTGGGAGTCAAAGGGTTAATTTTTTCTATTTATTTTAGCAGTGGTGGATAGGGTGAGGGAGTCAAAGGGTTAATTAAATACTGTCCTCTTCGCTGCCCGTCTTAATGTTTCCATCATTCTGGTGGTGTCAGCTTAGAGTTCCATAGGTCCCTCACCTTCCCCTCTCCCTCCTGCCCCCTCCCCTGTATATGTATATGTGTGTATGTATACATATTATATGTATATTTAATATAGAGGATCGGGGCTGTCTAAAATGAAAATAAATGGTGAGGAGATCAGAAACATAGACAGGAATAGTTTCCGAGAAAAAGTTCTAACAGAAAACTGAGAGTTTGTTGTCTACCTAGGTTTGGACTGGAAGCCAATGAATTTTCTAAAGAAGGGGTTGAACATGATCATAATTATTTACGAGCCTTCAAAACTTAAGTTTTACAGCAGAAATTTTGATTCTTTCATAATTTGCCAAGAACGTATAGTGAGATGTGGAAAAAGCAGAGAACTGCAAAAAGTTTAATTTCTGCAGAACAAAGGCACAGACATGTGTTTTTGATGTGTTTGTTGTCAGATAAGGGCGGATGACGCTCATCATCATCACTAGTTCTGCCGCATACGAATCTATCGCTTGTCGCTGCAAGTACATCTCCCACCCTCTCTGTCCTCAGCCACCCTGAGAGTCCGTCCAATATTTTCTCCCTGGGTCTACCTGGTAATCTCTTTCCCTCCAGCTTTTCCTGTTGTGACCAAGTGCTCTAATTTCTCTTGCCTCATAAAAATGTCCTGTAAATGCTGCTTGTCTTTTCGTAAATCTTCTTCATTAATGTTCTTCATGTGTCAGCCTCCATCAAGACTGTTTCCTTTTTTTGTTTCTTTGCTCTCCATGGAACTCTCAACATTCTTCTTAGAAACCACATTTCAGTTGCATCAATCTTGTTCTGACTTTGCGTGTTGACTGTCCACGCTTCACACCCGTGCAACAGTATAGGTTCTACGTAACACTGTACGTAACACTGATGAATTCTCTTCCGGATAACACTAAACAGGTGAATTTCTAGGTACGTACGCTGAGCGACATGTTGGTGATGTCAGACTAGAGTGACATAACATCGCAGATCGTTTCTTAGCTAAGATTGTAAAACTCTCCTGGACTGTGTAATGAAGTGTGTTTCTTTGTAGTCTGAACTTACTGTGTGCCCGGAGAGAGGGACTGAAAATATTCACCAATTTTCCTTTGCGATAACGTATTTTTGTAAATGTGTCCTTGTGTGTGTGTGTGTGTGTGTGTGTGTGTGTGTGTGTGTGTGTGTGTGTGTGTGTGTGTGTGTGTGTGGTCCTTTTTTTTTTAAATATCTATTCACTAAAGTGATTTTAGACCAAAGAAAAACAAAAAAAGTGAGGATACATGGGGAGTGAAGAGGATACTTGGAAATAATTAATCTTCAGGAAAAAGAAATGAACCAGAAAACAACTGTGCCGAAGACGAGAAGGAAAAATTCACAAATGACGTTTATCATAATTAACGATTGAAACAGTAAAATTGGCTAACCATAAAATTGAACATTTGAAATAACGGCGTATTAAAGAAAATTCGTTATAGGGCTTTTTGACAGGCTAACAAAAAATTCATATGTTAAGGATGGTGAAGCAAATATGTCAGAAACTGTCTTCTTAGGTAGTGTAGAAATGTGTCGTTTTACCCGAAAACATGAAAGAATATGACTATGTGTGAGTGTGTGTGAGTGTGTGTGTTTGTGTGCCTGTGTGTGCGTGCGTGCATGTGTGCGTGTGTGTGTGCGTGCGTGTGTTTGTGTGTCTGTGCCTGTGTGTGTTTGTATGTATGTATGTGTTTGTGTTTGCGTGCGTGCGTGTGTGTGTGTGTGTTGTGTGTGTGTTGTGTGTGTGTGTGTGTGTGTTGTGTGTGTGTGAGTGCGTGTGTGTGAGTGAGTGTGTATGTGTAAGTGTGTGTGTGTGTGTATGCATGTATGTGTATGTATGTGTGTCTGCGGGTATGTGTGTGAGTGTGTGTGCGAGTGAGCGTGCGTCTGTGTGAGTCTGTGTGATGTATGTGTGTGTGTGCGTGTGTGCGCGTGTGTGTGTATGAGTGTGTATGTGTAAGTGTGTGTGTGTGTGTGTGTGCGTGCGTGCATGCGTATGTGTGCGTATGTATGCCTGCGTGTGTGTGTTGTGTGCGTGTGTGTGTATGCATGTGTAATTATGTATGTGTGTGTGTGTCAGTGTGTGTGTGTGTGTGTCTTTGCCTTGTGTGTATGTATGCATGCGTGTGTGTGTGTGTGCGTGTGTGTGTGTGTCAGTGTGTGTGTGTGTGTGTCTTTGCCTTGTGTGTATGTATGCATGCGTGTGTGTGTGTGTGTGTATGTGCGTGTGTGTGTGCGTGTGTGTGTGTGTGTGTGTGTGTGTGTGTGTGTGTGTGTTGTGTGTGCGTGTGTGTGTGTGCCGTGGACCGATCGGGAAGGTAGACAACGCGTAGAGAGATTTATGGCGTGAGCGCAATGACAACCTCCTTTCAACCGTTGCCTGGCGACCACAGCACCAATACAGAAACATGCATACTGATGAGCAAGTCGCTAGTCGACTTTTGATGGCGCTTGCTTGGTTTGGTTGAGGGAAAGTTTTTTTGTTCTCTCTCTGTCTTTGTATCTGTCTCTGTGTCTGTCTGTCTGTCTCTCTCTCTCTCTCTCTTTGTCTGTCTGTCTGTTTGCCTTTCCCTGTTTCTGTCTCTGTCTCTCTCTTTGTCTCTCTGTCTCCCTCTGTCTCTCTCTCTCTCTCTCTCTCTCTCTCTCTCTCTCTTTTTGTCTCTGTCACTCTCCCTCCCTCCATCTCTCTCGCTGTCTCTCTGTCTGTCTCTCTCTGTGTCTCTGTGTCTCTGTGTCTCTGTTCTCTGTCTCTCTCTCTCTCTCTCTGTAACTCTGTCTCTCTCTCCCTCCCTCTGTCTCTCTCGCTCTCTCTCTCTCTGTCTGTCTCTCTCTGTGTCTCTGTCTCTGTCTCTCTTCTCTCTCTCTCTCTCTCTCTGTAACTCTGTCTCTCACTCTCCCTCTGTCTCTGTGTCTGTCTCTCTATCTCTCTCTCTATCTCTCTATCTCTCTCTCTCTTTCTCACTCTCAGACTTTTCTCTCTCTCTCTCTCTCTCTCTCTCTCTCTATTTCTTACATTAGTAGTTTATGAATATTCCCATGAAGTGTGTTAATTAATTGTATGTTGTACACATATGTGTCTTATGATTTCCCCCATGAAAAGGGTTATTGGCCTAAATTCATTAAAACCCCGAGTTTCTGAGTTTCCGACTCTGTCTGTCTGTCTCTGTCTCTCTGTCTCTCTCTCTCTCTCTCTCTCTATGTCTATCTATCTATCTATCTATCTATCTATCTATCTATCTATCTATCTCTCTATCTATCTATCTATCTATCTCTCTTTCCCTCCCTCCCTCTCTCTCTGTCTCTCTCCCCCTCTCTATCCCTCTTTCTCTGTCTGTCTCAGTCTCTCTCCGTCTCTCTGTTTTTGTCTCTGTCTCTGTCTCTGTCTGTCTCTGTCTCTCTCCGTCTCTCTCCGTCTCTCTGTTTTTGTCTCTGTCTCTGTCTCTGTTTGTCTCTCTCTCTTCTTTCTCTTCTCTCTCTCTCTCTCCTCTCTCTCTCTCTCTCTCCTTCTCTCTCTCCTTTTCTCTCTCTCTCTGTCAGCAAGTTTGAAAATTGAAATTTCGAGCCAATAACTTTTACCGCTGGGAAATAAAGTTTCATTATCCCCCAGCCACTGTGGTGGTGTAGTGGTTAGCTCAACAGACTACACACTGGAAGGCTGTGGGTTCGATATTTAGTTTGGTTATTTCAGAGATGTGTTCTGTTTCAGAGATCCCAGTATGCAAAACAAAATCCAAAACAAGTGTGACTGCCCGCGCCCAAGCAAACAGGAACCAGAAGAACAAGAAAACCAATATAAGCGCGTATCCAACAAAACAAAACAAAACAAAACAAGCGCAAATTTTCGGCCAACTAGCCTTTGTCAAGCGCGAACGCACGGTCACAAACACCAAACAATGGATAATAAAAACGGGACAAAAAACTTCCCTGCTGCTTCGTCCAGTGGGTAAGAAGGGACCAAATGGAATGCCCATGTCTTCATGAGCAGTAGTCATTGTTTGGTGTTTGTGACCGTGCGTTCGCGCTTGACAAAGGCTAGTTGGCCGAAAATTTGCGCTTGTTTTGTTTTGTTTTGATGCAAAACAAAGAATGAAAAGCTGTCTGTGATCTCTCCCTACCTGTCCCCCCCTCTCTCTCTCTCTGTCTCTCTTTCTCCTCTCTCTCTCTCTCTCTCTCTTCTCTCTCTCTCTCTGTCTTCTCTATCTCTCTCTCTCTGTCTCTCTTTCTCTCTCTCTCTCTCTCTCTCTCTTCTCTCTCTCTTTCTCTCTCTCTTTCATTCTCTAGTTCTCTCTCTGTTTCTGTCTCTCTCTCTTTCTCTCTCTCTGTCTCTCTTTCTCTCTCTCTCTCTCTCTCTTCATTCTCTAGTTCTCTCTCTTCTCTGTCTCTCTCTCTCTCTCTCCTTCCTCTCGCTCTCTCTGTCCTCTCTGTCTCTATCTCTGTCTCTGTCTCTCTGTCTCTCTGTCTCTGTCTCTGCCTGTCTCTCTGTCTCTCTCCCTCTCTCTCTAACTCCCTCTGTCTCTCCCCCCCCCCCTCTCTCTCTCCCTCTCACTCTCTCCGACTCTCTGTGTCTCTTTGTGTCTCTACCTATCTGTCTGTCTGTCTTCCCTCTTTCTTTCCTCTCTCTCTCTCTCTCTCTCTCCCTCTCTCTCTCTCCCTCTCTCTTTCTCTCTCCCCCCTCTCTCCCTCAATCTCTCTCAGTATGAACTTAAGACTTAAAATCCCCCCTAGTTTTGACCATCACCCTGAAACATGACAATGTGCATGCAGACTTGGCGTTCATGAAGTAAGTGTGCCCCTAAAGCAGTGTGGGTGGTGTGATATCAGGTTACTGACTGACACAGACTCTTGACTGCATCCTGTCTCCAGCCCACTGCACGCAGGCAAGACACCAGTCAGTCACCCTTGTGTAAAGGGCTTTCACCAAGGATCCACAACACTTCTAGGTAAACGCCGCCGTGTGAAGGGTGGCGGTGGTAGTGTTCTTGTCGTATGCACACGAATGTATCATGGTTAAAAAAAACAAAAGAGAGAGAGAGGGGGGGGGGGGGAGGAGAGAAAGAGAGAGTGAGAGAGAGAGTGCGAGAGATAGATAGATAGATAGACAGACAGACAGACAGACAGACAGATAGATAGATAGACAGACAGACAGATAGATAGATAGATAGATAGATAGACAGATAGATAGATAGACAGACAGACAGACAGATAGATATATAGATAGATAGATAGATAGATAGATAGATAGATAGATAGATAGATAGATAGATAGATGGATAGAAGGATGGATGGATGGATGGATAGATAGATAGATAGACAGACAGACAGACAGACAGACAGATAGATAGACACAGAGAGAGAGACAGACAGAGAGAAAGAGAAGAAAGAACAGAGAGAGAGAGAGAGACAACGAAAGAGAGACATAGAGAGAAAGAGAGAGAATGTGTGTGAGATAGAGAGATACAGAGAGAGAGAGAGAGAGTACGAAAGAGATAGAGACAGAGAGAGAGAGACACACAACAGAGCCTGAAACTTGACTCAATTTTTATCGCTCAAAAATATCAAAAGACCTGAATGTATTTAATGGGGAATATGCAAATATTGTAATGGCTAGACGAAGCACACACATTCTATTACGTTCAGTTCAGTTTCTCAGAAAACTTTCCGTGCTCAGAATAAATTCCATATGCGCTGACACCACAGAAGCCAAGTGAAGAATAAGATCAAAACAAAACAAAAAAATAAACCTGTGGGGATGCTGGGGGCTCTTTCAGTGTAAACAGTATCCCCTCCTTCTGGAGATTCTGTGCTGGAAATTTTCTCTTTTCTATCGCTCTCTTTGTTTCTGCCTTGTTCCTTTGCTTTCTGTCATTTCTTCCTATCATTTTCTGCCTTGCTGGTCCATTCACCTGTATGTGTTCGATAAAGTCTTATGTACTTTCTCGTAGGATTGATGATTAGGTACATGCATTAAGTGCACTTTTAGCTCTAGGGAAATGAGATATGCAAAAGCAATTTCAGGTAATTTAGGCCCGTTTTTATATGTTTTAGTCTCCTTAGTTATGTTTAAATTTGTATTCAGGTGTGTTTTTTTTTAATCAAATCCCTTGTGCGATAAAGTGAACGGAGTGGTCAACGCCAAGGGGCATCTCCTTAGATTATATGCGCAAATGCGTGGATACGTGTACTCAATTTTCTTTCCTTGTTTTTTGTTTTTTTTTTGTTTTGTTTTTTGTTGTTGTTTTTTTCCTGTTGAAGGATTGTTATGTTTTGAAAGGGTTATAGCACTGATATGGTTCTACGCAGTCGACTGGGCTTTGGAAAAAAAAAAAGTAACAGATCAAATAAGAAAAGAAAAGAACAAGAAGAAGATCGTGGCATAAGCCCTAGTGCACCTTTGCATATAACTCTATGTACTGGCGAGACCTCGGGACTAACTCGTGGCCTACCAGAGGGTGGAACCCACCACTGTTGTTATATGCATGTTGGATAGAATGTATGAATGTTATATACAGACCTGATCAGTAAAAAACATGAAATCCCCTCCTGCAAAATAACAGCAAATGGCACAACCTTGACACAGGTTAATAAGTTCAAATACCTGGGAACGGTCATTTCATCAGACGGCAGATGCACATCGGAAATAGCTGGCAGAATCGGCCAAGCCAAAACAGCATTCAAGAAGATGACAAGCATTCTTACCAACAAATGCCTATCAATTAACATCATAAAGAGAGTTCTTGAATGTTATATAGAACCAATACTGTTGTTCGGATGCGAGGCGTGGACAGTCAGCAAGCAAAGCCAGAGCAAGATTGAGGCAGCCGAGATGTGGTTTCTCAGAAGAATGTTGAGAGTTCCATGGACAGCAAAGAAAACAAACGAGACAGTCTTGATGGAAGCAGACACAAGTAGATCACTCATAAGGAAGATTAGGAAAAAAACAGGCAACATTTATAGGCCATTTTATGAGAAAGGGGGATTTGGAGCACCTGGTCACAACGAGAAAGCTGGAGGGAAAGAGAGCACCAGGTAGACCCAGGGAGAGAATGCTGGACGGACTCGCAGAGTGGCTGGGGATGAGGAGGGTGGGGGAGATGTAGGGCAACGAGAGATAGAGATGGTTGGAAGTCCATGGTCGCCAACGCCATACGGCAGGGCACCTGATGATGATGATGATGGATACAGAACTGATACTGTTGTAATGTTGTGATGCGGTGGACAGTCAACACACGCAAAGCAAGAACAAAATTGAGGAAACTGAAATGTAGTTTCTAAGGAGAATGTTGAAAGTTCCATTGACAGCAAAGAAAACAAACGAGACAGTCTTAAAGAAGGCAACACAAGAAGATCGTTAATGAAAGAGTGGCTGAGGACAGAGTGGGTGGAAGATGTGCTCGCGGCAACGAGGGATAGATGGATATGGAAGGCCATGATCGCCAACGCCATGTGGCAGGGCACTTGATGATGATGATGACATACATAAATACATACATTCATACATACATACATACATACAAACATACATACATACATACATAAAACATACATACATACATACATACACACACTACAAACATACATACATACACACACACAGACAAAACATAACATACATCATCATCATCATCATCATCAGGTGCCCTGCCGCATGGCGTTGGCGACCATGGACTTCCAACCATCTCTATCTCTCCTTGCCCCTAGCATCTCCCCCACCCTCCTCATCCCCAGCCACTCTGCAAGTCCGTCCAGCATTCTCTCCTTGGGTCTACCTGGTGCTCTCTTTCCCTCCAGCTTTCCCGTTGTGACCAGGTGCTCCAAATCCCCCTTCCTCATAAAATGGCCTATAAATGTTGCCTGTCTTTTCCTAATCTTCCTTATGAGTGATCTACTTGTGTCCTGCCTCCATCAAGACTGTCTCGTTTGTTTTCTTTGCTGTCCATGGAACTCTCAACATTCTTCTGAGAAATACATACATACACACTACATACATCACAACTACATACATAATAATACATAAAAACACACACACACACAAACTATATATATTATATATTGTGTGTGTGTGTGTGTGTGTGTGTGTGTGTGTGTGTGTGTAAGCAAAATGCAGGACATAATTCATAATTCCAACTACATAACAGCGTGTGAAGAGTACAGTAAAACAAGGATGTGTAGTTGACAAAACAAAAAAACATTTACCAACGTGACAACCGCACCTGTCATTTAACTATGCATGATGGATACTTTTCAAGGAAGGCCATGGCAGTGACAGAGTCAGCGAGGCACCTACACCGGCTTCTTTGGCGTATTGTCTGAGCCTGAATTCGGTCCCACCTCACAACATTCAACACTGCCTGTTGGCTGTCCGCTTTCTTATTGCCATCAATCTGTTAGTGTCAGCTTAGTGTTTTATAGCTTCTTTTTCTCCCTCACTCCACCCCCTCCCACCATCCCCTTGCCAAAGGATAGGGTTTAGTGCAGATTTTGTGGCGCGAGAAAATTGCTAGAAGATTTGGGTGGGAGCGCATAAGGAATCATCCGAGAGCGATGATTCCCTTTTATTGAGCAAACTCCCCTTTTTAAGACCTTGCCAAAGGATAGGGTTTAGTGCAGATTTTGTGGCGCGAGATATTTGCTAGAAGATTTGGGTGGAGCGCATAAGGAATCATCCGAGAGCGATGATTCCCTTTTACTGAGCAAACTCAAACTCGATAACCAATCGCCGTGGTGTAGTGGTTAACGCAACGGACTACCGACCGGAAGGTTGTGGGTTCGAATCCCCATCAGTCCCTTCAAAAAAATCGTTGCGGGATTTTTCGGCTCTGACCGGCTCCTACCCAGAGTTTGAGCGTGCTATGGGAAGACTGGGACCACACAGTCGAGTCTCATCCACTTTACAGATGTGTCACTGGGGTGTTGCTCAAATCTTCTGTGACCAGCACCGCAGGTATTAGTATCTCTCAAGCCTGGTTGACGCCAGGATATATTATGATAGTAAGCGTAGAGTAAAGCCCTGTCACACAGTCTCTCAATCCTAGAAGGAACTCCATAGCGTCATGATTAACATCCTCATCGATATCATCATCATCGCATTGTAAAAAAAAAAAACTGTGCCAGCTTCTCTGGCCATTAAGGTGGCGCAGAAAATAGGACAAAAAGAAAAAGGTGTCCAGAAAGGTAACCTCCCTGAGTCCGATGATCCTTAAAAATAAAATTAAAAATAAAAAAATATAAAAAAAATAAAAATCCTGGAACCAGAAGAACAAGTAAACCAAAAAGAACACGTATTCAATACAACAAGACAAGACAAGCGCAAACTTTCGGCCAACCGGCCTTTGTCAGGCGCAAATGCACGACCACAAACAGACACCAAACAACGGATAATAACAAAAAGACTAAAACTTCCCTGCCGCCTCGTCCAGTGGATAAAAAGGGACCAAAATGGTCGCGCATTCGCGCTTGACAAAGGCCGGTTGGCCGAAAGTTTGCGCTTGTCTTGTCTTGTTGTATTGAATACGCGTTCTTTTTGGTTTGCTTGTTCTTCTGGTTCCTGTTTGCTTGGACGCGGGCAGTCGCACTTATTTTGGACCTCAAAATCCTGTCTGTTGGATTGTCTTGTTTCTGTCTTAGTATTGATGCTTGTCTGGAGGAAGAGTGGTAGGGGTGGAAGGGACACGAATAATTCTGTCCAGTAGAAATCATTACTTATATAGTCTTCACCAAGTTGATAGACAGCGGAGCATTTGTGCATTGGCTGGCAGGGTGTGTGTGTGTGTGTGTGGTGCGTGCGTGCGTGCGTGAGTGTGTGTGTGTGTGTGTGTGTGTGTGTGTGTATGTGTGTGTGTGTGTGTGTGTGTGTGTGTGTGTGTGTGTGTGTGTGTGTGTGTGTGTGTGTGTGTGTGTTGTGTGTGTGTTCTGTCATGTGAGACAAGTTTATACAGAATAGCTGGTTGTGTCATCAATCTATCTACTTTATGTATGTTCCTTTTTTGAAGGTAAGATACACAGATACACATGTCATTTACATATAACCTGATACAGACCTACAATTATTTATTTATCTACTTCATTCATGTGTGTTCCTTTTTTTTCTTTTTGTTTTTTGTTGTTGTTTTTTTTGTTTTTGTTTTTTGTTTTATTTTGAAGGTAAGATACACAGATACACAAGTCATTTACATGTAACCAAGATTATTCCAGTGACAGGCTGATAAAATACCAGAATAGTTTACAGACAAGGTAAAACATAGTCTAGGTAGGGCCTCAGGACCTGGCCAGCTCATGGGTTTATGTGCAGGTTGAAGGCTTGTGTCATGATCACCATACACGGGACACCTGTGACGTTAGTGCCTAAGAAATTCGTTCCGAGCGCGGAGACGTCATCTTGGGAAACTGAAACTGAAACTGAAACTGAAACTTTACTTTTAAGGCACTATCCTCCAACCTCGTTAGGAATCACTACGCACTACACATAATCCTAATATAATTTTCAACACAGCATGGAGAACTCAAGCTGTTAGGTGAGCTGGCCACCTTCCACTACATGTTATTGCACAGTGTGCATTTTTTGATACCGGGCTAATGGCTGTTCGCGAGTTCTTAAAACTGATAATAATATTGTCATTGGTGTTCTCAGTGTTAGAATCATCATGTCACATATGGTGCTAGTATAATTCTTAACGATTGAAACTTCACCACATGTTATGTGGCAGAATATCATGCTGACCATTTTTAAAGAAGAGAACTTTCTTTGCAGAGGAAAGGGAAAATAAGAAAATAAGAGGGGGGAGAAAATCGACGTATAAGCAGTTTTCACTATCACGTAAAGTGCAGGCTATACTCGTGGGAGATCCATATAAAAATTGAATAGGCTACGCTTCGCGTGGTACCTTTGTTTTGTGTGTGTGTAGGGAGGTGTAGTGTGTGTGTGTGTGTGTGCGTGAGTGTTGTGTGTGTAGGTGTGTGTGTGTGTGTGTGTGTGTGTGTGTGTGTGTAGGGGATGTGTGTGTGAGTGTGTGTGTGTGGGTATGTGGGTGTGGGTGTGGGTGTGTGTGTGGGGGTGTGGGGGGGGTGTGGGTGTGGGTGTGTGTGCGCTTTCGTGTGTGTCTGTGCGTGCGTGCGTGCATGCGTACGTGTGTGTGTATATGTGTGTTCTTGTGTATATGCGTGTGTGCACGTGTGTGAGTGCGTACTTATGTGTGTACGAGTGCGTACGTGTGTGTGTCTGTATGTATGTGTGTGTGCGCGAGTGTGCGTGTGTTGTGTCTGTGTGTGTATGTGTGTGTGCGTGCGCGTGTGTGTGTATGTGTGTGTATAGGTATGTGCGTGTGTCTGTGTATGTGTGCGTATGTTTTGCGTATGTGTGTGTGTGTTTGTATGTGTGTATATGTATGTGTATGTGTGTATATGTGTATATGTATATATGTGTATGCGTATGTGTGTATGTGTGTGTGCGTGCGTGCATGCGTACGTGTGTGTGTGTATGTGTGTGTATGTATATATATATATAACATATATATATATATGTATGTATGTGTGTGTATGTATATGTGTGTATGTTTGTGTGTATGTGTTAATGTTAACATTTACTCAACAGAAGTAGTGGTGGCCAAGTAGATAAAAACTCCACCTCCAATCAGAAGGTCCTGGGTTCGATCCAGCTAAATACTTCTGCCAGGTGAGTAGGAGATTTTTCCACAGGTGAGTAGGAGGTTTTTCCAGAGGTGAGTAGGAGATTTTTCCACAGGTGAGTAGGAGATTTTTCCACAGGTGAGTAGATTTTTCCACAGGTGAGTAGGAGATTTTTCCACAGATGAGTAGGAGATTTTTCCACAGGTGAGTAGGAGATTTTTCCACAGGTGAGTAGGAGATTTTTCCACAGGTGAGTAGATTTTTCCACAGGTGAGTAGGAGATTTTTCCACAGGTGAGTAGATTTTTCCACAGGTGAGTAGGAGATTTTTCCACAGGTGAGTAGGACATTTTTCCACAGGTGAGTAGGACATTTTTCCAAACTCCCAGGTCACCATGTATTGCAGCTTTGCCTAAACCCCCAACCCCCGAACCCCCGACCCCCCCCCCCAACAACCCCCACCCCTTTTGCATGCAGAATATCACATATGCGCGTGAGATATCCTGTAAATACTATCAGTGTACCGCGATGGCTTATCGAAACATCATGAACACTTAGATTTGATTTTATCAAGATTTTGCGCTATATAAATATTGTAATTATTATTATTATTATATATGAACACACCCAGCATGCACGCTCCCCCCAACCCGCCACCCCCACCCACACCCCGCACCCCCCCCACCCCACCCACCCCGCACCTCCCCACCCCCCACCCCCAACCAAAGTGCAGACTGTGCAGCAACATTGTGGTGTGTAGACAGCTCAGTTCACATAACAGCTTGAGGTTACCTCTGTGCTCCTACTAAATCAACATGTGTATGTTGGTTGTAATGTGCAGTGTGTGAGTCTGAATGAATGTAGAGAGCAGGGCGCCATACAAGAGCAATTTGTGATGTATAGACCACACACATACACACACACACAGACACACACAGGCAGGCAGACACACAGACACACACAGGCAGGCAGACACACAGACACACATATACATACAGACATACACACACAAATGGGCGCACAAACACACACACTCTCTCTCACACACATACGCACACGCACACACGCAATCACAACACATACACACGCACACGCACATACACACACTCTCTCTCTGTCTCTGTCTGTCTCACATACACACACATACACACACACACACACACACACACACACACACACACACACACACACTCACACACACACAAACACACACACACACTCTCTCCTTCTGTTTGTCTGTCTGTCTGTATGCCTCTCTCTCTCTCTCTTTCTCTCTCTCTCTCTCTCTTTCTCTCTCTCACACACACATACATACGCGCGCGCACACACACACCCACACACACTCTCTTTCTCTCTCTCTCTCTCTCTCTCTCTCTCTCTTTCTCTCTCTCACACACACACATACCCACGCACACACACATATACACACACAACACAACACACACAAACACACACACACACACAACACAACACAACACACCACACGCACACACACACACACACCACACACAACACAACACACACACACACAACACAAACACACAACACAACACACACAACACACACCACACACACACACACACAACACACAACACACACACACACACACACACACACACACACACACACACACACACACACACACACACACACACACACACACCACACACACCACACACACACACAACAATACACCCACCCACCCACCCACGCCTTAAATTAAACAGTTCAACGCTCAAGCCTCAAAAGGCACACAGCAGTAAATGAAGCTACTACACCCTGTGCGCAAAGTTCCATTGACTGGAGCCAGGATTCATGAAATAGACCCGGGGTGTGCTCTTTGTTCTGGGATCCTGAGGCTGAGTCAGGGCATCAATATACGCACACAACGAAAGCCAGGCAGACGCTTGAGCTGAAAGCATGATCCCTGCACTAACTGCTCACAGGTTTTAGCAGTCGTCGATGGTGCGGTGGTTAGGGTAAGGGACTAACGACTACAATGTTGTGGGTTTGAATCCCATCAATATAATTATCTTGTAAAAAAGCATTGTGTGGGGAAATTTCGGCACCAACCGCCTCCTACCCGGAGTTATGTATGTGTGTGTGTGTGTGTGTGTGTGTGTGTGTGGAGGGGGGGGATTATAATAATAATAATAATAATAAATGGTTATTTATGAGCGCTTTCCACTTGCACAAAGCGCTTTACAACAACAATAAAAAGTAAAACAAGCACACGAACTCACAGACACACACCAACACACACACAAACACGCACAGACACACACACACAAACCACACACACAACGCACGCACGCACGCACACAAACACACACGCGCACGCATTCACACCCAAAAACACGCACATCAAGAATACAGAGCGGCAGAAAGAGGGTCTACAAGAAATGTTGCTGGAAGAGAAAAGTCTTCAGACTAGTTTTAAAGGAGGGAAAAGAAGGGCTGTGACGGAGATTGTGAGGCAAGGAGTTCCACATCTGCACAGCAGATGATGAAAAAGCTCGACCACCATGCCTCTCTCGTTTATATTTTGGAACGCGGAATGTTCTATCATCGGTAGCAGAGCGAAGAGATCTGGGTGGTACATAGATCGTAAAGATGTCAGAAAGGTATTTAGGCGCAGTGCCAATTATGACTTGGTGTTGTGTTGTGTGTGTGAGTTTTGTGTTGTGTGTTGTGTTGTGTTGTGTGTTTGTATGTGTGTTTGTGTTGTGTTGTGTTGTGTGTGTATGTGTGTGTGTATATATCTATGTACATATATATATATATATATATATATATGTATGTATGTATGTATGTATATGTATATAGACATATGTATAGATATATATGTATGTATATATATATGTGTGTGTGTATGTATACATAGATATAGATATATAGATATGTTTACACACACACACACACACACACACACATATATATATATATATACGTGTGTGTGTGTGTGTGTGTGTGTGTGTGTGTGTGTGTGTGTGTGTGTGTGTGTGTGTGTGTGTGTGTGTGTGTGTGTGTGTGTGTGTTGTTTGTGTGTATGTGTGTGTAAAAGTGTGTGTACATATATATATACATATATATATAATATATGTACATATATAAGCCCTATGTGTGTGTGAGTGTGTATCTGTGTCTGTGTGTATGTGTGTGTACATGTATGTGTGCGTGCTTGCGTGTATGTATGTGAATGTTTCTCTTTTCCTTTTCTTTTTTTTTAAATAGGCTCATCGGGAAGACTGGGATAACACAGTCGAGTTTTATCCACATCATCCTGACCAACTCCGCAGGTGTCTGAATGTCTCGGGCTTTGGCTGTGGCCAGAATATAGCATGAAAACAAGCGTAGAGTACAACAGTCCTGTTGGGCAGTCTCCAGACCAGATGGAAGTCTATATAGCAGTATAATTATCATCCCTGTCGTCATGAGTCGTCGTCGTCATAACATTGTGAATACTTGTGGCTGGCTCCGTGGCCAGCTACTGAAGTGGTGTGGACGATGGGACGGCAATGATAATAATGATGATAACAATAATGATAATAATAGTTGATGATGATGATGACAATGACGACGACGATGATGATGATGATGATGACGACGACGACGACGACGATGATGATGATGATGACGACGACGACGACGACGACAGTAGTGATGATGATGATGATGATGGTGATGGTGATGGTGATCAATAATAACAATAACAATGCTAATAATAGTAACAATAATAATAATGATGATGATAATAACAATATATAATAATGATGATAATAGTGATGATATTAATAACAGTGATAATAATAATGATTACAATAATACTAATAATAATAACGATAGTAACAAAGATAATAATAACAATGATAATAACAATGATGTTGACGATGACGACGATGATGATGACGATGATAGCAACAACAATTATGGTGATGACGATAACGATTTCAATGCTGGTGACGACGACGACGACGACATCGTTGATTATGATAGTAATAATGATAATAATCATCATCATCATCATAATAATAGTAATAATAATATTAATGATGATGATGATGATGATGATGATGATGATATTAATAATAACAGCAATCATCACGATGATGATGATGGTGATGACGGCGATGATGATGACAATAATAATAACAATAATAATGATGATAATAATAATAATTATTATTATAATAATCAGAATATTTATTATTATTATTATCAATGTTATCATCAATAGTAGTATATTATTGTTATTGTTATTGTGATTATTATCATTATTGTTGTTGTTATTATCATTCCTATTATCATAACACGCAATAAAAAAAAAAAAACAAGGATAATAATAATCATCGTCGTCGTCATCATCATCATCTGATGATGATGATGATAACAATAATTATTGTATTATTTTGTTATTATTATCATTATTATTATTACAATCATTATTGGTATTATTACTATTATCATTATTATCATTATGACATGAAAAAAAAATGAAAAAAAAAACAATAAAGGAAAGAAAAGAAAAAACAGTGCTGGGGGGTCTTTGTTGTGGGATCCTAAGGCTGAGTCAGACAGGTGTCGAATTTTCCGCACATGACAAAAAGCTCGGCGGACATTTGATCTCTGCACTAAATGCTCTCAGTTTTACCAGTCCGGGCTATGGTGCAGTGGTTATCACAAAGCGACTAACGCTACTAGAACGTCGTGTGGGTTCGAATCCTCATCAGTCCTTACAAAATCATTGTGGTGAATTTATTTCACCTTTAACCAGCTTCTACCTCAAAATTTGAGTGGGGTTTTGGCTCTTTCCAAAAGACTTGCAACCACACACATTGTGGAGTTTCATCCACTTCCCGGATGCGTCTCGTTGAAGGTGTTGCTCAAAAAGTCCTGACCAGCGCCGCAGGTGTCTGTATCTCTCGGGCCTGGATGATGCCAGGTGATATTATGAAAAGAAGCGTATGAATACAGCCCCGTCACTGACGCAGTCTTAATCCAAAATCGAACACTGTAACATGATAATCATCATCCCCATCGTCATGGATCATCATACCATTGTGAACAATAGTCCCAGACTATGAGACATATTGTGAACAATAGCCCCAACAATGAGACCTCTGAAGTGATATGAACGATGGGATATTGAAAAGAAAAAAAAAAGGGTGAGGGGTGAGAAAGAAACAAAAGACAAAGAGAAAGAGAGACAGAGAGAGAGAGACAGACAGACAGACACAGACAGACATACAGAGACAGAGACACAGAGATAGAGAAAAAGAGACGGAGACAGAGAGAGAAAGCCAGAGAAAAAGGGATGGAGACAGAAACAGAGAGAGACAGAGAGAAGTAGAGACAGACAGACAGACAGAGACAAAGACAGAGAGACAGAGACACAGAGACAGAGAAAAAGGGACGGAGACAAAGACAGAGAGAGAGAGAGAGAGAGACAGACAGACAGACAGAGACAGTCAGAGACAGACAGAGAGAGAAACAGACAGACAGAGACAGATAGAGACAGAGAGACAGACAGACAGACAGAGACAGAGAGACGGAGAGACAGAGACACAGACGGAGAGAAAGAGACGGAGGCAAAGACAGAGAGACGGAGACACAGACAGACACAGAGATAGACAGAGACAGAGACAGACAGACAGAGAGACGGACAGACAGACAGAGAAAGAGAGACAGAGAGAGAGAGAGACAGACAGACAGAAAGCGAGAGACAGACAGAGAGAGGGGGGGAGACAAACAGACAGAGACAAAGACAGAGACACACACAGAGACAGAAAGAGAAGAGAAACAGAGACAGACAAGAGAGAAAGACAGAGACAGCAACAAAGACAAAGTCAGAGACAGGGAGAGACAAAGACAGAGAGAGACAGAGACAGAGAGGCAGGCAGTGACAGAGAGAAAGAGAGAGAGAGAGAGAGAGCGAGAGAGTGTGTGTGTATATGAGACAGAGAGACAGACAGAGAGAGACAGAGACAGAGAGAGGAGAGAGACAAAGACAGAGAGATACAGAGACAGAGACAGACAGTGAGAGAGAGAGAGTGTGTGTGTGTGTGTGTGTGTGTGTTGTGCATATGAGACAGAGACAGAGAGAGAGACAGACAGACAGACAGACAGATTTAGAGAGAGCCGGGTGCTCTTTGTTCTGGGATCCTAAGGCATGAGGCAGGGTGTCAATGGACCGACAGGACAAAAGGCAGACAGACACTTGAGCTGTAAGCCGATCTCTGCTCTAACTTGCTCACGGTTTTGTCACAAAGCGGCGGGCAAACACCTCGCTGTAAATCCCGGTTGAAGAAAGAAACACGAAGACACTTTATTGCTGTAGGATTGTAACGATACGTCATACTAGCGTTAGTTTCCGGTAACCATTAGATCCCACTAGCATTAGGTCCCACTAGCGTTAGAGTCCCACTTGCATTATGTCCCACTAGCGTTAGGTCCCACTAGTTATACATCTCACTTGCTTAGTCTTACTAGTGTTGGGTCCTACTGGTATTGGTCCCACTAGCTTAGTCCTACTGGCGTTAGGTCACATGGATATTGGGTCCCATTAGCTTAGTCCTACTAACGTTAGGTCCCACCTGTGTTATGTCCCACCAGTGTTAAGGTCCTACCAATTTAATGTCCCACAAGTATTATATCCCACCAATATTTCGTCCCATCGGTATTAAGCACCACTAGCGTTAGGTTCTACAAGTAATAAGTCCCACCAGCATTAGGTCCCACAAGCATTAGGTCCCACAAGCATTAGGTCCCACAAGCATTAGGTCCCACAAGCAATAGGTCCCACCAGCATTAGGTCCCACAAGCATTAGGTCCCACAAGCATTAGGTCCCACAAGCATTAGGTCCCACAAGCAATAGGTCCCACCAGCATTAGGTCCCACAAGCATTAGGTCCCACAAGCAATAGGTCCCACCAGCATTAGGTCCCACCAGCATTAGGTCCCACAAGCATTAGGTCCGTTCAGTGTTATGTCCCACCAATTCTATGTCCCACTAGTATTATATCCCATCATATTACTCCCCATCGGTATTAGGTACCACCAGCATTAGATCCCACCAGTATTAGGTCCCACCAGTATTAGGTCCCACCATGTTAGGTCCCACAGTATTAGGTCCCACCAGTATTAGGTCCCATCAGCGTTAGGTCCCACCAGTGTTAGGTCCCACAGTATTAGGTCCCACCAGTATTAGGTCCCATCAGCGTTAGGTTCTACCAATTTTATGTCCCACTAGTATTATATCCCACCAATATGACGTCCCATCGGTATTAGGCACCAGTAACGTTCGGTCCCACCAGTAATAGGTCCCAGCAGCAATAGGTCCCACTAGCGTTAGGTCCCACCAGTATTAGGTCCCACCAGTATTAGGTCCCACCAGCATTAAGTCCCACCAGTATTAGGTCCCATCAGCATTAGGTCCCACCAGCATTAGGTCCCACCAGTATTAGGTCCCACCAGCATTAAGTCCCACCAGTATTAGGTCCCACCAGCATTAAGTCCCACCAGTATTAGGTCCCACCAGCATTAAGTCCCACCAGTATTGGGTCCCACCAGCATTAGGTCCCACCAGCATTAAGTCCCACCAGTATTAGGTCCCACCAGCATTAGGTCCCACCAGCAATAGGTCCCACTAGTATTAGATCCCACCAGTAATAGATCCCACCAGCAATAGTTCTCACTAGCGTTAGGTCCCACCGGTAATAGGTCCTACCAGCATTAGGCCCCACCAGTGGCATTTTTCTCTGATGTGTTCAATCTATGAAGACGTCATTGAGGGATCTTAATCGTACCGCCCTCCGTAGCCACACATATCGCCAAGCCAGCGAAGACATCGTTATTTCTTTTAACGTCTATTCACATATGTGCTTTTAGACGAAATAAAAATTGCGTTGAAACAGGCCCTTTACGGAGTAAGAAAAAATCTAACAAGCAAACACCAGCAGCAGGTGGGATTTACAGGTATACAACAACCATGCTTAATCAAAGAAAACGACCTACAGGACTGTGCAGTAAGTGCCTCGCAATGTGTAAATACAGAGTGAAATCAGTATGTATCTGTTTTAGATTTATAAATGATGCAGGGAAATAAGGTCGCATTCGCTGACAACACAAAAGGTGTTTAACTGTTATGTTATCACAACAGATACATTTGATGGTTTTACTGAATTTAGTTCGAAGTGAACTGAGAGATAATCTGTAAGCTAACGTTATCTCTAGTCTTGTAAAACCCTGGTAAGCGAAGACATCTCTGCTTCAGAAGAGTGGCCATGGAAGCTGGTGGATAGGGTGAGGGAAATCAAAGGGTTAAGTTTTTGCTTTGCTTAGCGTGGTTGGCAATGCAGGGTGCTGGTGGAGTGAAAGGGTTAAGGCCGTCGTGGCTGAAGGGGAGTCACTGAAGATTTATACACCCTCCTCCCTCCTCCCCCCTCCCCCCGCTGAAGTGAAAAGGACTGAATGGGTGAAGTGACATGCAGAGTGTGCATGTGTGTTGTGGGACAGTGAAAAACGTTGCGTTGACTACATGGTTTAACCCTTTGACTCCTGCATCCTGTCCACTATCACCATCATCATCATCATCATCATCGCCATCATCATCATCATCATCATCAACGTCATCAACATCATCATCATCATGTACCCTGCTGCTGCATGGCGTTGGCGATCATGGCCCTCCACACGAATCTATCCCCTGTCGCCGCAAGTGCATCCATCGCCCACCCTCTCTGTCTTCAACCAACGGCAAAAATGTATAACTCTTCGACTCCCTCATCCTGTCCACCAGCTTCTTGCATGCTTTCCTAGCATGGTTGACAATGCAGGATGCTAGCGGGCAGGATGCGGGAGTTAAAAGGGTTAAAATAAGGTCTCATACGAAACACAAAACAATGCAACGGACTTGTTGTTGTTGTTGTTGTTGTTGTTGTTGTTGTTGCCGTTGTTGTTGTTGTTGTTGTTGTTGTTGTTGTTGTTGTTGTTGTTGTTATTGTCATCATCGTTGTTGTTGTTGTTGTTGTTGTAATTGTTGTCATCGTTGTTGTTGTTGTTGTCGTCGTCGTCGTCGTAGTTGTTGTCGTTGTCGTTGTCGTTGTTGTCGTTGTTGTTGTAGCTTCACATTCTGACATCGCCTTTAACTTTTCAAGGTTGATACTTGCATCATCTGTACTTGTTGTTATGGCTGGCATGCCCTCGTTACCTATACTACGTCCTGTGACTGACGTACCCTATCCTACATGATCTATGTTTAGAGTTATGGCTGATGGATTACAGCCTCGAGAGATTAACGCCCTTTTTTATGATGTGATGCTCAACCATGAACTTTTCTCACGGAGAAGAGTGGCAGAATGGTTCAGACGTTCGCCTGCCAATAACTAAACTCGAGCTTCCAGGATTCGTTCCCCGTAGAGGCCTCGACCTTTCTCCTCAGTTTGACCGGAATATCGAACTGAACGTCTAGTCCTTCGGAAGGGGACGAAAAACGAGTCGGACCCGTGTGCCTTCTGGATGCACACGCTTAAGATTCCACGGCAGTTGAAAATCGTAAAGAGCAGGGCATTCGCCCGGTTTGCCTTGATATAAAACATTGGAGAGATAGGTTGATTTCCCAGGTCCCTCCCCTTGAAGACTATTACAATTAGCCTTCTTGGCTTTTTTTGTCTAAGTCGAGGTTAACGAAAAAGTGAAATATAGAATTGAAGCGAGGGAGAGGGATGGGCGCCGCCCTCGTGGTGCTGGCCTCGGGAAAAGTCGGGGCTTCTACCACCTCACTCCCCTACGACCTCAGGATTATGGCACTATCTAGGTAGGACATCAGGATTATGGCACTATCTAGGTAGGACCTCAGGATTATGGCACTATCTAGGTAGGACCTCAGGATTATGGCACTATCTAGATAGGACCTCAGGATTATGGCACTATCTAGATAGGACCTCAGGATTATGGCACTATCTAGATAGGACCTCAGGATTATGGCACTATCTAGGTAGGACCTCAGGATTATGGCACTATCTAGATAGGACCTCAGGATTATGGCATTATCTAGGTAGGACCTCAGGATTATGGCACTATCTAGGTAGGACCTCAGGATTATGGCACTATCTAGATAGGACCTCAGGATTATGGCACTATCTAGGTAGGACCTCATGATTATGGCACTATCTAGGTAAGACCTCAGGACCTGGCCAGCTCGTGGGTTTATGTGCAGGCTTAAGGCTTGTGCCGTGATCATTGTGGATCTTCTCCATCACGTGGCACCTGTGACGTTAGTGCATATGGAATTCATTCCGTGCGCGGAGACATCATCTTCAGAAACTCAAACTGAAACTGAAAATGAACTTTTCTTTAAAGGCTTGGCAATGAATCAAAAATGGCTATCCGAGATAATTCCAATTTACTTGTTTTTACACACAAAAAAGTAACCGGCGACTTATTCGCATCTAAAGTTTAGCTTAGTCCTTATCCCTAGACTCTCAACAGCTTTTCCTGTAAAAAAAAAAGAGAAAAAAAATTAATGGACGTGTCCTCTCGTGAAACTGATGATGCGCCATACATACAGATTAAAAAAAAAAAAAAAAAAAAAAAAAAAAAAACACGACTCCTCGAGCCAGCAAGGAACTGTGCGATTGTTCAGGGGAGGTAACTGGAGCTGTTCAACGTTGTATGGTCTCCCCCTGATATCTCCTGATCATCATCTAAAACATGAGAACGTAAGCCGTGATCTTGTTTCAAATGGTCTGCCTCTGTGACACACCACAAGGGTGTGTTGTGTGTATGTGTGGTGGTGTGTGTGTGTGTGTGCGTGTGTTTGTGTGAGTGTGTGTGTGTGTGTTTGTATGTGTGGTTGTGCTGTGTTTTGTGTGAGTGTGTGTGTGTTGTGTGTGTGTGTTTGTAGTGTGTGTGTGTGTGTGTGCGTGCGTGTGTGTGCGTTGTGTGTGTGTGTGTGCGTGTGTTTGTGTGTGATGTGTGTGGTGTGTTTTGTGTGAGTGTGTGTGTGTGTATGTGTGTGTGTGTGTGTTTGTGTGTGTTTGTGTGTGGTGTGTTTGGGGTGTGTGTTGAGTGTGTGTGTGTGTGTGTGCGTGTGTTATGCGTGTGTGTGTGTTTGTGTGTGTGTGTGTGTACGTGTGTTTGTTGTGTGTGTTTGTGTGTGTGTGGTTTTGTGTGAGTGTGTGTGTGTGTGCATGTGTGTGTGTTTGTGTGTGTGTTTATGTGTGTGTGTCTGTGTGTGTGTGTGTCTGTGTGTCTGTGTCTGTGTGTCTATGTGTGTGTGTCTGTGTCTTTGTCTCTCTGTCTGTCTCTCTTTCTTTCTCTCTCTCTCTCTCTCTCTCTCTCTCTCTCTCTCTCTCTCTCTCTCTCACGGTGTGTGTGTGTGGTGTTGTGTGTGTGTGTGTGTGTGTGTGTGTTGTGTGTGTGTGTTGTTGTGTGTTAGTGTGGGCTATATTCACGTCATTTTTCGACTCAGGAAAGTGGTGTGCTGTGCTGTTGCTGTTGCTGTGCTGTTGCTGTTGCTGAGTGTATGTGTATGATATCTTAAGACGGTACCTCCTGTATTTATGTCGCTGGTGGATGAGAGCTTGAATGTGGGTGGGGGGAGGAGGGAGGGAGGGAGGGAGGGATAAACAGGATAACAGAGGACATTAGTATCACTGTGTCATAGACTGCATGAGTACATGAAGAGGATATCAACAGACTCTCTGTCTCAGCCTCTGTCTCTGTTTCTGTCTCTGTCTCTGTCTTCTTGTCTCTCTCTCTCTCTCTCTCTCTCTTTTCTCTCTCTCTTTCTCGTCTCTCTCTGTCTCTCTCTGTCTCTCTCTGTCTTGTCTCTCTCTGTCTCTCTGTCTCTCTCTATCTCTCTCTATCTCTTGTCGCTCTCTCTCTTGTCTGTCTGTGGTCTATCTGTCTGTCTCCCTCTGTCTGTCTGTCTGTCTGTCTGTCTGTGTCTCTGTCTTTCTGTCTCTTTGTGTTGTCTCTCTGTCTCCTTCTCTGTCTCTGTCTCCTTCTCTGTCTCTGTCTTGTCTGTCTGTCTGTCTGTCTCTCTCTCTCTCTCTCTCTCTCTCTCTCTCTCTCTCTCTCTTTCAAAGGTGTGTGGCTGTTTGTCATACCAACAAATAAGTATTTCAGACAGTTTGATTTGTCTGTGGTAGTGGTGCATCTTATGTTTCTGGGAATGGCATGGGTCCAGCTTACATATAGCCTATAGTGGGATTTTAAGACGAGTATAAACTATTTCTTTGATTGCAGAGACTGAGAATGCGAAATTATTGCTGCGAGGATTTCCTACTTATTTTGGGAGAGATCGTCACCAATTAATGTGGTTAAATGTTAAATCGAAGCTAAACCACTGAACTGTATTTTTGTTTATGTCAGGAGACAGCGTCAAATTATCAAGCGACTGATACATTAGGCGCTGACTGAACAGTGTGAAATTAATACTGAAATTAATTTGAGATTTGATAAAAAAAAAAATTTAAAAATTAAAAAAAACTTCTGTTCCAAATGTATCAGTCTAACTGGCTATAAAAAATCTTTTTAACTGTTTTTCTTTGGGTTTTTTTTTTTTCATTGTTGTTGTTTTGTTGTTGTTGTTGTTGTTGTTGTTGTTTTGGTTTGGTTTAGTTTGGTTTGGTTTCATTTGTTTGATTTTGATTGTTTGTTTGTTTGTTGTTTGGGTTTTGCTTGTTTGTTTGTTTGTTGTTTGTTTGTTTGTTTGTCTGTTTATTTGTCTGTTTGTCTGTTTGTTTGTTTTGGTTGGTTGGTTGGTTGGTTGGTTGGTTGGTTGGTTAGCTGGTGTTGGTTGGTTGGTTGGTTGGTTGGTTGGTCGGTCGGTTGGTTGCTTGCTTGCTTGCATGCTTGCCTGCTTGGTTGCTTGCTTGCTTGCTTGCATGCTTGCCTGCTTGGTTGGTTGGTTGCTTACTTGCTTGCTTGATTGATTGCTTGATTGCTTGCTTGGATGGTTGCATTTTTTTGTCGTCGTTGTTGTTGTTCTTTGTCTGTTTGTATTTATTTTGTGTCCCATTCCATACACAACAATAACAGCCACAGGACCTGAGACAGTAGTCACAATACTGCAATGATGAAGCATAACGATAGGATAAAATCATGATGCTAAGGAGCGTGCACTTCCATTCTGGATTGAGACCGCGTGACAGGGCTGTGATCTACGCTTGGCATCGAGCAGGCCTGAGAGATGCAGACACCTGCTGTGTTGTTCAGGAGAATTGAACAACTGCGTGACAGGGCTGCAATCTATTCCTCCTGTCATAAAAAAAAAAATATCCTGACGTCGAGCAGGCCTGAGAAATACAGACACCTGCGGTGTTGGTCAGGAGATTTGAACAACACCCTCAGCAGTGTCGAATCCTTGAAGTGAATGAGACTCGACTGTGTGTGGTTCCCAGTCTCTCCACTGAGCTCATAGCACACTCAGCACTGGCTAGGAATCGGCCGGGGCCAGAAAGAAAATCGCTCACTGATTGTTGACAGGAGGTTTCCCAACCGTTGATTTCGATGTCCAATGTCTTCAGGTCCCTCTCCCAAATGCCTTTAACCCTTTTGACTCCCGCACCCTGTCCACCAGCGTCCTGCATTGTCAACCATGCTAGCAAAACAAAAAAACTTTAACCCTTTGACTCCCTTACCCTGTCCATCAGCGTCCTGCATTGTCAACCATGCTAGCAAAGTAAAAACTTAACCCTTTGACTCCCTACCCTGTCCACCAGCGTCCTGCATTGTCACGAACAGATTTCGTTAATCTTGGAAACAATAAGTTAAAGAAACAGGTAGCACATCTTACTCATCTAAATAGTTGTCATCACTCACTATTATTACCATTTCTTTGTAGCCTTGGACCAGTGGCTGGATATCTCCCAAAGGACATAGGAACGCCGCTTGAGAGCAGGAAGAGCCTGGCTCAGTTTTCTGTACCAGCAGAATGCCCCTGTGCCCTGGTCTACTTGGGTTAGTGCTGTGTGTGCATCTGGAATGGACATCAGTGCTCTGTGTGCTTCGGTAATGGACAATCAGATGATTGTCAGTCTGCCCAGTGTGTGTGGAGAATGGTCAGATGAGTGTGAGTGCTCAGTGTATGCCTGGAGTAGACGGTCAAATGATTATCGGTAAGTTTACAGTATATGTCTGTGGTGGGTGCTTATACGATTTGGATGAGTGTTCATTTAATGTAGGCTGGAGAACTCACCTGGGATCTGCAGATGACCAAGCGTTGCTAACTTGATTGTAGCAGTAGGTAAAAAGAAACGTCCATGAAAAAAAGAAGGTATGCTGTAAAAAGAAAAAGTAATGAAGCACCTGATCACTCCATGTCCTTTATCGTATCCAGTTTTTCTGATCCAGGTTTTCATCCTCCTTTCAAGGCATATGTCACTTGGGACTGTCATGGGGTACGCAATGCTTCACTATGCATTAATCAGATCGGTGCGGTGGTGGTGCATTTGTCGATGAGTATGTTATTCTCAACCATTTTCAGAGATACAGATTTCACCTGAAGCAGACAAAGAAAGACTTGCGATAGTTCACAGTATCTTGCATCATTAACCCTTTGACTCCCAAACCCTATCCACCAACTGCAAAAACTTAACCTTTGACTTCCTCACCCTATCCACCAGCTTTCTGAAGGAAGCTGGTGGATAGGGTGAAGGAGTCGAAGGGTTAAGTTTTGGCTTTGCTAATTTAGTTGACAATGTGGGAGTCAGAAGGTTAATCATGATGAGGCATTTGGGGTAAATTTATCTGTCATGAGAGACCATGAAAAGGTCTTCAGAAATGCTTAAATTCAGTTTCAAATGAGTGGCTTTGCTCCCCTGAACCCCCCCCCCCCACCACCACACACACACACACACCAGGGCATTGACCCTGGGCCCCTTCAAGGCTGAGGCATCCCCTGGACCCTGACCTTTCTAAAAGATTTTTTTGAACCAGCTGTTACCCCCAGCCTGTTGATTGCACATATGCTACCATGTGACACAGAATATGCCTTCCTTAAGCAAGAAAAGGACTAGGATGTCATGCTGCACTGTTATCCAGATTTGTGCATCCTATTATTAGAAGACCAGCTGGCTTTTTGTTGGCAGTCATTACCAGTGTTATTTTCTGTCATTTTTAGGGGAGGGGATGGCCTATTTAGTGTTACATCTATGCATCATGTGTAGAATTTTTGTGTGTGATAGGTTGGAGTTGTTGGTATGAAAGGGCACTAAAATGTGGATAAAAATGTACACCACAGTGCACGTAGTTAATGTTTGGTTGATGTAGAGGTGAACAGCTTTTTCTGGGGAATTTCTGACAGTTTGTACAATCTGTTTCCACTGTTATGACAGTCTGTCGTTGCCTTTGATGCATTTTAACTTTTATTTCAACTCAAGGTACTTCAAGGTCATGGTGAACTTGAGAAGTACAGAATTTGGATTTTCTTCAATTTTGTATGAAAAATACGATTGGTAGAATAATGTACAAAATTTAGATTTTCTGCAATTTTGTACTAAAACTAAGAATGTTAGAATGATTTTACATCCTTTTTTTGTTTTTACTGTTTTTGTTTTTATTTTTTTACCCTGTGGGGTAGCTTGAACAACATGCTGTGGTGTGTGTGTGGCTTTTTTCCCCATGTGATTGTTAAGAACATGAATGTCCCCCTCCCCAAGACGGAGTGGGGGGGCCTGTATTGCTGGGAAATTGAAAAACAGTCGTACGTGTAATCTTCCATCCCTCCGGGCGGTCCTTCAGGTATTTAGCTGAGGAATACATACAACAAGTTACATGAATATCCATTACTTGTTGAAATGTGACATCTGAACTCTTTGACTCCTTCACACTGTCCACCAGCTTCTCCTGCAGAAAGCTGGTGGATACAGTGAGGAAGCTGGTGGATGGGATGAAGCTTCTCCTGCAGGAAGCCGGTGGATAGGGTGAGGAAGCTGGTGGATGGGGTGAGGGTGTCAACAACTAAATGTAAATGTGGTTATTTGTTGTGTGATTGCAGCCATCAGCATGGACGGTACATTCCAGAAGCATGTTGTGACACCTCAGGGAATCTGCAAACACAAACTGTCTGCTTTTACCTTGGACATGGGAGACGACTTCCATGATTGACCTGTTGGGCTGGGTGTTTTGGAATCTTGTGAGAAGTTGGAACAGCACAGATAAGAGTTGTCCAGTGTTAAAGTAGGATGTTGGTGGCAGATTCACAGTTTTGATCATGAATACTTTGTTTTGAAAGTTTTTTTGTTGGCATTTATGTGAATCCTTTTTTATGAAATTTTTGTGTTGGAAATTATTAACCTAAAAAAAAAGGTTTTAATGTATTTCAGGCATATTGGCTGTGATTGAAGATCCTATTTTAAATTTCTGTCATTTCTGTAAGATCCTGCCAGCCAGTTAATACTGAACACCGAAGATTCTGCTATGCCTTTGAAGCCTTTCCAGTGCAGTCCATTGATGGTTTGGCTGGGGGTCTCTTGAATCCTATTGTTGTTGGGGTTTTTTCAGCAAAAGAAAGTGCCATATCTTTTGTGTACTGATGCCACTTTTTGTAAGCTCAAGTTTCATCTGAACCACTTTGGTTTCTAAGCATGGGTATCATCATCATCATCATCACTATCATTATTATTGTTGTTGTTGTTGTTGTTGCTGTTAGTATTGTTGTTGTTATTGTTATCATCATTGTTGTCATTATTGTTATTGGTGTTGCTGGTGTTCTTCTTCTTCTACGTCATCTTCTTCTTCTTTTTTTTAAATTTTATTTGTTTTCTTTTGTTGTAAAGGCCAGTGGGAATACAATTAAACCATTTGAGCCTTGAGTCTCTCTCTTGCTTTCTCTCTGCGTTTGTGTTAACATGATGTGATTGCAATCTATAAGTAGGTGTCTTTCTGTGTGAATGCATGTATGTGCATAGTGTATATAATTATGCATGTTACATGAAAGCATTCCTATGCATTTGTCTGTGTGGTTTGTGTGTGTAAATAATTTTATTCTGAATATTTGTGAACGCTTGGGGCTTCCATACTAAGTGTGTGAGGAATATCAGTTATTGTTCTGAAATGAATTTGATGCGGAGTGGTCTGTTTTCTCTTATTATGTAAAATGGATAGAAGGTCCAGCAAAGCAAGATGTCCTTCTTCTTTTCTCCTTCTGCTTTTTCTTTCATTTTGTCATGGTTTTGTGTGTGTGTGTTGTTTGTTGTTGATGTTGTTGTTGTTGGTGGTGGTGGTGTTGCTGTTGCTATTGTTGCTCTTGTTGTTGCTATTGTCGTCGCTATTGTCGTTGATGTTTGTTGTTGTTGTTGTTGCTGTTGCTGCTGCTTGTTGTTTGTTGGTGGTGGTGTTGCTGTTGTTGTTGCTATTGTCGTCGTTGTTGTTGTTGTTGCTGTTGCTGTTGTTGTTGTTGGTGGTGGTGGTGTTGCTGTTGTTGTTGCTGTTGTCGTCGTTGTTGTTGTTGCTGTAGTTGTTGTTGTCGTTGCCTTGCGTTGTTGCTTTTGCTGTTGTTGCTGTTGCTGCTGTTGTTGTTGTTGTTGTTGTTGCTGTTGTTGCTGTTGCTGCTGTTGTTGTTGCTGTTGTTGCTGTTGTTGTTGCTGTTGTTGTTGCTGTTGTTGTTGTCGTCGTCGTCTTTGTTGTTGTTGTTGTAAGTTGGCGATAGAAGCAGCACACTTAGGACACAGTCACATTTAAACAGCTCAGGAGATCTGCTGGCCACAAGAAGAGAGATCAACGGAAGCAGAACCCAAGGCCACAGGACTCCTTCCCATGCAGCGCCCACGGTAGAACATGTACCCCAGATCAATGGGGAAGTTCATCCATCCATCCATGAATTCCTATTGTTGTTGGTGTTGTTTGTTGTTGTTGTTGTTGTTGTTGTTGTTGTGTTGTTTTCTTCTTCTTTATCTTATGTCCTTTTTCTATTTCTTCTTCTTCTTCTTCCTCTTCTTCTTCTTCTTCTCCTCCTTTTTCTTCTTTTAACTTGTTTTTATTCATTTTCAAATGCATAACTTTTATAAACTTCTTGAAATGTATGCAATGCATAACCAACAGATATAACAAAGTGTAGAAAAACAAGCATAAATCGTATATATATATATATATATATATATATATATTATATATATATATGTATGTATATATATATATGTATATCTATATACATAAACACAGACACAGACACACACACACAATATATATATATATATATCTATATGTATATATATATATATATGTGTGTGTGTATACATACATATATACATATATATCTATACATATACATGCATAGGTCTATATTCTTCTTCTTCTTCTTCTTCTTCTTCTTCTCTTTTCTTTTTCTTGTAATTTAATAGTGCAGTTTAGGCCTCCTAATCCAGCAAATTAAGCACATGAACACACGGCCGGACATCACTATATTTGACGTCTAAGAACATTTAATCCCCTAATCCCTAACTCTCACCATTTGGATTACCAATCTCGTTCACAAGGGAGATCACGAGGGTGAAGGGTTGGGATTGGGACAGGACCAATTACATCATGTCCTTATGCACACTCCCTGTGAGAGCTTAACTGCACCTTTACCGCTCACTTTATTTCTCAAACAAATTGAAAGGATAGAAATATAAGCAGCGTGCTTAGCTCTCACTAGGAAAGCGGGCAAATGAAGCGAGGCCATGGCACCATCTGTTTATCTACGGCCCTATCGACTGTCACCGCCACGCGCAAACCAGACAAGCCGACAAGTGCTGTCAATCAACGCAGACACAAGCCCCGCCCACGGTCACTAATGAAGTAACGCTACAACCCACTGTTCTGTATGGGAAACAAATAGCGCTCATGAGAAAAACTGAAACTTTTCGCAATAAAATTCTATTTTGTCTTCGCGATAGCTGCTGTTATAAAATGGAAGTGAAATGTTCTCATTGTCAACCCAAAATCTGTTCCTTAAACCTTTTGACTCCCGCGGCCTATCCGTCAATGCACAACGACAAATGACACGTTTAGAAAGGGTGTATACGGTTGTGAGACGTGGATAGTCAACACGAAAAGTCAGAACAAACTTGAGGCAACTGAAATGTGGTTTCTAAGAAGAATGTTGACAATTCCATAGCCGGCAAAGAAAACAAACGAGACAGTCTCGAAGGAGGTAGAAAGGAAAAAGATCGATTAATAAAGAAGATTAGGAAAAGACCAGTAACATTTATAGGCCATTTAATGAGGAAAGAGACATTAGAACACCTGGTCACAACAGGAAAGCTGGAGGGAAAGAGAGCACCAGGCAGACACAGGGAGAAAATATTGGACAGACTTGCAGGGTGGCTGAGGACAGGGAGGGTGGGAGATGTACTTGCAGCGACAAAGGACAGATTCGGTTGGAGGGCCATGATCGCCAACCCCATGCGGGACGACACATGATGATGATGATAGATGATGATGATTGATGATTGAATTGATGATGATGATTGATGATGATTGATTATGATTGATGATTGATGATGATTGATGATTGATGATGACTGATGATGATTGATGATGTTTGATGATTGATGATGATGATTGATGATGATGGTGATGATTGGTGATTGATGATGATGATGATGATGATGATTGATTGATTGATTGATTGATGATTGATGATTGATGATTGATGATTGATGATTATGATGATGATGATGATGATGATGATGTATATGGGCGCAATAGTCAAGTGGGTGAGATGTCAGATTTCCAATTGGAAGGTCAAGGTTCGATCCTGCCTGTGTACCTCCTGCCTCATGGGCAAAGAGTGGATATTTTTCTGATCTCGCAGGTCAACATGTGTGCAGACCTCTTAGTGCCTACCCTCACCCCCACCCCCACCTGTGTGCGTATACGCGCGTAGAACATCAAATATACACGTTAAAGATCTTGTAAATCATGCCATTGTTCTGTGGCTTAGGGCAATATGAAAACACCTAATATGCACGCCTGCCATTGACGGACTTCGTAGACTATGCAGCAACATTCCGCCTGCACAAAGTGGACAAAACAACACAATACATATATCTCATAAAACGACAACGCTAAAAGAAATTTCTTTTTTTTAAGTTAAATGTATAATTATGTGAAAACCGGGAAAAAACAGATATACATGATATCAAGAATCATCACCATCATCATCACCATATCATCATCATCATCATCATCATAATCACCATCATCATCATCATGTGTCCTGCTGCATGGCGTTGGTGATCATGGCCCTCCATACGAATCTATCCCTTGTCGATGCAAGTACATCTCCCACCCTCTCTGTCCTCAGTCACCCTGCAAGTCCTTCCAATATTTTCTCCCTGGGTCTACCTGGTGCTCTCTTTCCCTCCAGCTTTCCTGTTGTGACTAAGTGCTCTAATTTCTCTTTCCTCATAAAATGTCCTATAAATGTGCTTGTCTTTTCCTAATCTTCTTTATTAACGATCTTCTTGTGTCTTCCTCCAAAACTCTCGTTTGTTTGTTTGTTTGTTTGTTTGTTTTGTTTTTGTTTTTGTTTTGTTTTTGTTTTTACTATCCATGGAACTCTCAACATTCTTCTTAGAAATCACATTTCATTTGCTTCAATTTTGTTCTCACTTTGCATGTTGATGTCCACGCCTCACAACCGTACAACAGTACATGTTCTATAAAATACTCAAGAATTCATTTCCTGATGAATTATTATTAACATGGCTTTCGAATATTAGTAATTCTGAAACCGTTGTCATTACACTCATCCTACAATCACGCGTTTTATCAGAGCCACTCAGCTCATGTTATTCTTGACCATAGAATTAATCTCAGGGCTATCAATGATGAAGGCTTGATGAATCAAATTAAACTGAGATAATACAAGTTTTCCTCATTTGGTGCAAATGATCCACAGAAAAATGGCATACTCATGCGAAAAGATTGAAAGAACATCTTTTTTTGTGTGAGTGTGTGTGTGTGCGTGCGTGCGTGCGTGCGTGTGTGTGTGTGTGTGTGTGTGTGTGTGTGTGTGGTTGGTGTGTATTTGGCGTGTGTTATTTGGCGTGTGTGTATTGTGTGTGTGTGTTGTGTGTGTGTGTGTGTGTGTGTGTGTGTGTGTGTGTGTGTGTGTGTGTATGTGTGTGTGTGTGTGTGTGTGTGTGTGTGTGTGGTGTGTGTGTGGCGCGCGCGCGCGCGCATGTATAGGATCAGACAATAAGAAAATTCGATTCACGCTTCCAACAAGCTAACGGTGTACCATACCACAGCCCTGCAAAAAAATAAAAAAGAAAGAGGTGACATTCTAGACTGCTTCCTGTTCTGTGTCGATGATTTGCATATGCGTGCATCACGTGATGTTATGTAAACCGGCAACGGCTGCGGAGTGAACTAATTTTTCACGCTTTGTTGCCGCTGATTGAAAAGCTGTATGGTCGTCTGGTATGACAAGGCCCCCCCCCCCTCCCCAATCCACCCACCCCCACTCCAACCCCACCCCAACTCTACTCCCTCCTATTGCGCGTTATTATCACCTGTTGATTTGGTCTTTAACTCGATCGTTAACCCTTTCACTGTTATTGTTATTGTTGTTTAAAGCCCAGCCGACCGCGTAGAGCCATAATTTATCAGGGCTATAATAGCTGCAAAACATATAAAAATTTAACAAGGAAAAAAAAAAAAGAAAAGTAAGTACACATAGCAATGCATTCGCGCACTTAATCTAAGGAGATGCCCCTGGCTTTGACCACTCTGTCCAATTCATCATCGCACAAGGGATTGTAAAAGAAAAACCACCTGAATACAAATTTAAGCATACCTAAGAACACCAAAACATATATATATATATAAACGGGCCTAAATTACAAAAATTGATTCCGCATATCTCACCTCCCTAGAGCCAAAAATGCACATGTACCCAATTATCAATCCTAAGAAAAAGTACCAAAGACTTTATCGACCAGGTGAATGGGATCAGCAAGGCAGAAAATGATAGGAAAAATAAATGGCAGAAAGCAAAGGAACGAGGCAGACACAAAGAGAGTGACAGAAAAGAGGAAATATCTAGCACAGAATTTCCAGAAGATGGGGATACTATTTATACTGAAAGAGCCCCCGGCATCTCTACAGGGGAAAACCTTCGATTCCCGCACCCTATACACCAACTGCAAAAACTTAATTAACCCTCTGACTCCCTCACCTTATCCACCAGCTTCATGCAGGAAGCTGGTGGATAAAGTGAGGGAGTCAGAGGGTTAAGTTTTTGCTTTTGCTGAGCATGGTTGACAATGCAGGAGGCTGGTGGACAGGGTGTGGGGAGTCAAAGGGTTAAGATGCTGTCTGCCTGACTGCCTGTCCTGGCAGTGCGTGTCTGTCTCTGTGTCAGTGTGATGGGATGATGGGAGGCACACAAAGGAAAGAACATTTTGACAAACTCAAAAGATATGCGGCTAGCCCTTGTGTGTGTGTGTGTGTGTGTGTGTGTGTGTGTGTGTGTGTGTGTGTGTGTGTGTGTGTGTGTGTGTGTGTTGTGTGTGTTTGTGTGTTTGTGTGTTTGTGTGTTTGTGTGTTTGTGTGTGTGTGTGAATGTAGGGAGAGAAAAAGAGAGAAGGAGAGAGAAAAATAGGAAAAGAAAGAGTGAATGAGTGAGTGAGTGAGTGAGTGAGTGAGTGAGTGAGTGAGTGTGTGAGCGAGCGAGTGAGTGAGTGAGTGAGTGAGTGACAGACAGAGAGAGAGAGAGAGACAGAGAGAGACAGACGGAGACAGAGACAGACAGACAGACAGAGAGACAGATATCAGAATTCAAAACGCAGAAAGTTTAGTGTACATCACAATACAAACAATGAGTAATAGGGGTGGGAAAAAAATCGGGATGTCGTTGATTTCATTCAAATCATTTTTGTGTAATCAATAATCAATAATCAGAAACCTCTCGTGCTTTTCTGTAATGTCACACACCACAACTAGTTACACGGCATATCAGCTAACTGGTAGTACAACAGTGCAGTATTATTTTTCCATTATGTCTGTTTCCAATAAATAATTGATAGATTTACGATTCCCTCGATTGATCATTCAACAAGTCAATCATCCAGCTAATCAGCTTGCTAATCAGTACTTGATATTTAATCAGATATTCAATTATTCAAACCATTTGCTGATGACCCAATAATCACACCATCCATGCAATCAATCAATCCACTGATCGACTATTCAACCAATTAATAATCCTTGATTACTCGATTAACCCTTAGACTCCTGCACCCTGTCCACCATCGACCTGCATCGTCAACCATGCTGGCAGAGCAAAAACTTTAACCCTTCGACTCCCTCACCCTATCCACCAGCTTTTCCAGCGTGGTTGACAATGCAGGATGGTGGTGGACAGGTTGTGGGAGTCAAAGGGTTAAAAGCTTTCTTGAAGTCTACGACACAACCATGTGCCCTTCCTACACACAAATTTGGACTATCGCATATGAACTGACATTGTTGAGCAGCTGTAGAGTACTCCTTCTTATTAACCCTTTGACTCCTGCACCCTACCCACCAACTGAAAAAACTTAACCCTTTGACTCTCTCACCCTATCCACCAGCTTCCTGCAGGAAGCTGGTGGATAGGATGAGGGAGTCAAAGGGTTAAGTTTTTGCTTTTTTAGCATGGTTGACAATGCCAGATGCCGGTAGACACGGTGCGGGAGTGAAAGGGTTAAACTTTGCCTAGTTTTCAGACATCCAGTGACTGTCTTCTGATCAATTCTATAACCTAGTGTTGAGTATTCGTGCGTAACATGCTGACACAACGCTTAGCAATGACACATCCCTTTAGCTGTCTACATTACCCCCGCTGGGATGCTGGGGACTCTTTCAGTAAAAAATCGTATCCCCACTTACTAGATATTCTGTGCAAGAAATTTCCTCTTTTCTGTCACTTACTCTGACACAACGCTTAGGAATGACACATCCTTTTAGCTGTCTACATTACCCCCGCGGGATGCTGGGGACTCTTTCAGTAAAAATCGTAACCCCACCTACTGGAAATTCTGTGCAAGAAATTTCCTCTTTTCTGTCACTTACTCTGTTTGTTTCTTTCTCCTTCCTTAGCTTTCTGTCGTTTCTTCCTATCATTTTCTGCCTGGTTGGTCCACTCACCTGTATGTGTTCGATAAAGTCTTACTTTCATTCTCTTAGGATTGATAATTATTGGGTATAAAGTGCATTTTTTGGATGTAGGGAAATGAAATAAGCGGAATCAATTTTAGGTAGCTTAGCTTAGGCCCGTATTTATATATGTTTTTGTGTCCTTACTTATGTTTACATTTGTATTCAGGTTTTTTTAATCCCCTGTGCGATAGATTGGACGGAGTGGTCAACGCCAGGGATATGTTCTTAGATTGTGTGCACGAATGCATTGATATGATGTACTTAATTTTTTCTCTTTTTTGTTTGTGTGTTTTTTTTTTCCTGTGGAAGTTTTGTATGTTTTGAAACAGCCATACCCCTGATATGGTTCTATGCAGTAGGCTGGGCTTTAAAACAACAATAACGATAACTGGGTTCATGTATTAAGTACATTTTTGGCTCTCGGGAATGAGATACGCGGAAGCAATTCTAGGTAACTTAGACCCGTTGTTATATATCTTTTTCGTGTCCTTAGTTATGTTTACATTTGTATTCAGGTATGTTTTTTTTAGATTCCCTGTGCGATAAATTAAACGGAGTGGTCAACGCCAGAGGCATTTCCTTAGATTATATACGCGAATTCATTAATACGTGTGCTTCATTTTCTTTTCCTTTTTTTTTTTTTTTTAACCTGACAAGTATTGTGTATGTTTTGAAACGGTTATAACCCTGATATATCTCCACGCAGTTAGCTAGGATGGGCTTCAAAACAAAAACAAAATAACAAACAAAAGTTATCTGTATTTCTAGGATCTCCTTTTTTTCTTTTTTTTTTTCTTTTTTTTTGTAGATTGATGCGATGATGGGCTTCGGCCATGTATATGGGTCAATGCCCTTGTCAAAAACAGGCCATGAATGTGGGTCAATGCCCTTGTCAAAAACAGGCCATGAATGTGGGTCAATGCCTTTGTCAAAAACAACATTACATTACCTTTTACAAGGAAATGTTCTAGAGCTCCACCGCCTTTCTTCTCAACATCTCGCTTGTATTTTTATCTATCCTACTGGATTCCATCTCTTACCCACTGGACGAGGCGGCAGGGAAGTTTTTATGTCCCGTTTTTATTATCCATTGTTTGGTGTCTGTGATTTGTCTGTGACCGTGCGTTCGCGCTTGACAAAGGCTAGTTGGCCGAAAATTTGCGCTTGTTTTGTTTTGTCTTGTTGGAGACGCGCTTACATTGATTTTCTTGTTCTTCTGGTTTGTATCCTACTGGATTAACTTGACCTTATTTATAGCTCTCCTTACTTCTTCCTGGGTGATATATTCACTTTTGACATATGTTCAAGCTTGTTCCAATAAATCTACAGCAATATAGGGTCACTCATTAAATGTAGTTGTGAGAGAGGCCCTTAAATTAAAAATGAACAAACCATTCGTCAGTAAGAATGTTATTTTGTGAGTTTAGCATTATCATCGAAACCTATATTCCCTAATTTATATCTTCCTAAACTGAAATATTATTTGCTGTACATTCTGCTTTTGATTTTCTGAACTCCCTCTCTTCTTGACTTTACTATGCTTCTTTCGTGCTGCCACGTATATAGCTCTCTCGTCTCCAGGTGTCTCCAAAAACAGCTGACACCTCGCCTGCTTTCTCTCTCTCTCTCTCTCTCTCTCTCTCTCTCTCTCTCTCTCTCTCTTCTCTCTGTCTGTCTCTCTCTCTCTTTCTTTCTCTTTCTCTCTCTCTTTCTCTCTCTCTCTTTCTCTCTCTCTTTTTCTCTCTCTCTTTCTCTCTCTCTTTCTCTCTCTCTCTCTTCTCTCTCTCTTCTCTCTCTCTTTCTCTCTCTCTTTCTCTCTTTCTCTCTTTCTCTCTCTTTCTCTCTCTCTCTCTCTTTCTCTTTCTCTCTCTCTCTCTTTTTCTCTGTCTGTCTGTCTGTCTGTCACTCTCTCTCTGTCTCTTTCTCTCTCTCTCTCTTTCTCTCTCTCTCTCTTTCTGTCTGTCTGTCTGTCTCTCTCTCTCTCTTTCTGTCTGTCTGTCTGTCTGTCTGTCTCTCTCTCTCTTTCTCCTTTCTTCTTTCCTTTCCTTTTTTTTTTCCTTTATTTGCTGTCACATTCATTATCAAAGTCATTTTGACAATTTCTTTTCGCCAGAACGACGTTTTGTTTGTTTGTTTGTTTGTTTGTTTGTTTGTTTGTTTAATGTAATGCAACGTCTCTTTTCAACGGTGTTATGTTTTGACAGGAGCTTACATCAGGTTAAGAGTATTCCGGAGTAAGGAACGAGTACCAAAGACTTGATTTAACCCTTTGAGTCCCGCACCTTATCCACTAACTGAAAAAAATTAACCCTTTGACTCCCTCACCTTATCCAACTCCTTCCTACAGGAAGCTGATGGATAAGGTGAGGGGGTCAAAGGGTTAAGTTTTCGCCTTGCAAGCATGGTTGACAATGCAGGATACTGGTTAGCAAGGTTCGGGAGTCAAAGGGTTAATGTCATTGATAGATTCTGGGACCTGAAGGTTGCTAGAATGTCGAGAGTTTGTATGGAGTTTTGATCGGATCGTTTGTGAGACAGATCCCAGTACAATACATGAATATTTTTTTGCATAAATATTCGTTTTTTAACAGCAAACATATCTTTTAATGGGTACACATCAAATGGTACCTCTTAGTTGCAGGCTGGGCCGGCTTAAAACACCAGATGCCAGCTCATGTTTGTAGATGACAACTAAGCATTTTGTCAACATGGTATTAGCATTGGCAGAGTCAAAGAATGCACAGTCTTAACTGATGAAGGATATCGCATGAGATCGTGTAAAAAAAGTTATCTTGCATGGTCATTCAAAAAGTGTTAGATTTTGCATAACTGGTAAAATTTCCTGGATATGGTTTTGCATCATTCAATTCGTAAACTGTCAAAAAAATGTAAATTTCGATGCCAAACACTCGACTCATCATCACCATCACCATCATCACCATCACCATCATCATCATCATCATCATCATGTGCCCTGCCGCATGGCGTTGACAATCATAGCCCTCCATACGAATCTATCCCTTATCGCTGCGAGTACATCTCCCATTCTATCTGTCCTCAGCCACTCTGCGAGTCCGTCCAATATTTTTTCCCTGGATCTACCTGGTGGAGTCTTTCCCTCCAGCTTTCCTGTTGTGACTAGGTGCTCTAATTTCTCTTTCCTCGTGAAATGTCCTATAAGTATTGCTTGTCTTTTCCTAATCTTCTTTATTAATGAACTGCTTGTGTCTGCTTCTGTTAAGACTGTCTCGTTTGTTTTCTTTGCTGTCCATGAAACTCTCAGCATGCTTCTTAGAAACTACATTTCAGTTGCCTCTTTTGATATTTAGCTCCAGCCCTTTGGTTTTTTTTTTTTCCCTTTCTGTTTCTATTACATTCACAAGGCTTACTCCATGACTACTTACTTCTTATGTTTGCTTATCTGTTGAAGCAGATTGGAGTTTTGTTATGAGAAATTTTTTTTTTCCCTGTCTTGATGTTATATCAAAAGTTGAGTTTTGTGAGGGTTCAGTGACATGTGATTTGGTTTACAACATTCATTTACACTGTTGTTTTGGTTTTAGTGGAATAAGATCAGAGGTTGTCCCCCGCTACTAGTAACCATGTAACCCAGTGTTAACAACCGCATGTGGAGAGTGATCATCATCATCATCATCAGGTGCACTGCCGCATGGCGTTGGCGATCATGGACTTCCATCTGTCTCTATCTCTTGTTGCCCCAAGCATCTCTCACCCTCCTCGTCTCAGCCATTCCGCCCGACAAAACTATCGACGTGGAGAGGGATGGGCTCCGCCAGGTTGAACTTGTCCGAGACACTCCGTATGACAGAAAAGAACACAGAGACCAAAAAGATCGTTTGCAGAATGGGTCACCAAGCACCGCACCATCCGTCAACCTCTACCAGAGTGGACGCCAAAAAATGTGCTGCTGAGGGGAAACAACAGAACGTACGTGGAAGAAACATCATTATCTTCGCCACCTGGAGCGTAAGAACACTCAACAGGTTGAAAAAAAAACTGACAGAATTGACCTGTGAGATAGACAGGTATTCCTCTCGCATTATCAGCCTCTGTGACGTTTGATTGAAGAACATCTGAGAAATACAGACAGCAGAAGGGCACATCTGTTCTATGAGGAAGACGAGGACATACATGCACATAGAGTGGGGTTCTTTGGTCAGCAAGAACATCAAGAACGCTGTACGTACCGTCATGGTCACTGCCAAGGTCAGCTCCCATAAACATCCTTGCTTTATCCCTCCAGATGCCAGACCTCTTCTGGTTCTTCACAAAAATACAGTCGGTCAGGCTGTACTATTGACCGTTTGGGAAGTGCCATGTCCATCGTCGGGATGATTCATGTTCACCAACACCATCATTGTCATCAGGTGCCTCGCCGCATGGAGTTGGCGATCATGGACTTCCATCTGTCTCTATCTCTTGTTGCCTCAAGCATCTCTTCCACCCTCTTTGTCCTCAGCCACTCTGCAAGTCCGTCTAGTATCTTCTCCCTGGGTCTACCTGGTGCTCTCTTTCCCTCCAGCTTTTCCGTCGTGACCAAGTGCTCCAATTCCCCCCTCCTCATAAAATGGCCACAAATGTTGCCTGTCTTTTCCTAATCTTCCTTATGAATGATCTTCTTGTGTCTGCCTCCATCAAGACTGTCTCATTTGTTTTCTTTGCTGTCCATGGAACTCTCAACATTCTTCTTAGAAACCACATCTCGGCTGCCTCAATCTTGTTCTGGCTTTGCTTGTTGACTGTTCACGCATCACAACCGTATATGGTTCTACTCTTCCTGATGTTAATTGATAGGCATTTGTTGGTAAGAACGCTTTTCATCTTCTTGAATGCTGTTTTGGCGTGGCCGATTCTGCTGGCTATTTCTGATATGCATCTGCCGTCTGGTGAAATGATTGTTCATCAACAGTGTTAGCAAAAACCATGTCATTATCACCGACGAATTCTAGCAGGCGCAATCCTTTATCGCAGTTTTCAGTTTCATTTTCAGTTTCTCAAGATGACGTCTCCGCGCTCGGAATGAATTCCATATGCACCATCGTCACAGGTGCCATGTGATGGAGAAAATCCAGAGTGATCACGGCACAAGCCTTCAGCTTGCACATAAATCCAAGAGCAGGCCAGTCCTGAGGTCCTTCTAGATAATTCCATAAACCTGAGGTCTGTAGAGGAGCGAGCTGACAGAGACCCCTCAACTTGTCTCGGGGCCAGCATTATGAGGGCGGCGCCATCCCCTCTCTCTCGCTTCAAATTCATATCCATATTCACATTTTTTTAACAAGACCTAGAAAGGCAAGAAGGCTAACTGGTCTTCAAGGGTGGGACCTGGGAAATCAACCTATCTCTCCAATGTTTTATACAAAAGCAGCCGGGCAATGCCCTGCTCTTCACGATTTTCAACTGCCGTGGGATCTTTAGCGTGCAGAGCCAGAAGGCACATGGGTCAGACTATTTTTTAGTCCCCTTCCCGAAGGACTCGACGTTCAGTTCGATTTTCCAGTCAAACTGAGGAGAAAAGACGAGGCCTCTACGGGGAGTGTACCCTGGAACCTCGAGTTCAGTTATTGGCATGTGAACGTCTGAACTATTCTGCCACTCTTCTCCCCTATCACAGCTACTCTCGGTACAGTAGGGGCCACAGAAAATTCCTCCAGTCTCCTTGGGAATCTACAGCAATCTTGACGTTCCAGTTACATGAATGATGACGTCATTTTTTTTTTTTTTGTTGTTGTCATTATTGTTGACGACCGTTTGAAGCTGGTGGAGAATACGTCAAACTAGTCATCGTCATAGTCTGATGTGGGAGCATATACTTGCACTACAGTGATGTTG
>JAPXFY010000026.1:33176166-33203666 GCA_030674185.1 Monoplex corrugatus | reverse complement strand
AGACTTTGAGGGGTTGCTTTGAAACCACAGACTGGAATGTGTTTTTCGAAGATGAGGATGATCTTGACATTGTTTCTGACTCTGTCACATCGTATGTTCGTTTTTGTGAAGAGAATGTTGTCACAAAAAAAGAAGTAAAGGTGTATTCAAACACTAAGCCTTGGGTTAATAAGGAAATGAAGCAGATTTTATTAGAGAAAAAGAAGGCTTATTTACAGGGGGATAAAGAAAGACAAAAAGAGTTAAACAGGGAGTTTAGAAGGAAAAGTAAAGTTGCTAAAAGGGAATACAAGGACAAAGTGGAGGAAAAGTTGACACAGGGGAATGGGAGGGCGGCATGGGATGGGTTGAATACGATGATGGGGAAGAAGGTAAAAAAGCAAGGCGTGAAGTGTGATGACCCGGTTTCTTTCTCCAATGACCTAAATGCGTTCTATGCACGCTTTGACAACAAGGACTTTTCTCGTGAAATTGAACGTGTGTGTCAGCCTCTATTTACTACCCCCAATAATGTCACTGTTTCAGAGGCCATGGTAAAGAAAGTTTTCTCTCGTTTGAATCCAAGGAAAGCTAGTGGACCAGATGGGGTGGGGGGAAAAGTCTTAAAAGAATGTTCTAGTCAGCTTTGTGTTGTTTTTAGTCGTTTGTTTCAGTTGTTTATGAACTTTCATTTTGTTCCTAGAATCTGGCGTACATCTACCATCATTCCTGTTGCCAAAAAGCCAAATGCAAAAGACATGAATGATTACAGACCGGTGGCCTTGACATCTGTGATCTGTAAATGCATGGAAAGGATAGTGTGTGACCAGCTGACAGCCTCTGTGGCCGATCGCATGGACCCCCTGCAGTTTGCCTATAAGGCAAAGCGGGGTGTCGAAGATGCGACCTTGACCTTACTTGATCTAGCGTTCTCTCATCTTGACAAAGCTGGTACCTTTGTACGGGTCTTGATGATGGATTTTAGTTCCGCGTTTAATACGCTTCAACCCCACTTGCTGATCAAGCGTCTTCTTGACATCGAGGTCAGCCCAGGCCTTGTGCTCTGGATCCGTTCTTTTCTATGCAATCGGCCACAGAGAGTCAGCATTGATGGCATTATGTCTAAGGAACTCGTTTTAAATACAGGTGCGCCGCAGGGCTGCGTTCTCTCCCCGGTTTTATTTTCAATTTATACCAACGAAATGACGTGTAACACTAACATTCTTGCACTTGTGAAGTTTGCAGATGATATGGCCCTTATTGCTAGAATGAAAGATGAACATTCTCTTTCTCAGTATTTTGATTTTATCAGTAATCTTGCCCTCTGGTTCGATGAAAGTTTTCTAAAACTGAATATCAAAAAGACTAAAGAAATTTGTTTTGGGACAGACCGTGCGAGCGATCCCGCCCTGCTACGCCCCGTCCAAATTGATTCTGAAAACGTTGAAAAAGTTGACTCGTTTAAATATTTGGGCACAGTTTTAGACAGGGATTTGAAGTTCAGTGAACACGTTGATTTTATTTGTAAAAAGGCTAACCAGAGGATGTACCTCATTCGAAAACTGAAGAGTTTTGATGTTGATTCTGCTGTTTTACAACTTGTTTACAGATCTTTAGTGGAAAGCATTTTAGCCTTTAATATCGTGACCTGGTATGGGAATCTGCGTGTGAAAGAGAAGACCAGATTAAATGGCATTGTAAATTCAGCTAGTAAAGTGATAGGTAAAAAACAGAAATCCTTGCCAGATATCCACCGTCAGACAGTCAAGAAGAAGGCCCAAAGTATCTTGATTGATGACAAGCACCCACTGCGGAACTGCTTTCAGTTTCTGCGTTCGGGGCGTAGACTCCGTGTACCAGCTTGGAAAAGAAATCTTTACCGCTTTTCTTTTGTCCCGTCTGCTATCACCATCCTTAATGCAGACGTGTTGTAGGCCTATGATGCGGCCCTAGGGTCACTCAACTGCTCCCTCGTGTGAATGCGAGAATGGGTTGGCTGCTGATGTACGATTTATATTTTAGGCATTTTATGTTAACGTAGGAGTGTGTGGGTGTGCGTGTGTGTGTGTGTGTGTGTGAATGTGTGTGTGTGTGTGTGTGTCAGAGTTTCCGCTAGCATCCAGAATCTACCAGTACCGGTTACCGGCAGCCAAAATTTGTATCGGTTCTAGGGCTAAAATTGCCGGTAGCCTACCATGAATAACCCATTCTCGTAACACGGCTGTTCCCGAGCAAGATTTTAGTTAGATCGAGAGCAGGAGCAGCAGAGGGGAGGGGAGGGATATAACGATAACCAGATGTGGACTGTCAAGTGGCAGCTTGGCCAGTTGAAAATTGCACCGGCATATGTCGGTCTAACGGAAGCTGTGTGTGTGTGTGTGTGTGTGTGAGTGTGTGTGTGTGTGTGTGGTACATGCGTGCACGCGTTGGATAGTTGGCCTGACTTTTAATTGTGTTATATGCATGTGGATTTTACTCGTTGCTGTGCTGCCAAAGAAAAATTTCCATGTTTGTTAACATATATGGACAATAAAGTTTTTCAATTCAATTCAATTCAATTCAATTCAATACTCACTCCTGTCAAAGGCCAGTTGGCCGAAAATTTGCGCCTGTCTTGTCTGGTTGTATTAAATACGCGTTCTGATTCTTTTTTTCGAGTTTTTTTTCTGGTTCCTGTTTGCTTGAACGCGGGCATCACAGTTGTTTTGGACTACTGCTGACTAGTAAACTGACTTCACGTCTTCGAAAACTTGGCATTGGGACTGATTAATATGTAGATCATAGCAATTCCTCCACCATGAGAGGGGAGTGGTTAACAAGAAACACCATGACGGTGCAGATGGGACCCAGAGCACCAATGCCTCGCCACTCTCCGGACAATCACCTCCCAAGCTTCCCGACGCCAGTCGACTGTCATTTCATCAAGCAAAGAGGGGGTTGTCCATGCGTTGCATGACCTATTCGGATCCAGTCATCAGTTATCTTGTTCACAAACCGAAAGGCAAGGTGAGGAGATGACAAACCCCGGGACACAGCCACACAACGCGCACCAACCAGGTCCAGCTCAGCCGCCGGTCCAAGAGAGAATGGAAAACCCCTCTCTCGCCCCACTCTGGTCTTTCTATCTCTTTTGGGCAGCCCGTCCTGCCACCAGATCGCATAGCTGCCAGCTCCTTTCCTCTTACTATAGTCTCTACAGTCAGCAGCCGGAAGCTATCAACGTTTCCTTACTTCAATGGGGTTGTTTGAACGACCGTGAAAGTAGCCAGGCGTGATGCTCCAAACACAGCCCACTTTACACTGTTCAGCAAGGTCTGACATGCCCCGAAACGAATCCCAAGTTTGCCGTCTTCCGAGCAACCAGCAGTTTTTCCCTGCATTCATCGGGCCTGACTCCCTGAAGTCAGCGGCCAAGCCACAAACGGAATTAACAAGACACACCACGAGGGTGCGGATGCACCACAAATGCCTCGCCACTCTCCGGACAATCACCTCCCAAGCTCTCAACGCCATAGGGAATAATTGTTTTGATGGAATAATTTGGGGATGTCAGATCAGCATACTTTCTGTCACTCCGTCTTACCTATGTCAGGACAAGAAGAGGGACCTTGACGTGGTGTGGCTCAATCCGGCGAAATGCGTATGGATCAGTCACGCACAACATAATTCAATTAGCTCTCGATATGTATCATGTCCCAAAGAACATCCGAGATATGGTGAAGAAGTATTTCCATGGCTTCTCAATGCAATTCTCCACAAAAGAACACACGACAGATTGGGTTATGATATTAGAAGTAGGCATAGCAATAGAATGTGCAGTTTCGCCAATATTGTTCGTGTTAGCGATGGAGATTATCTTGAAAACAACAGCGAAGAGTTCAGGTCCAGCAGACCTCGGAAACGGATACGAAATGCCCCACTGGAAGCCTTCACAGACGACACAACAGTGCTTTCCACAAAAGAAGAGGAAACCCACAAAATCTTGAAGCAGTTAGACGAGTTAGTGGACTCATTTAGGATGAGCTTCAAACCGAAAAAATTCACAGAACCTGTCCGGAGGAAAGTTCAAGTAACCGAAATAGTAACGTTTCCTGTCGCCAGCCAATCCATTCCATTAGTTACATAATTATCAGTGAAAAGCCTTTGAAGGTGGTATGACAACTCCCGAAAGATACACAAAGGGATAAGGAAACCAAGTCAATAGCAGAAGGAAACCTGCAAGTAATAGACCAGTGCGGCCTTCTTGGAAAATACCAAGTCTGGTGCCTGCAGGTATGCTGATTCCAAAGTTCCTTTGGCTTCTACTGACATACCATATCAGTACAGGCACAACTAAATCAATGGAGGCCAAAAATAAACAAATACTCAAGGAAATGGCTTAATGTCCCACTGGGTCTCACTGACGTTGCGCTTTATTGTCGCCAGGCACAGCTAAAGCTACTTCTAAAATCCACTGTCGAGGAATACAACAAAGCAGGAAAAGTCAGGCTTTTTTTGCATGCTTAAGAACTCGGGAGATAAGGTTGTGAGATCAAACCAGCCCAAGTTGAAGACTGGCAGAAAATGGAAAGTCAAGGAGGCGATGGACGCAGCGAAGGAAACACTCACAGTCAGAGAAATAATAGGGCACACGCAGACCAACAGGCAGGGACTGTGATCAACAAAAATGGAACAGTAGGGATTCGACAATACAGGAGATGAAGAAAGAAGAGGACGTCAAAAGAATCCGGAAGGTCGTCCAGCAAGACCAACAGGGGCAGTGACGATGTGGGAAAATGCGCTCTAAAGAAGTCTAAGCTGGAATGACTTGTGGCGTATAGCCATCTCAGAATCAGTTTCATCTTCAGATATATCTATGACCTTCTGCCCTTGAACGCAAATCTAGTGAAATGATGGCAATCAGATGACCCTGCTTGCCCGCTCTGCTAAGGCAAACAAATAGTGTAACATGTCCTGAGCTCATGCAAGGTAGTGTCAATCCAAGGAAGTAACAGACCAAAGCACACAAATGTATTTTGAAAATTTGTAGTTTGATTCCTTACAGACCAAGACCCTCGGTTTTATTTTGAAGGTCTAGTTTGTTTCGTTACAGATCAAAGCACTCAATTGTATTCTGAAGGTCTGTAGTGGTGTTTTGTTACGATCAAAGCACTCAGTTGTATGCTGAAGGTCTGTGGTGTGTTTTGATTTGTTACAGACCAAAGCACTCAATTGTATTCTGAAGGTCTGTGGCTTGCTTTGTTACAGACTAAAGCACTCAATTGTATTCTGAAGGCCTGTGGCTTGCTTTGTTACAGACTAAAGCACTCAATTGTATTCTGAAGCCTGTGGCTTACTTTGTTACAGACCGAAGCACTCAATTGTATTCTGAAGGTCTGTAGTGTGTTTTGTTACAGACCAAAGCACTCAATTTTATTCTGAAGGTCTGTGGCTTATTTCGTGACAGACCAAGACACCCAATTGTACTCTGAAGATCTGTGGTTTGTTTCGTGACAGACCAAGACACCCAATTGTACTCTGAAGGTCTGTGGTTTGTTTCCCTGACAGACCAAGACACTCTATTGTATTCTGAAGGTCTGTGGTTGTTTCGTGACAGGCCAAGACACTCTATTGTATTCTGAAGATCTGTGGTTTGTTTCGTGACAGACCAAGACACTCTATTGTATTCTGAAGGTCTGTGGTTTGTTTCGTGACAGACCAATACACCCAATTGTACTCTGAAGGTCTTAGTTTGTTTCGTGACAGAAAGACACCAATTGTACCGAAGTCTTGTTTTTCGTGACAGACCAAAACACTCAATTGTACTCTTAAGGTCTGGTTTGTTTCGTGACAGACCAAAGCTCTCAATTGTATTTAGAAAGTCTGTAGTTTGTTTTTGTTTTGTCACAGACCGAAGCACTCAATTGTATTCTGAAGGTTTGTGGTTTGTTTCGTGACGGACCAACACACTCAATTGTATTCTGAAGGTTTGTGGTTTGTTTCGTGACGGACCAACACACTCAATTGTATTCTGAAGGTGTGTGGGGTATTTTGTTTTGTTACAGACCAAAACACTCAATCGTATTTTGAAGGTCTGTGGGGTGTTTCATGATAGACCATCATCATCATCATCATCATCGTCGTCGTCATCATCATCATCATCATCATCAAGTGCCTTGCCACATGGTGTTGGCGATTATAACCCTCCATATGCATCTGTCCCTTGTTGCCGCAAGCACATCTTCCACCCTCTCTGTCTTCAGCCACTCTGTAAGTCCGTCCAATATTTTTTCTCTGGGTCTACCTGGTGCCTTCATTCCCTCCAGCTTTCCTGTTGTGACCAGGTGCTCCAGTTCCCCTTTCCTCATAAAATGACCTATAAATGTTGCCTGTCTTTTCCTAGTGTTCCTTATGAATGATCTTCTTGTTTCTGCTCCATCAAGACTGTCTCGTTTGTTTTCTTTGCTGTTCATGTCCGCGACAGACAAAGACACTCAGTTCTATTGTGAAGTCCAGAAGTGTTCCAATCGACCATGGCAGACAACCCTTTTTTGAGAAGGTGACATTCGGATCCTTCTTTGTTCTTCTCGAAAATAATTTCTTTGATGAATATTCCAACCACTTCAGTGAGCACAGCGACTTTTCGCTGCTTCGTAATACACGCCACGCATGCATAATATGAGTTATCTTTACAATGAAGCTTGGATAAAAAAAATAAATAAAAAAATATATGAAATTTTTTTTTCTTAAAATTACACTCATTGGCGAAAAATTGTAATTATCTCAGAAAAAAAACAACAACTAGAAAATGTAATAGCCATTAAACGTGAGGGTTTTTTTTGTGCTAGTAAAACTGGTTTCTTTGTATAGTTGACGAACATATATTTACTTCTGTTTGTGGCTGAAGGCCCATTCGTCATGCACGTCACTTCTGCTGCCCAATCTTCTTCCACTGGCAACGATATACGAGGTGACAACGTCCCATTTTCTAAATGCCATGTCATTCAGTGACTTGTAGGAACTGCATTTGAACTGTCAAACTTTCAGATCAAGATGAATGTCGTACTTTGGTCGTTGAAGATGAATATCATCATCGCCGCTTCGGGAAATTCTGCTGGGGAAACGTCTTTTCTGTTTTTTTTGTGGGTTTTTTCTTTTGTGCATCTTTTTCTTTTCCTTTACTCTCTCTCTCTGTCTCTCTGTCTCTGTTCTCTCTCTTCTCTGTCTCTTTCTCTTCCGTCATCTCCATCCCTCCTACTCTTTCCATCCCTCGTTCCACAGCACGCGCGCGCGCGCGCGTGTGTGTTTGTGTGTGTGGTGTGTGTGTGTGGTGTGTGTGTGTGTGTGTGTGTGTGTGTGTGTGTGTGTGTGTGTTGTGTGTGTGTGTGTGGTGTGTGTGTGTTGTTGTGTGTGTGTGTGTCTGTGTGTGTGTGTGTGTCTGTGTGTGTGTTTGTGTGTGTTTGTGTGTGTGCGTGTGTGTCGTCTGTGTGAAAGAGAGAAAAGGCAGATAAACAGATAGATGGATAGATAGATATATAGATAGATAGATAGATAGATAGAAAGATAGATATATAGAAAGATAGATAGATAGATAGATAGATGGATAGACAACAGACAGATAGATAGATAGATAGATAGATAGTTAGATAGATAGATAGATAGACAAAGAGTGAGAGAGATAAAAAAAAAGAGAGAGAGATACTGAGAGAGAGATAGACAGGCAGACTGACAGACAGACAGTCAGACAGACAGACGACAGACAAACAGACGGACAGACACACAACAGACACACGGACAGACACAGAGAGAGAGAAAGAGAGACAAAGAGAGAGAGACAAAGAGAGAGAGAGAGAAAGAGAGAAAGACAAAGAGAGAGAGAGAGAGAGAGACAAAGCGCACAGCTCATCAGCAAAACATTTATTAGCCACTTTAAAAGTACATGTTGACCAGCTTTGAGAAATAGAGTTCTCTCACTGATGGATTCTCTCACCTCGAATCCACAGGTAAGTATTTTGTTCCATTGTAGCCTGGTATGGGTTTTCATGTGGAATGCAAAGACCTATCCTGGCAGCACATGTTCTTTTCCATACACCACATGTGTATTGGAAGGAATCCCACAGTTTTGGGTTCTACTTATGTCGGTCCCTTCTCTTTTGAATGGCAAGCTGGGTTTATTGTTGTTGTTTTGTTTTGTTGTTGTTGGGGTTTTTCTTCGTTTTTTTGTTTTTTTTTTTTTGCACATTTAAATATGGTTGTGCCCTGCAAGCACTGCTGTCAACAACTTAATTTGTTGCGGGCAATGTCTTTCCAGTTGATCCATAGCTGATGAGGTCGACCTTCAGAATATACTTGTATCACTTCAGTGATCTTCCCTGGTCCCCGGGTGTTTAACCATTTGACTCCCGTACCCTGTGCGCCAGCAATCTGCCTTGTCAACCATGCTAGCAATGTAAAACCGTAACCTTTTGATTTCCTCAACCTATCCACTAGCTTCTTACAGGAAGCTGGCGGATAGGGTGAGGAAATCAAGGGGTTAATTTTTTGCCGGTGGTGGTTAGAATGCGGGAATCAAAGGGTTAATGCTTCAGCTCTATGCGCAGGTTCATTTCTGAATGTAGTTGTTTTCTGTGCGGACAATACGTCTTGTTTACTTAAGTTGGCGTTTGATGAGCAAACATTCTATACTTGGTGACACTTCTTCAGAACTTGTGACTTGGACACTCACTTTTATCAGATCATGTTGCTGAGCTTGTATAATCCAGCATGTGCCACTGCATGGAGTGTGGGTACATCCGTATGTGTTTTTTTAAGGATCATCGCGCTCAGGGAGGTCACCTTTGCGCTCATCTTTTTTTTCCCCGTTCCATTTTCTTCGCTACCTTAATGGCCACAGAAACTGGCACAATTTTTTACACTATAATGATGAATATGTCGATGAGGATGATAATCACGATGCTATGGAGTTCCATCTAGGATTGAGACTGCGTGACAGGGCTGTACTCTACGCTTACGATCATAATATATGCCGGCATCAACCAGACCCGAGAGATACAGACACCTGCGGCGCTGGTCAGAAAGCTTGTTGAGCAACACCCTCAATGTCACATCCGTGAAGTGGATGAGACTCGACTGTGTGGTCTCAGTCTTCCCAATAAGCCCATAGCACGCCCAACTCTGCGTAGGAGCCAGTTAGAGCCGAAAAATTCCACAATGATTTTTAAAGGGACTGATGGGGATTCAACCCCCAGAACGACATGTTCAAGAAGATATGGATTCGTTCGTTCGTTCTTTAATTTAATTTTGCTTTAATCACCACACTATGGCCACTGGTGCATCCATATCTTTTTGAACATGTCGTTCTGTTGGAACAGGGTGATAGTGATTGTAAGCTTATACTGAGCAAATAGCCACAGCAACATCAGTCTACTGAAGTTGAGTTTGCCAGTCCTCTGGCGTCACCAAGAACGTTTGGCCAAAATGAATAAGTCCATTCCCACACAAGCGTTGAAGTCTCCCAGAATGATGACTACGTCTTTCTTGCTGACTGTAACAATGAGACTATTGAGGTCTTCACAGAAGGTTTCTTTCACTTTATCTGAATGTGTCCTCATTGTGTGCAGGTAAGGCACTGATGACATACCAAAATAGTCTTGGTCTGATCGAGTCTCTGTTCAGAGCACCCCTGCTATATGACACTTATCGCCACCGGTCCCGGCAAGAGCAAGTCTTTTTTTTCTCAGACTTTTTTTAAAATTCTTTTTTGACAAAAAAACAACAACAAATAGATACAATGTTTGCTGAACATTATCACAATATCATAAGAAAAGGAACAAGATGTGTATGCAATGGATTGAGCAAAAATCATGTACATACGCCATATCTATTAGTCTGCTATGTTTTCTTAAACATGATAAGGTCGTTTAATTTATACAGTTTTAGATTTTAGTTGTTGTTGGTGGTGTTTGCTTGCTTGCTTGCTTGCTTGTTTGTTTGTTTGTTTGTTTGTTTGTTTGTTTGTATTTTATTTGTATTCTCTCTCAGTAAAAGGTCAACGATAAACGCATTAGCAAAGCAAGATTATCCGCATGAGCCCAAAGTTCAAAACACATGCAAAACGCCTACATCTTCATCAAAGGTTCTATGTGCATGAATTCACAATCATTTACAATTATATGTAAGACAAACATTCAGATATGAACAGCAGGTCACACAGAAATCACGCATACATCTCATAAAGAAGCCAAATGTCATATCAAACTTCATTTGAAAGTCACATCAAACTTCATCTGCAGCAAGAGCAAGTCTTTATATTGCGACTGTCGACTAGGCTCACCAGACAGAACGACTACATGAACAAGTGCTTCCGACTTGTACCATTCGCCCGGTGCACCTGCAGAGAAGCTCACCAGACCGCTGAACACATCCTCCAGGATTGCGAGGCTACCTGTGGCTGAGGGAAGAGATCTGGCCGAAACTCCTGAGCTGCTGGAAAAGCTGTACAGGCCTGATATAAAACCCGAAAAAAACCCGCAGGATCGAACAGAGACCATCAAAACCCGTACCGGTTCTGCTAATGCGACCTCCCCCCCCCCCCCCCCCCCACTAACTCAAATAGGCCAAAGCTTGTCGACAAATCAGGACACAGGCTACGTGACTGCATGGTTGAATTGTTGGTCTTTGCTTGACTCTAGCGAACACATTCATTTTTTTGTTGTTTCCTTGTTGGCAAGGTGTGCCACATTTATAGGACACTTCTTTCTGTTAACCCTTTGACTCCCCGCACCCTATCAATCAACTTAAAAAAAACTTAACTCTTTGACTCCCTCACCCTATCCACTAGCTTCTTGCAGGACGCTGGTGGGTAGGGTGAGAGAATCAAAGGGTTAAGTTTTTGCTTTTGCTAGCATAGTTGACAATGCAGGATGCTGGTGGACAGGGTGAGGGAGTCAAAGGGTTAATGTTCAACGTAAAACGATCGCTGGCAGCACACGGTTAAAAGAAAGTCGTTTCATACTCAGCGGAAACATATTCACGACAGGCACCGTAGTCAAGTGTGTTGTTATTTTTGTTTAAATCCCAGCCGACTGCACAATCATAATATAGGGGCTACAACCGTCTTAAAACACACACACAATACTTTAACAAGGAAAAAAAAAAGGAAAAGAAAATTAAGTACACGTATCAATGCATTCGTGCACATAATCTAAGGAGATGCCCCTGGCATTAACCACTCCGTCAAATTTATCACACAGGGGATTTAAAAAACATACACGAATACAAGTTTAAACATACGCCCGTAATTAAGGATACTGAAACATAAAATGGGCCTAAATTACCTGAAATTGCTTCCACATATCTCGACTCCCTAGACCCAAAACTGCGTTTAATACATGTACCCAATTATCAATCCTATGAGAAAGTACGTACGACTTTATCGAACACATACAGGTGAATGGACTAGTAAGGCAGAAAATGACAGGAAGAAATGACAGAAAGCGAAAGAGGAAGAAAGAAACAAAGAGAGTGACAGAAAAGAGGACATTTCTAGCACATAATTTCTAAGTTCATGTTCATATTGCTTATAGCCAAGCCGACTACTAGAGCCATATCAGGGCTAACACCACGTCAAAAACGACAACCAGGTTAAGCTAAAAGACAACAGTTAAAAACCATGCTCACCGTTAATCTTATGAGTCTAAAATGCAGTTAAAGAAACCATCCTTCAACGTAAAATCATATCAGGTAAAATCTATTGATCTCTTGTAAAAACTGGAAAATTGCATGAGGAGAGACGTCTCGGAAGAGGTTCTTTAAGGAGTCCACCGTGTAGTACTTTTGTCACACGTTGTACAAGTCCCAGCATTCAAGCAGGAGGTGTCTGATACTCAACGGCACGTCACATGATATACCTACATAACACTGTCTCTTTCTTACGGTTCCCTGCAGCAGATCGGAGAATTTTTCTCAGGTTAGGGCGGATTTGGAAAAAAGTTTCAGACGGTGGGGATACTAATCATACTGAAAGAGCCCGGCATCCCTACGGGGGAGTCAAAAGGGTAAACGTCGCATTTCCAATCTGGAGGTCATAGATTCCATTCGCCTGGACATCCCCGCCTCGTGTGTCAACGGGTGAATAAATTGTTTCCCGATCTCCTAGGCCACACGTGTGTGTAGACCTGTCAGTGCTTAAACCTCCGTGTGTATTCTCATACAGAATATATCAAACATGCACCTTGAAGGTCATGTAAATCCTATCAGTGACTGACTTATGGAAACAGCAAAACATACAGCATGCACACCCAGCATTATGGAAACAACAAAACATCCAGCATGCACACCCAGCATTATGGAAACAACAAAACATCCAGCATGCACACCCAGCATTATGGAAACAACAAAACACCCAGCATGCACACCCAGCATTATGGAAACAACAAAACATCCAGCATGCACACCCAGCATTATGGAAACAACAAAACATCCAGGATGCACACCCAGCATTATGGAAATAACAAAACATCCAGCATGCACGTCCAGCATTATGGAAATAACAAAACATCCAGCATGCACGTCCAGGATAATGAAAACAGGAAAACACCCAGCATAATGGAAACAGCAAAACATCCAACATTATGGAAACAGCAAAACACCCAGCATTTTGGAAACAGCAAAACATCCAGCATAATGGAAACAGCAAAACATCCAGCATTATGGAAACAGCAAAACATCCAGGATGCACGTCCAGGATAATGAAAACAGGAAAACACCCTGCATGCATACCCAGCATAATGGAAACAGCAAAACATCCAACATTATGGAAACAGCAAAACACCCAGCATTTTGGAAACAGCAAAACATCCAGCATAATGGAAACAGCAAAACATCCAACATTATGGAAACAGCAAAACACCCAGCATTTTGGAAACAGCAAAACACCCAGCATAATGGAAACAGCAAAACATCCAACATTATGGAAACAGCAAAACATCCAGCATAATGGAAACAGCAAAACATCCAACATTATGGAAACAGCAAAACACCCAGCATTTTGGAAACAGCAAAACACCCAGCATAATGGAAACAGCAAAACATCCAACATTATGGAAACAGCAAAACACCCAGCATTTTGGAAACAGCAAAACACCCAGCATAATGGAAACAGCAAAACATCCAACATTATGGAAACAGCAAAACACCCAGCATTTTGGAAACAGCAAAACACCCAGCATAATGGAAACAGCAAAACATCCAACATTATGGAAACAGCAAAACACCCAGCATTTTGGAAACAGCAAAACACCCAGCATAATGGAAACAGCAAAACATCCAACATTATGGAAACAGCAAAACACCCAGCATTTTGGAAACAGCAAAATATTCAACATACACATCCAGGATAATGGAAACAGCAGAACGCCCAGCATGCACTCCCAGCATTACGGAAACAGGAAAACATGCAACATGCACGCCCACCAAAGACGGAATATGAAGACTGTGCAGCAATTTACTGAACAAGGTGGGCAGAACAACGTGCAAACACGCACCCGAAACATTCGCAATCAAATAAAAAATAAATAAAATACAATAAAAATTAAAAAAAATGAACTGCCGAGAAATCGGGATATGCCCCGAATCATGACTGGTCGTTTGAATTTCTAGGTTTTTTTCCCCCTTTTGATCCAACCCACACAGGCATCTGGGTATGTTGCGAAGGTGGGCCATATTAAAAACTTCTATATTTTTATTGGAAGCTTCTCTCCTACCCTTTCTGTCAGTATTCAACTTTACAGCGATCGCTAGTAGCACGCTGTGAAAAGAAGAGCCATGTTTCATTTGCATAAAACATCCAAGCGCATAATGTTGACGGGGACATGAAGGGGGGTTCGCGGCACAGGGTAGTAAATAGGGGAAAGTTAGTGGCGGGGTTTGAAAAGCTTGGCGCGGGGACAGCCTACAACCAGACGGGAGGTTAATGTTCATGGTTCATGCTTCAGTGCCAACCGTGTCGTCTGGAGCGTCACCACCGCCACACAACCCTGCCCAACCTGTCCTGCAGGTGTCAGCGGAGTTACCGGCCCTGAACGTGCACCTCTTCTTTTTTGCCAATGCATCGGCAGTGTGTGTAGCAGACGACAGCGACAGCCATGTTGCCTCTCCGCAGAAAATTCATCACGCCGAGTCATAAAGCGTGTGATGTACGTACGCCTGCAGCCCGCCGGACCTTTTCGTGTCGTCTGCTTCTGTGTGTCGACTGGTAAGTGTGTTGCCCTTTTCACTGAATCAGTCGTGTGTTGTGTTTTCTTCATATAGCTCAGCAAAATACGTATGGCTGCTGTTTTGTTGTTGATAGAGGAGATCCGTGTCTCACTACTAAGTAGCTCTTGTCCGAATCTGAGGAGATGAATGGAACAAAGTTTCGTGTTCCATGTCTGCGTATCGCCGTACGGGACCGTCCCACTTGCAGGTCCTGCATTATTGATTCACGCTGGTATGACTTTCATTCAAAACCCTTCCAGTAGTGTGTTTTGAACAATGTTAGAATTGAAGCAAATTAAAAATGTATTTCCCAGCGAAAGAATATCGGCATAAAAGGGTCACTGTCACCAGATGTTTCGAAATTGTCGCCTTCTTGCATCAGTTCAGGACCAAAGCTTTTCACGATCGCTTGGAGATTCTCGTATGCAGTTGTTTGAGAGAACACGAAAAAAATATTTACAGGGGTGTGAAATAATGTATATATGCTTTTTTCCCATCTAGCCCTCGCCCGAAGAGAAGCGACACAACGCACGAATTAACAAATAGTTCAACGATGCAAACATTAAATATCATAAGGAGATTTTAAGTTTGTGTACTGAGTAGTTAGTCAGTATAGAAATGTGTAAGTAACTGATCTAAATTACGTAGTAGACGAGCTGATTCATTCATATGCTGTGTAATACACCTCTTTTTTAAATATTGAGAAATTGAGACATTCTGTAATATTTTCTGGTTGTGTGTTCAGAGGCTCGTTTCTGAACATATGAAGCTTGGGGTGGTAGGGAAGGGAGGGGGGAGACACACACACACACACACACACACACACACACACACACACACACACACACACACACACACACACACACACACAGAGTATGGTGCCGAAATCATGGTAACACTGGGTAATAATAATAATCATGATGATAATACCATTTGTCCATGTCAGATCATGCTGGCTGCATTTTACATAGTTAGAAAATAAACACAAGTGACGTGGGGTGGTGTTTTTTAATAAAGGGTCCATACAGTGCAGTATAAATGTAGATACATAATTATATTACAACTATTGTATTTTTGTATATGTAATACAGCATTCATTTCCAGGGGTTTAATTTGACAGCGTGCATTGCCATAATCAAAGGACGCTTTGTGTGTGTCACAGATGGTGATAACATTAGACAGTTAGAAACTTGTAGGCCCTACTTTTTGCTTGTAGTGTTGTGGTGAAAAGAACACATTAGATTGTGTTTATTCACTTATTTCACTTAAGGTTCTATATTTGATCGTTTTCGTTTACGTAAGCTTTAAAAAAATTGTGATTATTCATTTATTTGACTGAAGTTTCTTTATATTCTTCGGTTTTCTTATTTAATCATTAAAAAAGTGTGATCATTCACTTATTTGACTTTAAATTTCTTTATTTGTTCCTTTTCTTTTCTATTATGACATACCTCGTTTAAAGTTACTTCGAAAATAGACTCAAAGAGCAAAACATATTTATTCAGAAGTAAAATGAGCACGCCCATTTTCTAGATTTATAAGCTAACAGTTATGCACTTAGGCATTGTTTATGCGATTCTGTCATTGATATTTAACTATTCCCAGAAAAAAAAGTTATTAAATGCAAATGTTCAGCCGCACAAGATAAGCATGATGAAGCGAAAGTCACTTGTAAACTATGTCAGGAATGCGGATTTGTTGTTTCTCGATAAAGCAAGTCACTGAGTGAGAGAGTGATGAACAACTGCCTTGAAGGCAAATGTCCCAACAAGTCATGACTTGCTTTTTGTTTTTCTAATTTGATTTTTTTTTCTCCTGGCACATAATAAGATCTCCAATGCTGTCTCCTTGTCTATGCATGGCATCAATTCATGGGTTAAGTGCTCATTCGCTTTTATTTTCTTTTTTTCCGCTTGGTTTATTGTTTGAGTTTAAGCATATTATTTCTTGAAGTTTAAAATACTTGGTCCCCCAACTTTGACTACCCCCAGTATCAGAGGAAGGACTGTGTGAGTGTCCAATTTGTGGACCAAACAAGACAAGTTTTAAACACTGTTTCCAATGCATTATTGGCTCAGCTGAAGAAAGATGAAGTTGTGATTTTTTTTGTATATTATACATGAATTAGAAGTGCATTATTACAGTTGCAATATTTGTCTTCCTGAGTTTACTTTTTGTGTGAGTGAACTGTGTACATGTACCTTTTAATTTGGTGAATCACAAACATAGAAGATAGACCAGTGTCAGTCTGTCCGTCTGTCTGTCTGTCTGTCTGTCTACTCACTCACCCACACACACACACACACTAACTGTGTACATGTACCTTTTAACTTGGTGAATCACAAACATAGAAGATAGACCAGTGTCAGTCTGTCCGTCTGTCCGTCTGTCTGTCTGTCTACTCACTCACCCACACACACACACTCACCCACACACACACACACACACACACACACACACACACACACACACACACACACACACACACACACAACAAACACAGAGAGAGAGAGAGAGAGAGATGAGAGAGAGAGAGGATTAGTCTCATTGTTTGTTGTGCTTGTTATTGTTGTTGTAAGTAGTAGTAGCAGCAGCAGCAACAATAGCAGTATAGTAATAGTTGTAGTAGTAGTAGTATTGTAGTAGTAGTATAGTAGCAGCAGCATGGTAGTAGTAATAGCAGTAATAGTAGTAGCAGCAGCATTAATAGCAGTGGTGGTAGTAGTGGTGGTAGTAGTGGTGATGGTTGTAAATGACACTTCTGTATTTTCTTTTAAATGTTTACTTATCCATGAGATAACTAGTGTTAGTGTCGGTGTTATTGTGAGTTTGTGCTTCTTTTTTTCTATTTCCTCCTCATCCTTTTTTTTCTCTTTTTTTTTTTCTCACTACCCCTGATTCTGGTCTGTCATTATTTTGATGCTGATGCATTTTCATACTTTCAGTAGCTGTATTTTAGAAACATTCGCAGAGGATAATAATACAGTGAATCTTAGTCAAAAGCCTTGTTTAAAAAGGAAAGAATACAACAAAGCCTGTTTAAAAAGGAAGAATACAACAATCGCTAACAGTCAAATCATTAAAATCTAATAACATTAGGTGAAATAAAAAGACAGTAACTGGCATACCAGTGATAGTAAGTTATCACGCGCAACAAACACACCACACACACACCAACACACACACACACACACACACACACACACACACACACACACACACACACACAGAGAGAGACACGCACACACACACACACACCACACACACATACAGATACACACACACACACACACATACACACACATACACACACAGAACACAACACACACACACACACACACACATACAGACACAGACACACACACACACACACAACACATACACACACACACACACACACACACACACACACACACACACACACACACACACACACACCACAACACACACACACAAACAAACAACCAAACAAACCCCCCAAAAAAACTGGGTATGCCAGTTTTAAAAAAAGTGACCAGTAATTGGTAATGATGTAAATTATGAAAAAGAACTGTGTATGCCAGTTTTTTAAAAAAGTGGTAAGCTAATTTGCTTTCGTCATCATTGTGCTTCATCTGTGTACTGAATGGGCCGGTGTGATTATTCTCAGAATGTTTCAAACTGACCAACGGAATGTCTGCCTCTTTGTGTTCGTTTAATTCAACAAACCAAGAGTTTTGTGAAACTTGATTAAATTGATATTACCAGAGACTGTTTCAGAAGTTGTTGCAACGATTATTGTTGTAGCTGCAACAAGCAGGAACCAGTGTCAGTCTGTCTATCCGTCTGTCTGTCTGCTGTCTGTCTACTCACTCACTGACACACATACACACACACACACACACACACACACACACACAACACACACACACACACACACACACACACACACACATACACACACACACACACACACATACAAAACAAACCTACACCAGTCTATGCCAGATTCATTCAAAACCCAACTAGATAATTGCGATGAATATTAATAACACTACTTTGTGTATATATTATATTATATTATATTATATTATATTATATTATATTATATTATATTATATTATATTATATATATATTATATTATTATATTATATTATATTATATTATATTATATTATATTATATAAAAAGAACTTTACTGTGAATACAATCAATCCACACGTAGTAATGATAGCTAAAAGAAAATCTGAATTGATAGAAAACATGAGCTCACTCGCAGTCCTGGAAGAGTTTGATTTAAAACAAGAAACTACAAAATCTAAATTCCAAAATAACAAAGTTTTGTTTTGGCTAAAAAATTATGTCTAAAATGTTTGAAGTTGACATTTAGCGCGTTTAAGAAAACAGGGAGGTATGCGAGCTGATAACAACCAATATAAAAGTTAAACATAGCCAAAAGATACATCTTTTCTTGTGTTTCATTCTTATTATCACCTTGTAAAATAATGACAGTATTTCGAGACTTTGGAGACATCAACTCAGAAAAGTTTTTTTTAAAAAAGTCTAAGACAGAGGTGAAACCACTTCTGTAAGACTATTGTCGTAAACATAGACTATTGTCGTAAAAAATATTTAAAAAAGAAACCTCATTCTTTAGCCAGATTCAAGGTTTTCTGCATAATATTTTTTCTGCGATGCTTTGGTATGACATCCTGTTTTAGTTGGTTATTTGTGGTTCTTCCACAAACATAGATATGTAGCAAAGAGATATATGTTTTTCTTCATTTGTTGCAGTCTTGATTTTTCTTAAATGAAATAAACTCTCCTTGGTATAACATATTGCTACCACTTCTACTTCCATTACTGCTACTTCTGCTTCTACTATTACTGCACGTACACACCCACTGACACCCCCTTCACCTCAGCCCCACAAGCTTCTTTCTTTTGTGTCGTTCATTCTGCTTTTTGTTCGTTTTCTGTTTTCTTCTTGTTGTTGTTGTTCTTTTTCTTGTTGTTGTTCTTTTTCTTGTTCTTTTTCTTCTCTTCTTCTTCTTCTTCTTCTTCTTCTTCTTTTCTTCTTCTTCTTCTTCTTCTTCTCTTCTTCTTCTTCTTCTTCTTCTTCCCCTTTTCCCAGATTTGGTTGATGCTTATACTTCATATGTTGTTGTATAACACATTATTCATGAATAAACAAATATGTGTATGTATACATATATAATTATGTATTCATATATGTATACACACATACAAGAGATGTTTCAACCCTTCAAGCTTTCAAAAGAAGACTCAAAACGCATTTGTTCTGCAGGCATTTTCATAAGTATCCCCCACTTTGTGTGTGTGTGTGTGTGTGTGTGTGTGTGTGTGTGGTGTGTGTGTGTGTGTGTGTGTGTGTGTGTGTGTGTGTGTGTGTGTGGTGGTGTGGTGTGTGTGTATGTGTGTGTGTGTGTGTGTGATTGCAAAATGAGATTGGTATGTGTGTGAGATTATTTATGTAACGGCGCAGTGAGTCGAACTGAGAATAGCGCTATACAAAAGCTATTTATTATTATCAATATTATATAAATATATATAAATATATATATATATATATATATATGAGGTGTGTGTGATTGTTTTGTGTGTGTGTGTGTGTGTGTGTGTGTGTGTGTGTGTGTGTGTGTGTGTGTGTGTAAATAGAGAAAGAAAAAGATACATACATACATACATACATACATACATACATACATACATACATACATACATACATACATACGTACATACATACATACATACATACATAGACAGATAGATTAACCAAAAGTTTACACGAAGTAACTCCATCATTGAAAGCAAGTTGGCCATCGTGGACAGAACGCATATAATATTCACACAAAAACGCTGTCAAAGACAAACGTCACTCTTAGGAACGGTCACGCGAATTGGACCACTCGTCACGTCAGTGCTAGCTGACGTCACGAATATTGATCACCCGGCGTTTAAGACCTGATATATATATATACATATATATATACGTCAGTGTTCAAGTTCGTTCATTGAGTGTGATGAACGGTCATGTATGTAGTGGAATGTATATAATTATATATTATAAATGTACAGCGTGCTTTTCATTCCACACACGGTTTACATACTTGAGCGGTTCTCTCTCTCTGTGTCTCTCTGTCTCTCTGTCTCTCTGTCTCTGTCTCTGTGTGTCTCTCTCTCTCTGTCTCTCTGTCTCTCTGTCTCTCTGTCTCTCTCTCTCCTCTGTCTCTCTCTCTGTCTCTCTCTCTCTCTCTCTGTCTCTCTCTCTCTGTCTTTCTCTCTCTGTCTCTCTCTCTGTCTGTCTCTGTCTCTGTGGTGTCTCTCTCTCTGTCTGTCTGTCTGTCTGTCTCTCTCTCTCTCACTCTGTCTCTCTCTCTCTGTCTCTCTCTCTCTCTCTCTCTGTCTCTCTCTCTCTGTCTGTCTCTCTCTGTCTCTCTCTCTGTCTCTGTCTCTGTGTGTGTCTCTCTCTGTCTGTCTGTCTGTCTGTCTGTCTCTCTCTCTCTCACTCTGTCTCTCTCTCTCTGTCTCTCTTTTCTCTCTCTGTCTCTCTCTCTCTCTGTCTTTCTCTCTCTGTCTCTCTCTCTGTCTCTGTCTCTGTGTGTGTCTCTCTCTCTGTCTGTCTGTCTGTCTGTCTCTCTCTCTCTCACTCTGTCTCTCTCTCTCTGTCTCTCTCTCTCTCTGTCTTTCTCTCTCTGTCTCTCTCTCTGTCTCTCTCTCTGTCTGTCTGTCTCTGTCTCTGTCTCTCTGTCTCTCTCTGTATCTTTGTCTGACCGCAACTGTACATGTGTAGTGTAAATGTTCATGTCTGTTTGTTCAGTGCTTGCATGTGCAACAGGCTGCTGATTCTGTCAATAAAGATGCAAGATTGTATTTTGATCTGTCAGACTTTTTTAAAAATGTATTTTTAAAACAAGTACTACATACAGATGGGAAGTAAAAACACCAAAGCCTAACTGCAACGACAGCGTAACAAAAAAAGTCCAGTCCATGCAAAATGTCCCTATGCTTTAAAAAAACAAGTATACAGCATGCATTTGAAGCATAAGACCAATAACAAATACACACATACGCGCGCGTGAGCGCGCGCGCGCACACACACACACACATATATATTATATATATATAATGTATATATTGATAGAAATAGATATACATATACAGGTCTATATAGATAGATTGGTAGATGCATACTTACATGCATACATACACACATACATACATACATACATACATACATACATACATACATACATACATACATATATCTACATACATACATATATACGTACATACATACATACACATAGATACAGACATATACACACACACACACACACACACACACACACACACGCACACAGACACACACACACACACACACACACACACACACACACACACACACACACACACACACACACACACACACACACACACACACAAATTGTCAGCGTGCACGGCTAGACCCAGTTTCTTATTCAATTACGTACGTTCACAATATGTGCATTATAAATTAGATAAACAGAATCAAGTTTGGGTTGTTATTAACGATAAATATTGCAGCCATTTCGTTTTGAAGGCGTGCAGGTTGTTCAAGATTAAATCGTTATTGCCTGACGTCAGATGATATCAGTTCAAATTGGTGTAGATACTGGAATGAGAAATAGAACGTAGAAATATATTTCATGAAAACTGTGGAAACCATGCACGAAATAAATGAAACAAAACTGAAATGGTTTCAAATCAAATTGTTTGAAAGAACTTTGGTTGCAAATATTGTCTTGTCAAACATGGTCATTGAAAGAAATGACATATGACATTTTGTAGAAGTGAAAGATTCCCCCGTGGGGATGCCGGGGCTCTTTCAGTATGAATAGTATCCCCACCTTCTGGAAATTCTGTGCTAGAAATTTCTTCTTTTCCGTCACTCTCTTTGTTTCTGCCTTGTTCCTTTGCTTTCTGTCATTTCTTCCTACCATTGTCTGCCTTGCTGGTCCGTTCACTTGTATGTGTTCGATACAGTCTTACGTACTTCTCTTAGGATTGATAATTGGGCACATGTATGAGGTGCAGTGTTGGCTCTAGGGAAATGATATATGCGGAAGCAATTTGAGGTAATTTGGGCCTGTTTCTATGAATGTTTAGTGTCCTTAGTTACGTTTAAATTTGTATTCAGCTATGTTTTTTAAATCCCCTGTGTGATACATTCGATGGAGTTGTCAATGCCAGGGGCATCTCCTTAGATTATGTGTGCGAATGCATTATTTTGTGTTCTTTATTTTCTTTTCCTGTTTTTTTCCTGTTGAAGTATTGTGTGTGTACTGAAATGGTTTTAGTCCTGATAGGGTTCTAAGCAGTCGGCTCGGCTTTAACTAAAATAAGAATAACAATATGAAGCGAAAGAGAAAATTTGTCACTTTCGCTATGGTCGTGTAATCATTTTTAGATATTTTGGGAAGAATTCCAGAGGGTCTATAAATGACTGCTGTCGATACTGTACACATAACACTAACAAAAAAAAAACATTGTCATATTTGGACATGATGTCAGCTTTACATTCAAACGAGGCATTCGATATCCTTACACCCCCCAGCAAACTTCTTTGTATATAGTGCAGGATACTCTGGACTATACCACAATATTTCGATTAAAAAATACTTTTAAAATAAAATATAGATTATAAATACATTTTATTAACACAAATGACTAGTAGTGAACTTAGACATGAATGATTACATACAATACACAGTTATTGTATGTGTGTGTGTGTGGTGTGTGTGTGTGTGTGTGTGTTGTGTGTTGTGTGTGTTGTGTGTTGTGTGTGTATTACCTATATCTACATAATTGTCTGTGTGTAAAACATGTATGTAGAATATGTATATTTATGTCATCACTGATGTTTATCTATCCTTTTATTAAAATGAAAAAAAAACAATCAAAAGAAGAATGAAATGGTTGATACTGAATGAATACTTAAGAAAAATGTGAATATGAAATGAATGAAATAGCGGGACATAAATCCAGACAAGCCAGAATTTTTGTTTGTTTGTTTTGCTAAGAGGAACAGTAGTTTCTTATTTCTTACTGTTGTTATTTGGGCAGATTTGTGTGTTGGATATTTGTGCCTGAATGGCAGATCAACAAAAATTCAGAAAACAGAAAAAGACAAACTGAAAAAAGAGAATTAAAAAAAAACTGGACCAGTGGGAAGTAACATTTTCGAAGTGCTGATCAGAATTAGAATTTTTAATCCCAAATGTGAACGGATGTTTCTAAAGCAAACCTGAACAGATATTTCAAAGCAGATATGAACGGATATTTTTAATGTACAAGTCTGTAACAGATATTTAATGCACAAGTGTAGACAGAATATTTTAATGCACAAGTGTAGACAGATATTTTAATGCACAAGTCTAGACAGATATTTTAATGCACAAGTCTAGACATATTTTAATGCACAAGTCTGAGCAGATATTTATAATGCACAAGTCTAGACAGATATTTTAATGCACAAGTCTAGACAAATATTTTTAATATACAAGTCTAGACAGATATTTTAATGCACAAGTCTAGACAAATATTTTTAATGTACAAGTCTAGACAGATATTTTAATGCACAAGTCTAGACATATTTTAATGCACAAGTCTAGACAAATATTTTTAATGTACAAGTCTAGACAGATATTTTAATGTCCAAGTCTGTACAGATATTTTAATGCACAAGTCTAGACAGATATTTTAATGTAAAAGTCTAGACAGATATTTTAATGTACAAGTCTGTACAGATATTTTAATGCACAAGTCTAGACAGATGTTTTTAATGTACAAGTCTAGACAGATATTTTTAATGCACAAGTCTAGACAGATATTTTTAATGCACAAGTCTAGACAGATATTTTAATGCACAAGTCTAGACAGATATTTTAATGCACAAGTCTCAATAGATATTTTAATGCACAAGTCTCAATAGATATTTTAATGCACAAGTCTCAACAGGTATTTTTAATGCCGAAGTATGAACAGACATTTTTAATGCACAAGTCTGAACAAACATTTAATGCACCAGTCTGAACAAACATTTCAATGCACAAGTCGAAACAAAAGTTTTTAATACACAAGTCTGAACAAACGTTTTTAATGCACAAGTCTGAACAAACATTTTAATGCACAAGTCTGAACAAACATTTTAATGCACAAGTCTGAACAAACATTTTAATGCACAAGTCTGAAACATTTTTAATGCACAAGTCTGAACAAACATTTTTAATGCACAAGTCTGAACAAACATTTAATGCACAAGTCTGAACAAACATTTCAATGCACAAGTCTAAACAAACGATTTTAATACACAAGTCTGAACAAACGTTTTTAATGCACACATCTGAACAAACATTTTAATGACCAACTTTGAACAAACATTTTAATGTGCATGTCTGAACAAACGTTTTAATGCACAAGTCTGAACAAACATTTTAATGCTCAAGTCTGACCAAATACTTAAATGCACAAGTCTGAACAAATATTTTAAAGAACAAGTTTGAACAAACAATTTCAATGCACAAGTCTGAACAAACAGTTTTAATACACAAGTCGGAACAAACATTTTGATACACAAGTCTGAACGGTTTAATGCACACGTCTGAACAAATATTTTAATGCAATTCTGAACAACATTTATGCACATTCTGAACAAACATTTAATGCACAAGTCTAACAAATATTAATGCACACGTCTGAACAAACATTTTAATACACAAATCTAACAAACATTAATGCACATGTCTGAACAAACATTTTAATGCACAAGTCTGAACAATATTTAATGCACACGTCTGAACAACATTTAATACACAAATCTGAACAAATATTTTAATGCACACGTCTGAACAAACATTAATACACAAATTGAACAAACATTTATGCACATGTCTGAACAAACAATTTGATGCACAAGTCTGATCAAACATTTTAATACGAAAGTCTTTACAGACATAGCCATAACCAGAGTCACAGCAACCAGAATGGGAACATGTTTTCCTAAAGCTGTCTCGCTTATTCTTTTATGTATTTTTCTAAGGTACTGAACACTGTAATTGCAGATTTTGGGTCAAAGGTTTAACAAAACAGAGAGCCGCAGCTACTGATATGAACCTTGGGGTGGGGAAAGGAAAAAGAATCAACATCGAGCAATAACAAAAATAAATTCGTGCAGTAACACATCCACAACGTACCAATCACGCCAAATTCGATTTTCCAAAATATTCATGCTTTCTCAGAATCGAAGGATTTTTTTGGTTATGGTTAACAATGTCAATATCTGACAAACAAGCGCACAAACAGACAGACCAACAGACAGACAAATAAACGAAAACAAAAATGAAGAATAATCAGTGTCCAACCGTTGAATTAAATGAATTGTTATGAGTTACACCGTCTTTTTATATATGTTTTAGAAAGAAAAAAGAAAAATATTAGAAAAATGATTAGTCAAGCCATATTAAATATCCCTCTTTTGTACAAATTTAACATATTTCGTGCAATATTCACTTTGACGATCAACTGATCTCGACATTTTTTTTTAACGGTTAGTTCCCCGGTAGCATCAGAAATACTATGTAAACATAGTTAAGTTAGGTTTATAAGTAATCGAGACATAAGCGGCAAAAAGAAAAGTAGTATTCCCAGCGGTACGGTCCAGTTATCGGATCATGTAAATTGGATTCGATAAATCTTGGGTAAAACATTAGACTGGATGTGTAGTCTAAAACTAGTGAACATCTAATCAAGACATTCTTACTGATGGAAAAGATAGGGAGGGGGGGGGGGGGGGTTAAGAATTTTGTGCGCTTTGGCTTTGAAATAAACCAGTTTCAATGAAAATTGAGATAAACTTTATTTAGTAGACTTACGCCAACACTTCCCAATGAAATTTAGCGTAGCACTTACAAGTATATTCAATTTAATATTTTACATTATTTGAACTTAACTGTTTGAAGATTTGGATCACTTGATTCATACTTGAGCATTCCCAATTACTCAATGCAAGCGAAGATGTATGTGCGTGCGTTTAATCATCAAAATTTGGTAAAGATCCAAGATCCATCCAAAGACGACCAAGACTTTTTTTCTTACACATTTTGTTTACAAACAGACAGACAGACAGAAAGACAGACAGACAGGCAGACAGACGAACAGACAGTCAGTCAGTCACACCAACTTCCTTGTCGATATGAATTAAAATCCACTTTTGAAAGCGAGATCAAAGAGATTCCATCTTGCTTCATTTTTGGGGTGAATCCCTCGACTATTTTTAATAATACGGATTTTTCATCAATGTTTCATGTTATAATGGATTTTTCTTTTTAAAGTTTGTTTGGCAGCCTTTTCAGATCAGTGTTTCCCCATGTGGGGGTGCCAGGAGCTCTTTCAGTATAAATAGTATCCCCACCTTCCGGAAATTCTGTGCTAGAAATTTCCTCTTTTCTGTCACTCTCTTTGTTTCTTTCTTCCTCTTTTTGCTTTCTGTCATTTCTTCCTATCATTGTCTGCCTTACTGGTCCATTCACTTATATGTTTTTGATAAAGTCTTACGTACTCTCTCTTAGGATTGATAATTGGGTACATGTGCAAAGTGCATTTCTGGCTCTAGGGAAGTAAAATATGTGGCAGCAATTTTAGATAATTTAGTCTTTGGATGGATCTTTACCAAATTTTGATGATTAAACGCACGCACATACATTTTCGCTTGCAGTGAGTAATTGGGAATGCTCAAGTATGAATCGAGTGATCCAAATCTTCAAACAGTTAATTTGATACATATTCTATGTCTCAATACTTTCTATCAGGATTAATAATGGGGTACGTCTATTTGACTGCATTTTTTGACTGTAAGGAAAAGTGATGTGCAGAAACAATTTTAGATAATTTGGGTTAGTTGTAAATATATTTTAATGTACTTAGGTACGGTTATACATTTGTGTTCAGTCTTTTTTTTTTCTATGAACCCCTTGGTGATGATAAACTGTGCGAGAATGTGAACGCCAGGGATGATATATCCTCAGATCATGTGCGACTGCACTGACGCGTGTATTTAATTAAATTGCACTGAAGCTTGATACTAGTCATAATCATAGGAATAAGTATGATAACAATAATTATCATGATAATATAATGATAATGATGGTAATATTGATAACAATAATAATAATAATAATGATGATGATGATGATGATGAAAATAATGATAATAATGATGATGACGATGACAACAACTACAACAACAAC
>JAPXFY010000026.1:33168666-33173666 GCA_030674185.1 Monoplex corrugatus | reverse complement strand
CATACATACATATATATATATGTATATGCGTGTGTGTGTCCCTTTCTTTCTCTCCCCCCCCCCTCTCTCCTGTCTGTCTCTGTCTCTCTCTCTCTCTCTCTCTCTCTGCCTGTGTCTATTGTGTGTGTGTGTGTGTGGTGTGTGTGTGTGTGTGTGTGTGTGTGTGTGTGTGTTGTATTTGTGTCAGAGTGGTCGTGTAAGTGTGCATGTGTGTGTGTGTGTGTGTGTGTGTGTGTGTGTGTGTTTGTGTGTGGGAGGGGGAAGGGTACCTTAATTTCTTCAAGTGAGAGCTTTGTGTGAGAGCGTGTCTTCACAACCCTCCATGTGTGTCCTGTGGACATGTACATGTCCCTGTTACAACTCGTCTGTCACTGTTGTTTCTGACACGATTTCCAGGTTTTTGGACATTTAATTTTTAGTGCAAAGAGCTGTGAGATTGTGAGATTGTGTGGGTCGGTGGGTGACTGACTGGCCGGCCGCCTGGCTGTTTGGAGTGCTTGCGGCAGTTGGTGAATTATGAACACATTAATCAGCTAGTCATTTCGGGGAGGTAGAAACACACGGGACACACACAGACATGCACATACATACACAACATACATACATGCATACATACATACATATACACATACATACACACACATACATACATGCATGCATACACACACACAGACATAACACACACACAGGCACAGACACACGCACACATACACAAACACACACGCACGCGGAACACACACACCACACTCACATGCACACACAACACCAACACACACACACACACACACACACACACCACAGCACGCACACACACACACACACACACGACGCACGCACGACGCACATACACAACAACACACACACACACACGCACATACACACACACAAAGCAAGCACACACATACACACCACACCAAGCACACACAACACACACACGCACACACACAGACACACGCACACACACACACACAAAGCAACACACAATAGACACAGGCAGAGAGAGAGAGACAGAGACAGACAGGAGAGAGAGGGGGGAGAGAAAGGGAGAGAGGGAGAGAGAGACGCACACACAAAGAGACAGACAGACAGACAGAGAAAGACAGAGAGAGAAAGAGAGAGAGAGCGACAGACAGATAGACAGACGCACACACAGACATACAGACACACACACGCACGCACATACACACAAGCACCCCACACGCACGCCACCACACACACACATACACACACACACATGCCTACCCCTGCTCACCTAAACAAGCGTATGCACAACACAGACACGCACACGTTTTCTTGCTCACGCAAACGCGCACACGCATGTTCGCTTACATATCTTTGTACGCAGACGTACCACGCGCTCACCATTCTCTCTCTCTGTCTGTCTCTCTGTCTCTGTCTCTGTCTGTCTGTCTCTGTCATTCTGTCTCTGTCTCTTTCTCTTCTCTGTCTTTGTCTGTCTGTCTGTCTGTTTGTCTCTCTTCTCTCTCTCTCTGTCAAACACACACACCACACACAACACACACACACACACACACACACACACACACACACACACACACACACACACACACACACACACACACACTACAATGCACGTGTAAACCTAAACACAATCTTACACTCCACATAATCATCATCATTACCACCACCAGTATCATCATCACCATCACTATCACTATCATCACCAGCACCTCCACCACTGCCACCCTTTTTTTTTTTTTGTTATAATATGAACAAAGATACAAAACAGACAGACATACAGTAACAAAACATATTCGTTTCAAATACGCGTTCATGTACATAACATGTCATGGGGGCAAAAAGATATTGATTGATAATGTACATAACATGTCATGGGGCAAAAAGATATTGATTGATAATGTACATAACATGTCATGAGGGCAAAAAGATATTGATTGATAATGTACATAACATGTCATGGGGCAAAAAGATATTGATTGATACTGCTGACAAAAACTAGAGGAAATGGAAATCCAGAAATAGCACACTGACAAAAATACATCACACGATAATGTATATGTGTCATCATCATCATCATCAGGTGCCCTGCCGCATGGCGTTGGCGACCATGGACTTCCATCCATCTCTATCTCTCCTTGCCCCCAGCATCTCCCCCACCCTCCTCATCCCCAGCCACTCTGCAAGTCCATCCAGCATTCTCTCCCTGGGTCTACCTGGTGCTCTCTTTCCCTCCAGCTTTCCCGTTGTGACCAGGTGCTCCAAATCTCCCTTCCTCATAAAATGCCTATAAATGTTGCCTGTCTTTTCCTAATCTTCCTTATGAGTGATCTACTTGTGTCTGCCTCCATCAAGACTGTCCATGGAACTCTCAACATTCTTCTGAGAAACCACATCTCGGCTGCCTCAATCTTGCTCTGGCTTTGCTTGCTGACTGTCCACGCCTTGCATCCGTACAACAGTATTGGTTCTATATAACATTCAAGGACTCTCTTTCTGAAATGTATATGTGTACTGAGGACAAAATCAAGCATGGCTAGTTCATCAGGCGCTTATGTCTGTTAGATGTTTTGTACGCACATTTTGACATTTTGAAATGTATTGTAGGCCAGTGTCGTATTTGTTAATATTTTTTTAAACATGGGCCATTGTCATATCAGTCAATGATTTTTTAATGTAGGCCTTTGTCATATTAGTCTGATTTTTTTTAATGTAGGCCTTTGTCATATTAGTCAATGATTTTTTTAAAGTAGACCTTTGTCATATTAGTCAATGATTTTTTTTAATGTAGACCTTTGTCATATTAGTCAATGATTTTTTTTAATGTAGACCTTTGTCATATTAGTCAATGATTTTTTTAATGTAGGCCTTTGTCATATTAGTCAATGATTTTTTTTAATGTAGGCCTTTGTCATATTGTTAATGATTTTTAATGTAGGCCTTTGTCATATTTGTTAATGATTTTTAATGTAGGCCTATGTCATATTTGTTAATGATTTTTAATGTAGGCCTATGTCATATTAGTCAATGATTTTTTAATGTAGGCCTTTGTCATATTAGTCAATGATTTTTTTTAATGTAGGCCTTTGTCATATTAGTCAATGATTTTTTTAATGTAGGCCTATGTCATATTAGTCAATGATTTTTTAATGTAGACCTATGTCATATTAGTCAATGATTTTTTAATGTAGACCTATGTCATATTAGTTAATGATTTTTAATGTAGGCCTATGTCATATAGTCAATGATTTTTAATGTAGGCCTATGTCATATTTTTAATGATTTTTAATGTAGACCTATGTCATATTAGTCAATGATTTTTCAATGTAGGCCTTTGTCACATTTGTTAATGATTTTTTAATGTAGCCTATGTCATAAATGTTAATACTTTTTAAACATTGGCCTTTGTCATATTTGTTGATTCATTAAATGTAGGCCTATGTCATATTTGTTAATGATGTTTTAATGTAGGCCTTTGTCAATTTGTTAATTTCTTAAATGTAGGCCTATGTCATATTTGTTAATCTTTTAATGTAGGCCTATGCCATATTTGTTAATTTTTTAATGTAGGCCTATGTCATATTTGTTAATCTTTTTAATGTAGGCCTATGTCATATTTGTTAATCTTTTTAATGTAGGCCTATGTCATATTTGTTAATCTTTTTAATGTAGGCCTATGTCATATTTGTTAATCTTTTTAATGTAGGCCTATGCCATGTTTTTTTTTTTAATGTAGGCCTATGTCATGTTTGTTATGATTTTTTAATATAGGCCTATGTCATATCTGTCAATGATATTTTAATATAGGCCTATGTCATATTTCTAATGATTTTTAATATAGGCCTTCGTCATATTTGTTAATTTTTTTTATGTAGACCGATGTCATATTTGTTAATTTTTTGTTAATTTTGTTTAATGTAGGCCTTTGTCATATTTATTAATGTTTCTTTTTCTCTGTGCCACATAACCACCACCACCTCTTATGGTCGTCATTCCGTTGGGTCGGTAGGGAATGCTGTACTGCTAGAATCAATTTACACTGGGCAAATGTCCAGTACTAAATGGAGAATAAAACCACAGGTGGTCCAACACAGGACAGGCGGGCGCGCGTAGTCAAGCAGGTGATATGTCAGACTTCCAGTCGCCAGGTCTCTTGTGTTCGATTCTTCCTGGTTGCCTCTTGCCTCGTGGGTGAAGCGTGGATGGCGGCTCTCCTGTATCTGCCTCTGGCCTGATGTGTAAAGTATTCTGCTATCTCTGTCTCGCCTGGTGTGTAAAGTATTCTCCTATCTCTGCCTTTCAGCTGATGTGTGAAGTATTCTCCTATCTCTGCCTTTCAGCTGATGTGTGAAGTATTCTCCTATCTCTGCCTTTCAGCTGATGTGTAAAGTATTCTCCTGTCTCTGCCTTTCAGATGATGTGTAAAGTATTCTCCTGCCTCTGTCTTTCAGCTGATGTGTAAAGTATTCTCCTGTCTCTGCCCTTCAGATGATGTGTAAAGTATTCTCCTATCACTGCCCTTCAGATGATGTGTAAAGTGTTCTCCTATCTCTGCCTTTCAGATGATGTGTAAAGTGTTCTCCTATCTCTGCCCTTCAGATGATGTGTAAAGTATTCTCCTATCTCTGCCCTTCAGATGATGTGTAAAGTGTTCTCCTATCTCTGCCCTTCAGATGATGTGTAAAGTATTCTCCTATCTCTGCCCTTCAGATGATGTGTAAAGTATTCTCCTGTCTCTGCCACTCAGCTGATGTGTAAAGCGTGATATATAGCAATTCTCCTACCTGTGCCTCTCGCCTGATATGTAAAGTATTCTCCTATCTCTGCCTTTCAGATGATGTGTAAAGTATTCTCCTATCTCTGCTTTTCAGCTGATATGTAAAGTATTCTCCTATCTCTGCCTTTTAGCTAATGTGTAAAGTATTCTCCTATCTCTGCCTTTTAGCTGATGTGTAAAATATTCTACTATCTCTTCCTTTTAGCTAATGTGTAAAGTATTCTCCTATCTCTGTCTCTGGCCT
>JAPXFY010000026.1:33141166-33158666 GCA_030674185.1 Monoplex corrugatus | reverse complement strand
TGAAGCGCAGTTACCATTCTTGCCTTTCTGAAGTCTTGGTTAAAAAAAGAAAACAGAGAGTGAGAGAGAGAGAAAGAGAGAGAGAGACTGCAGGACAGAGCGAGAACAAGAGAAAGTGAGTAACAGAGGGCAGAGGGTGAGGGTGAGGGGGGGGCGGTAGATGGGGAAATCAATGCAGGACAAAAAGTTTGTCTTCAAGCGAGATCTGATTAAAGTAAGACAGAATATGTGAGAGTCGAAGAGAAAGAGGAAAGCTCATTTCACATTTGTTGGGATCAAACAAAACGAGCGGCGACCGACTGTGGAACATCTTGATCGACAGATTTGTAAACAAGTAGCGTCAGAAAGCAGAACGAAACGGTCGGGCAAGAGCGTACATTCGGAGTTGGTCACAAAGATCATCATCATCATCAGGTGCCTTGCCGCATGGCGTTGGCGATTATGGACTTCCATCTGTCTTTATCACTTGTTGCCTCAAGCATCTCTTCCACCTTCTTTGTCCCCAGCCACTCTGCAAGTCCGTCTAGTATCTTCTCCCTGGGTGTACCCGGTGCTCTCTTTCCCTCCAGCTTTCCCGTTGTGACTAGGTGCTCCAAATCCCCCTTCTTCATAAAATGGCCTATAAATGTTGCCTGTCTTTTCCTAATCTTCCTTGTGAGTGATCTACTTATGTCTGCCTCCATCAAGACTGTCTTGTTTGTTTTCTTTGCTGTCCATGGAACTCTCAACATTCTTCTTAGAAACCACATCTCGGCTGCCTCAATCTTGTTCTGGCTTTGTTTGTTGACTGTCCACGCCTCACAACCATACAGCAGTATTGGTCCTATATAACATTCAAGAACTCTCTTCCTGATGTTAATTGATAGGCATTTGTTTGTAAGAATGCTTTTCATCTTCTTGAATGCTGTTTTGGCTTTGGCCTATTCTGCTGGCTACCTCTGATGTGCATCTGCCGTCTGGTGAAATAATCGTTCCCAGGTATTTAAACTTATCAACCTGTCTCAAGTAGACACAGTCAGTTTAATGTACGCGTGAAAGAACACACGGCAAAGAAAGGAAGGTGAAACAAAAACAAAAACAAAAACATAAAAATTTACATACAGAACAGAGTGGCGTTGTTTTATGTCGACGTGTCCTCCCCAGAGAGTGGGGTGAGTGCATTGTTGCGTGTATGACCGAAGTAGCGCATCTGATCACAACAGGAAAGCTGGAGGGAAAGAGAGCACCAGGTAGACCTAGGGAAAAAATATTGGACGGACCTGTGGAGTGGCTGAGGACAGAGAGGGTGGAAGATGTGCTTGCGGCAACAAGGGATAGATGCATATGGAGGGCCATGATTGCCAACGCCGTGTGGCAAGGCACATGATGACGATGATACGGGTAATTGCAGCTCTGTTTCTGTGCTGTTTAGACCTCTTGTTGGTGGGTCAAGGTAATTGATTAATTAATTTATTTATTAAGCATGTCGTCTCCCAACACTTCTGACCCCTTCAGCTGGCGGCCTTTGCTATTTGTCATGTTTGGCGGGTTAGGGTTTAAAAGTCTCGCTATCGTCCTCATGACCCCTACAGCGTCATTCCATTGATGTTTAAACGAGCATAGTCCTGGCTACAAAGGGCTATAGTATCATTGCTTAGTGTCGCGAGAACCGGGGGGGGGGGGGGGGGGAACGGGGAGGGAGACAGAAGAAGACGGGAGTGGTAGTACGTGTAGTCAGTCTCCCATCGCACGCCATTTGGTGGTCGGCAAAGGGCTGGCCTGAAAAGACTGATATGATTATGAATGGGGGAAGAAGGTATCATGCCATAGACCCTGACCTTGGCCACTGGCTGAATGGACACGGTGAATAGGGATGGCACTGTAGCTATTGGCTTCCAGCTGTCAGGGGCTGGCACATCTGCCTTGAGGGGTGGGTGTGGGTGGGGGTTCATGCATGCTGTACGCTTTGGAAAGGAGCTAGCTCTGAGAGCTGTCGACCAGTGTTGTAGAACTATGTACTGTTTAGAAGATGGCAGGCTTTCTATAAATTACGGACACGCTTTGCAAAGGAGGTCTTCTGTATAAAAACGGACATACAAACTTCAGGCTTCAACTTCACACTTCAAAACACCATTTTTACTCTAGAATAGTAGTATTAGCTCCCACTGGGCTTGTCTTACAGTAGTTCATACTACTCTACACGTATACGCTTACTGAAAAAGATAAAACAAAACAAAACAAAACAAAACAGATGAACCATAACGTACACAATGTCAAAGAAGTTATAGAAATGAACTGACAGAAGATATCAGATTGTAGAAGTCACATGGTCAAGCGCTTTACAAAAGCATGAGAGACAGAAGTAAGAAACATATGTCAAATACATGTCAACCCTTAACAATAACAGCATAAACAACGTAACAGTAATAGTAGTAATAGTAATATATAAAAAAAAATCTCCAACAAAAACGAAAAAGCGCATGAATTGCAAAGTAGAATCGAAGGAAAAGAAATAATTAAAAGAAGCACTAAGAACAAACAAGGGATGGATGAGACATGTAAGCTAATGTTATGGTGAAAAGAGATGGATCATAATACATGCAAGATCACAGACACTTTAATTAAACAGTATTCCAATAAGAAATCAGCTTCCATATATACGTCAGTCGATCAAGTGCATTACAAGAGAATGAGAGATAATGGCAGACACGTTAAGCAAATGCATGTCAACCACTAAAAACAAGTACAACAACAACAACAAAACGACAACAATAGCAAGAGCATGACAATAGCAATAGTAAGGGCATAAAGGGGCCTTTGTCAAACCAGGACAATAGATTAATTAAGCAATCAATTAATTAATTAATCAATTGATTAAAAAAGAATTGACAACTCCCAAATATGGCGTTGAGCAGGAGAAATGGCAGATCTGTGTCACGTCTGGGAAGTTGTATACTGTGTGTGTGTGTGTGTGTGTGTGTGTGTGTGTGTGTGTGTGTGTGTGTGTGTGTGTGCTATAAGTATAAAAACATTTTTGGCGTGAATACATTTCTGTTCAGTGTCTTGCTGGGCTGCGTTTGTATTTGTATCCATATTTTATAAAATTGTTTTCTGATAATAACCAGTGTCTCCAGTTTATGATGATGGTTTGTTACAAGTGGTCATTTTTCTGATTGTTCGCTTGTTTCCTTTTTCCGTCTTTCTGTCATATCTTTTTCCATTGTCCATACACTTGAGCTATTTTTCCACAGGAAAACAAAAACAAAACAACAAAAAACTGTTAATTTCAGTTTCTCAAGATGGCGTCTTCGCACCCCCGTGGGGATGCCGGGGGCTCTTTCAGTATAAATAGTATCCCAATCTTCTGGAAATTATGTGCTAGATATTTCCTCTTTTCTGTCATTCTCTTTGTTTCTGCCTTGTTTCTTTGCTTTCTGTCATTTCTTCCTATGATTTTCTGCCTTGCTGGTCCATTCACATGTATGTGTTCGATAAAGTCTTACGCGCTTTCTCTTAGGATTGATAATTGGGTACAGTGTTAAGAGCATTTTGGCTCTAGTGAAGTGAGACATGCGGAAGCAGTTTTAGGTATTTTAGGCCCGTTTTTATATGTTTTAATGCCCTCATTTATGTGTAAATTTGTGTTCAGGTATGTTTTTCTTTAAATCCCCTGTGTGATAAATTGGACGGAGTGGTCAACGCCGGGGCGATTTCCTTAGACTATTATTCCGAATGCATTGATATGTGTACTTAATTTTTGTTACCTTTCTTTTTTTTTCTTTTTTTTTTTCTTGTTGAAGTATTGTGTACGTTTTCAAACGGTTATAGCCCTGATATGGCTCTACGCAGTCAACTGGACTACAAACAAAAATATCAGTAACAGGCGTCTCGGACGCTCGGAATGATTTCGTCACAAAACCATAAAGCAGTGTCGTTTCAGTTTCTCAAGATAGCGTGTCACACTCGGAATAATTTCGTCACAATACAAAAACAAAACAAAATAAAACAAAAACTGTCAGTTTCAGTTTCTCAAGATGGCGTCTCCGCGCTCAGAATTATTTCCATAATATGTAGGACTACTGCCATCACGTGATAGGGAAGATCCGAGAGGATCATGGCGTAAGCCGTAAAAGTGCACGTAGCCTATTAAGCTCCACATGCTGGCAAGGGACTTGAAGTCCTACTTAGGGCATGGGTTCACTATGTTTAAAAAAAATTAAGAGAAAAAAAGAAAGAAAAGAAAAGAAAACCACCTCCTTTCCCAGTCCATGAGATTGGTGCTTAAATTAACCCTTTGACTCCCGCACCCTATCCACCAGCATCCTGCATTGCCAATCATGCTAGCGCAGCAAACACTTAACCTTTTGACTCCATCACCCTTTCCACCAGCTTCCTGTCATCATTTAATGCATGGTTTAGTGTACTTAGTTACATTTTTTTTCATTCAGGTACACTGATATGTGTTCCTAATTTTCTTCTTTTTTTTTTAACCCTTTGACACCCGAACCCTAGCCATCAACTGCAAAAACTTAACCCTTTGATTCCCTCACCCTTTCCACCAGCTTACTCATTGATTCCCTCACCTTTTTAAGCTCAAGCAGTGTTGGAGAGGGTGACGGAATCAAAGGGTTAAGTTTTTTGCAGTTGGTAGATAGGGTGCGGGAGTCAAAGGGTTAATCCTGACGCCTGCGTAGTGACATTGTTAACAAGTTGTGGGCACTGAATGCCCTCTCTGTTGTTTCAGGTCACAGGGGCTGTTCATTTATCTTTTTGTGCTGTGTGGAATTTTTTTTTTTTTGCAAGTTAATTTATGTATATATTTTATTTTCATCTGCAGGTGATAAATGAAACGGAAGGCCTGATGCTTGTAGGGTGGATTAGTTTATGTCTTAGTGTGTCTGTGTGTGTGTGTGTGTGTGTGTGTGTGTGTGTGTGTGTGTGTGTGTGTGTGTGTGTGTGTGTGTGGTCGTTATTTCTTTTAACGTATATTCATATGTGTGCTTTTAGACGGAAAGAAAGTGTAAAAAAAAAAAGTGAAATAAGATAAGGTAAAATAAAATTTCAAAAAAAAAAAAATTAAATTAAAAATAGATAAAGTAAATAATGAATGAATAAACAAATAAACAGGTGGTGCATGTGTCTGTATATGTGTGTGTGTGTCTGTGTGTGTGTGTAGTGTGTGTGTGTGTGGCGCGCGCGCGCTCACGTGTGTCTGTGTGCCATCTTTCATGTCACCTCAGTGGCCACAAAGTCTGAGATTTTGTCATTATCTTATTTGTTGATGCATGAGAATGGGGATAATAATCACGATGCTCGGGAAAACCATGACTGCGTGACAGGGCTGCACTCTATGCTTACTACTATCATAATCTATCCTCTCACCAACCAGGCCTGAGAGATACAAACACATGCAGAGTTCGTCAGCACATTTGAGCAGCTCCCTCACTGATGCATCCGTTGAATGGATGAGACTGGACTGTGTGGTCCCGGTCTTCCCGATGAGCCCATAGCACGCTCATATCTGCGTAGAAGCTGGTTGGGGCCGAAAAACCTCACAGTGATTTTGACAGAACTGATGTGCTTTGAACTTAACGAACTTGCAGTCCGTTTGCTCTAACCGCTGTGTGATAGAATTATCTCACTGGGTTTTAGTGCGAAATGTAATAATATAAGAAGTTCTGTGTTGTTTGAACACTGACCCCGTGTGGTTATCACGTGTTTGTATGTTTTTTTTTGATGGTCTTGGTGGTCAACTAGTCGGTTAAGAAAACAGAAGTGATCTTCATTTGGTCATTGAAAGTTCTGAATAGCTCAGAGTTTATCCAAAACAAGTGCGACTGCCCGCGTTCGTGGTTTTTTTTTTTTCTTCGGTGTGTTTGTTGTGTTGTGTGTGTGTGTGGTGTGTGTCGTTGTTGTTTGCTGTTGTTGTTGTGTTGTTGTTGTTTTCTGGTTCCAACTCAAAATTTAGAGTTTATTTAAGAAGGATTCCTCACACTTGGATATTCCTTATGCGCTCCACCCTGTCTGCTATCTGTTATCTGGCAAACTCTTTGGGCCTGTGCAAAAAAACTTACGAGCTTGTTAAAAAGATTTTTTTTTAAAAAAGAACAACTTGTGGCCCGCTGATGAGTCAGTATTACGACCCCTACATCATCACTGAGCAGTCCAGAAGAACGTACCACCAAAAGAACGTACCGCCAAGAGAACGTACCGTCAAAAGAACGTGCCGACAAAAAGGACGTACCACCAAAAGAACGTACCGTCAATAAAACGTACCGTCAAAAGAACGTGCCGGCAAAAGAGCGTACCACCAAAAGAACGTACCGCCAAAAAACGTACCGTCCGTCCAAAAGGACGTACCGCCAATAAAACGTACCTTCCGTCAAAAGAACGTGCCGGACAAAAGAAACGTACCGCCAAAAGAACGTACCGTCCAAAAGAACGTACCGCAAAAGAACGTACCGTCAAAAGAACGTGCCGCAAAAGAACGTACCGCCAAAAGGACGTACCGCCAAAAGAACGTACCGCCATAAAACGTACCGTCAAAAGAACGTACCGCCAAAAGAACGTACCGCCAATAAGCGCCCACGTAAAGGCGCGTGTTTTGCGTGTCGAGAAGAACGCGCTTTCATTGCCAAAAAAGCGCGCACATGTATCATTACTTTTCGCACTAATAACGTGCGTGGCTGAAGCTGTCTTCACCCTGTCCAAATCTGGATGCTACCACAACTGAGACCAGAGAGCCATTTCAGATTGGCGCTGTTACAAGGACAGATATCGTTGCTGGAATGGCCTTCAAGAAGCCTTGTATTATACGCTTGATCACTCACACAAACTACATTAGCATGGCAGAATTAATAAGAAACGATTTCTACAGAGGCAGTTGTTAGTTAGTGTGATAATTTCCTTCACTTCACACACACAACACAATATTTGTTCTGCGTGTGTTTGTGTTCGTTCGTTCGTTCTTTGCTTTGACGTCTTTACGTCTTTTCACTATGAGTGATATTAGTGTGTGTGTGTGTGTGTGTGTGTGTGTGTGTGTGTGTGTGTGTGTGTGTGTGTGAGAGAGAGAGAGAGAGAGAGAGAGACGGAGACAGAGAGACAGTGTGTGTGTGTTGTGTGTGTGTGTGTGTTGTTCTGTTTGGATTTAACGTCTTTTCACTATGAGAGTGATATAGACGGTGTGTATTTGTGTGTTATGTGTGTGTGTGTGTGTGTGTGTGTGTGTGTGTGGGGTGTGTGTGTGTGTGTGTGTGTGTGCGTGCGTGTGATTTATGAACCTTCCCATCAAAAATTAATGAATTCAATCTGGCGCAGTGATCATGATCATCGTACATTGCCCTATTTTGGGATACAGACATGCTGCCTTCATTTTTCGTAAGCGCGGCGCTATTTGGTCCAAAAGTGCATTCTTTATAGCATCATTTTTGGCATGCGCGCTTACGGATTGTAGAGAGACAAGGAAAAAAAAAAGCGCGCGTGCTAATCGTATGCGCCCGAAGCGAGACGAATGACGAAACGAGATATCCAAGACAAGTACGTGCATCCAACGGTCTACACAAGAGACTGTTGATCACAAAGAGGACGGGGTCGAACCCACCAGGAAGGCTGTACGCAGTCGGCTGGGCTTTAAACAACAATAACAAACAAAGAAACAAAACAAGAAAACACGAATCCATGTTATCCTTTCGGCGCTCAGACCCACTAAAGGGCCACTACTGGAAGTGAACAAAACTGCTGTAAAGATATGATCCTTTTGAGTCATTCAATGACAAAGGTATGAAATGAGAAGTCGGTCGACATGAATTTTTTTTTTTTTTTTTAATGCCAAAAGATGTAGGTAGGCGGGGGGCTCGTCGTAAATACAGGGAATGCTAATAAAAAAAAAACCAACAAACAAAAAACCAGGTGGTCCAGGCCTATTAGACCTGCAGACATCCGATAATTGTATCTGTGGTTAGACCACGCCCCAGCAAAGTGGCAATCGTTTGATGGCTGCGTTTGATGCAGTGGGTAAATCAATAGGCAGTAACCTACATATAAGCTGTGACGTGTTAGTTTGCTCCATCGATTGACCAAGATTATTTCTGCCTCGTTGCATGCATGCGGCCTTCCCTGATCCTTAGTCCTGCGCATGCGTGACTCGCTTCGTTCTGATGAGCTTTTAGTGGGCGACGTCATGACCTACTTGTATCTGATTAACCTATTTTCTTTTTTTTCTTTCTTTTTTTCCTGTATAGCAATTTGCGGTCTGAATGGTAGGAAGAAGAATGGTGGTGTGTCAGGGTTACCAAGCCGATAAGGCCAACTGCACAGGTTCGGATCCTTTTCCGCAACATGTGAAATAAAAACAGCAGTGTGGCTTTATGAGAAAAGGGGAATTAAAGCATCTGGTCACAACAGGAAAGCTGGAGGGAAAGAGAGCACCAGGTAGACCCAAGGAAAAAATATTGGACGGACTTGCAGAGTGGCTGAAGGACAGAGAGGGTGGAAGATGTGCTTGGGCAACAAGGGATAGATTACATATGGAGGGCCATGATCGCCAACGCCATGCGGCAGGGCACTTGATGACGATGATGAGCGTGGCTGACCGTCTTGGGACCTAGCCAGCTGTGATTGAATGGTACTTTGAGCAGGGTTGGGGAAGGTGAGCGCCGAAAGAGGAGAGTGGGCATCGTCTCCCACAAAATTAGCCAGAGAGATTTTACATAATTTTTTTTTCTCAGAATTTTTGTCTGAATATGTGTAGGCACGTTGCTTTTGGCCACACTGTGTGCCGTCCGTATGTTGCTGAACACGATGGGCTCTCTGTGACTTCCGTTGGCGCGCATGACGGTGTTTTCATATTTCTGTAAGTCACCAGACACTGACGTGACTTACAGGATCCTTAGTCTTTTGACTCCCATCCCCTGTTCTACCAACTGCGAAAACTTAACCCTTTGGCTCCCTCATCCAATCCCATCAACTGCGAAAATTTAATCCTTTGACGCCCTCGTCCTATCCCACCAACTGCAAAAACTTAATCCTTTGACTCCAACTGCTATCCATCAACTGCGAAAACCTAACCCTTTGACTCCCTCATCCTATTCCACCAACTGCGAAAACTTAACCCTTTGACTCCCTCATCCTATCACACCAACTGCAAAAACTTAACACTTTGACTCCAACCGCTATCCATTAACTGCGAAAACCTAACCCTTTGACTCCCCCACCTATCCACCAGTTGCGAAAACTTAACCCTATGATTCCCTCATCCTATCCCACCAACTGCAAAAACTTAACCCTTTGACTCCAACCGCTATCCACCAACTGCGAAAACCTAACCCTTTGACTCCCTCACCCTGTCCACCAGAGGAAGCTGGTGGCCAGGAAATCACAGGGTTAAGTTTTTGTTTTGCTAGCATGGTTGACAGTGCAGTATTCTGGTGGACAGGGTGTGGGAGTCAAAGGGTTAACGTGTATATTTGATAGTCTGCATGTGTGAGGGAAAGAGAGCACCAGGGAAAAAAATGTTGGACGGACTTGCAGAGTGGCTGAGGACAGGGAGGGTGGAAGATATGCTTGCGGCAACAAGGGACAGATGCATATGGAGGGCCATGATCGCCAACGCCATGTGGCAAGGCACATGATGATGATGATTGCATGTGTATACACAGATTTAAGCACACATATTGACCCTGGGAGATTGGGAAAAAATCTCCACCCTTATCCACCAGACGGAGGCGTCTAGGGAGATCGAACCCTGGACCTTTTGATTGGAAGTGTGACAGTTTACCCACTTGACCACTACGCCCGTCTGGAAATGGTTGAGTCATACGATGTGACAGAAATGCAACTTATCTCCCCTTATGTAATGGCACGACACACACATACACACACACACACACACACACACACACACACACACACACACACACACACAGAGAGAGAGAGAGAAAGAGAGAGAGAGAGAGATAATGGCTACACAGAGAACAACGCTGCATGAATTGCTGTCGCCGGTGAGAAGGGCACCGCTTTTTGAGACTTGTGCAGTTGGCAGCAAGTAGTAACATGTGAACTCGACGACTGTTGCCATTCTTCAGTAGGGTGATGCAGAAGGAGACTTATCTATTCTTATTCTTATTGTTGTTTATCAAAGCCCAGCCGACTGCATAGAGCCATATCAGGGCTATAGCCATTTCAATGCACATAAACTACTTCAACAGGGAAAAAAAAAGGAACACGAAATGCATTCGAGTGCATAATCTAAGGAGATGCCCCTGGCGTTGACCACTCCGTCCAGTTTACCGGAACAGGGGATTTAAAAAACACACCCAAATACAAATTTAAACATAACTACGGAAACTAAAACATACATAAAAGCGGGCCTATCTCATTTCCCTAGAACCAAAAATGCATTAATACATGTACCCAATTATCAATCCTAAGAGAAAGTACGTAAGACTTTATCGAACGCATACAGATGAATGGACCAGCAAGGCAAGAAAATGATAGAAAGAAATGACAGAAAGCAAAGGAAGAAGAAGAAACAAAGAGAGTGACAGAAAAGAGGAAATTACTAGCACACAATTTCCAGAAGGTGGGGGATACTATTTATACTGAAAGAGCCCCCGGCATTCCCACGGGGGAGAGGAGACTACAGTCTAGACCAAAACGTCGGCAGTCATGACTTCTTTGTGTAGACAGAACATACGTGTTGCTGTTTTCACTCTGCGGCTTCTGTCTTCTCTTGTTTTTTTTATTTATAATTTTGTTTTATTTTATTTTGTTTTGTTTTATTTATTTATTTTGTTTGTTTGTTTGTTTTTAACCCCCGTGGGGATGCCAGGGGGCTCCTTCAGTATAAGTGGTATCCCCACCTTCTGGAAATTCTGTGCTAAAAATTTCCCCTTTCGTGTCACTCTTCTTTGTTTCTACCTTGTTCGTTTGCTTTCTGTCATTTCTTTCTATCATTTTCTGCCCTGCTGGTCCATACACCTGTAATGTGTTCGATAATGTCTTACATACTTTCTCTTAGGATTGATAATTGGGTACATGTGTTAAATGCATTTTTGGCTCTAGGGAGATGAGATATGCGGAAGCAATTTTAGGTAATTCTTGCCCGTTTTTATATGTTTTGGTGTCCTTACGTATGTTTCAGTGTGTATTCAGGTGTGTTTTTTTTAAATCTCCTGTGTGATAAATTGGACAGAGGGGTAAACGCCGGGGCGTGTCCTTAGATATTGTGCGCAAATGCATTGATATGTGTACTTAATTTTCTTTTCTTTGTTTTTTCTTGTTGAAAAGGTTTGTATGTTTTGAAGCAGGTATAGCCCTGATATGACTCTATGCAGTCGGCTGGGGTTTAAACAACAACAACAACAATTATCATTTTCTTATTTTTTGTTTTATTTCATTTTATTTTATGTTTATCTCATTTTATTTATTCTTATTTTATTTTATTTTATTTTTATTTCATTTCCTTTGCACACACACCACACACACACATACCAAATATGGACATATGGAAACACCCAGCACGCACACCCACTAAAGATGGAAACATGAAAACACCCAGCACACCCACCAAAGATGGAAACATAAAAACACTCAACACACACACCCACCAAAGATGGAAACATAAAAACACTCAACACACACACACCAAAGATGGAAACATAAAAACACTCAACACACACCCACCAAAGATGGAAACAAAAACACTCAACACACACCAACCAAAGATGGAAACATAAAAACACTCAACACACACACACCAAAGATGGAAACATAAAAACCACCACCCAGACATCACACACACACCAAAGATGGAAACATAAAAACACTCCAACACACACCATACAAAACACCAAAAGATGGAAACATAAAAACACTCAAACACACACACACACCAAAGATGGAAACATAAAAACACTCAACACACACACACACCAAAGATGGAAACATAAAAACACTCAACACACACACACACCAAAGATGGAAACATAAAAATACTCAACACACACCCACACCAAAGATGGAAACATAAAAACACCCAGACACACACACACACACACACCAAAGATGGAAACATAAAAACACCCAGACACACACACACACACACCAAAGATGGAAACATGAAAACACCCAGCACACACACACACACACACAACACACACCACACCAAAGATGGAAACATAAAAACACCCAGCAACACACACACACACACCAAAGATGTAAACATAAAAACACCCAGCACACACATACACACCAAAATGGAAAATGAAAAACACCCAGCACACACACACACACACCAAAGATGGAAATATGAAAACACCCAGCACACACACACACACACACCAAAGATGGAAACATAAAAACACCCAGCACACACACACACCAAAGATGGAAACATGAAAACACCCAGCACACACACACACACACAAAGATGGAAATATGAAAACACCCAGCACACACACACACCAAAGATGGAAACATGAAAACACCCAGCACACACACACACACACACCAAAGATGGAAACATGAAAACACCCAACACTCACCAAAGATGGACACATGAAAACACCCAACACTCACGCTCACAGAAGAAGGAAATATGAAAACACCAACACTCACGCTCACAGAAGATGGAAACATGAAAACACCCAACACTCACCAAAGATGGAAACATGAAAACATCCAACACTCACGCTCACAGAAGATGGAAATATGTAAAACACCAACACTCACGCTCACAGAAGATGGAAATATGAAAACACCCAACACTCACGCTCACAAAAGACGGAAATATGAAAACACTCAACAGTAACGCTCACAGAAGATGGAAATATGAAAACACCCAAGAAGATGGAAACATGAAAACACCCAGCACAACACACACCAAAGATGGAAACATGAAAATACCCAGCACACACACACACCAAAGATGGAAACATGAAAACACCCAGTACACACACCCACCAAAGATGGAAACATGAAAACACCCAGCACACACACACCAAAGATGGAAACATGAAAACACCCAGCACACACACACACCAAAGATGGAAACATGAAAACACCCAGCACACACACACACCAAAGATGGAAATATGAAAACACCCAGAACACACACACACCAAAGATGGAAACATGAAAACACCAGCACACACACACACCAAAGATGGAAACATGAAAACACCCAGCACACACACACACCAAAGATGGAAACATGAAAACACCCAGCACACACACACACCAAAGATGGAAATATGAAAACACCCAGAACACACACACACCAAAGATGGAAACATGAAAACACCCAGCACACACACACACCAAAGATGGAAACATGAAAACACTCAACACACACACACACCAAAGATGGAAATATGAAAAACACCAGCACACACACACACACCAAAGATGGAAATATGAAAACACCCAGCACACACACACACCAAAGATGGAAACATGAAAACACCCAGCACACACACACACCAAAGATGGAAACATGAAAACACCCAGCACACACACACCAAAGATGGAAACATGAAAACACCCAGCACACACACACACAAAGATGGAAACATGAAAACACCCAGCACACACACCACCAAAGATGGAAACATGAAAACACCCAGCACACACACACACCAAAGATGGAAATATGAAAACACCCAGAACACACACACACCAAAGATGGAAACATGAAAACACCAGCACACACACACACCAAAGATGGAAACATGAAAACACCCAGCACACACACACACCAAAGATGGAAACATGAAAACACCCAGCACACACACACCAAAGATGGAAACATGAAAACACCCAGCACACACACACACCAAAGATGGAAACATGAAAACACCCAGCACACACACCCACCAAAGATGGAAACATGAAAACACCCAGCACACACACACACCAAAGATGGAAATATGAAAACACCCAGAACACACACACACCAAAGATGGAAACATGAAAACACCCAGCACACACACACACCAAAGATGGAAACATGAAAACACCCAGACACACACAACACCAAAGATGGAAATACGAAAACATTCAACACTCACGCTCACAGAAGATGGAAATATGAAAACACATAGCACGCATTTTTTCTTTGAGGAAGTGTGGTGTGAAGAAACACTTTTAGGTAATGTAGGACAGATTTTATGATTTAGTGTACATACTTGTGCTGATACATTTTGTATTCAGGTGTGCTGGGTTATTCCCCTTGGTGATAAATTAGGCGGAACTGTCAACGCCAGGGGAATTTTCTTAAATTATGTGAGCGAATACATTGATATATTATGTACTTAATTTTCTTTTCCTTGTGTTTTTGGTTTTTTTTTTTTTTTTTCCCGTTCCAAGGTGTTATATTTTGAGATGGTTATAGACAGCCTGGCGTCAAGCAATTATGATAATGATACTGATAATGATAATGACAAATATCTTGTGTGTGATTAGGCGTTGTTAGGTCAATTGGGTATGGGTACGAGTATGTTGTTTGCGTCTATAAATATTCATCGCTTTCCCCCGTGGGGATGCCGGGAGCTCTTTCAGTAGAAATAATATTCCCACCATCTGGAAATTCTCTGCTAGAAATTTCCTCTTTTCTGTCACTCTGTTTGTTTCTGGCCTTGTTCCTTTGCTTTTTGTCATTTCTTCCTATCATTTTCTGCCTTTTTGGTCCATTCACCTGTATGTGTTCGATGAAGTCTGACGTACTTCCTCCTAGGTACATATATTAAATGCATTTTTGGCTCTAGGGAAATGAGACATGCGGAAGCAATTTTAGGTAATTTAGGCCCGTGTACATATATATATATATATATATGTTTTAGTGTCCTTAGCTATGTTTAAATTTGTATTCAGGTATGTTTTTTAAGTCCCTGTGCGATGAATTGGACGGAGTGGTCAACGCCAGGGGTATCTCCATAGATTATGTGCGTGAATGTGTTGATATGTGTACTGAATTTTCTTGTCTTTTTCTTTTTTCCCCTGTTATGGCTCTGCACAGTTGATTGGGTTTTAAGCAAAAATAACAGTAGCATATACCGGTTTCTTAACAGGAAAACCACACACACACACACACACACACACACACACACACACACACACACACACACACACACACACACACACACACACACACACACACACACCCCACACACACACACACACACACTCTCTCTCTCTCTCCACACCACACACGCACACACACACACACACACACACAACACACACACTCACACACACATCCCCCCCCCCACACACACACACACAAATCAAACGTGCACCTATTAGTCTGTATACATGTCTGTACGTCAGTCTGTATATCTGTCTGTGATCGATGGACAGGGTTTGGGGAGATTGAGGGTAGAGGTCTTTGAGGGTGGTTGCTGGATAACTAGTAGCAGACACGATCTGGCACGAGGTCAGCAGAGCACAACCCATTCTTTGAGAAGACATAACGACGTCTTTGCAATGAATTGGGAATCGGAAAAGACCGTGGCAGAAACCTAAGCATGACGGCTTGTTTCATGTATGATATAATAGGAGTCCAGATCTGTTTGTACTCTCCCCCTTTTAGTTTGATTTTTAGAAGAAAAAGTGTTCCTTCTTTTTTCGCTTTCAAACTTTTGTCAAGTCATATGCGACTAGAGAGTTACGGGCTGTTTCGTGTGTGCTTGTTTTTCTCTGCTGTTCTGTTGTTTGACTATATGTACCACATCTATCGATCTATCTATCTGTCTATCTATCTATCGATCCATCGATCTATCGATCTATCTATCTATCTATCTGTCTATATATCTATCAGTCTGTCTATCTATCTCTATCTGTCTGTCTATCTATCTATCTATTCTGTTTATCTATCTATCTATCTATCTGTCTGTCTATCTATCTATCTATTCTGTCTATCTATCCGTCTATCTGTTTGTGTATATGTCTATCTATCTATTTATCTGTCTGTCCGTCTATCTGTCTGTCTGTCTGTCTATCTATATGTTTGTCTATTTGTCTGTCTGTTTATCTATCTGTCTATCTATCTGTCTATCTATCTATTATATCTGTCTGTCTGTCTGTTCATCTATCTGTCTGTCTATCTATCTATCTATCTGTCTGTCTATCTATCTGTCTATTTGTCTATCTATCTGTCTATCTATCTACCTTTCTATCTATCTGAACACACACACACACACACACACACACACACACATACACACACACACACACACACACACACACACACACACACACACACACACACACACACACACAGAATCAAAAGAACAAAAACAGTACTTCAGTACTTCTATTTCGGCCGTGTAGCCGTCTTCCAAGTAACCTGACCACTGAGTTTACGGCACACACTATCTGATATTGTCGTGTGTGTGTGTGTGTGTGTTGTGTGTGTGTGTGTGTGTGTGTGTGTGTGTGTGTGTGTGTGTGTGTGTGTGTGGTGTGTGTGTGTGTGTGTGGTGTGTGTGTGTGTGTGTGTGTGTGTGTGTGTGTGTGTGCATATGAATATGTGTATGTATGTATATATATGTACATATAATGTTTTGTTGCACAATGGATTTTCTGTGTGAAATTCGAGCAGTTCTTTGCTGGAAGAGTGTGACGCTGCAATACGTTGCCACCGATCAATTTTTTTTTCTGTAGGTCTAGGCATGGATAACTGTTTACTTTTGAAAGTGGATATTGCTACAGAATACTTCCTTTGTTGCCGTGAGATCTTCAACGTGCGCTCAGTGCGTGCTGCACACGGGACTTCGGTTTGTCATCTCATCCGAAAAACTACCATCTTTCCTTTGGTTTTACATATATGCCTTGGAAGCAATCCTGTATATGTTCTGTCTTGTCTATATATGTGTAGTTGGTCAGGTCAAAAATAAAAGACTGTGTCAATCTTGACCATGAGACCAATATATTGTATGAATTTCTCTCCTCCCTCGTGGTTGTGTGTGGGTGTAGTTGCAGGGTATAGGGGCAGACTTGGGCATTCCTTTTCTGAGGAATGTGCTGAGTTTGCAATTCTGTGCCTTGTGGCTGCGTCTGTGCTAGCTGAATGGGTAGCGCAGACTGTGTTGGATTTGAGAAATTCTACATGGGAGATAACTCCGTGACTCTCAAAGAGTTATGTGGCTTAGTTGATACCATCTAGACCACTTGGTGAAGGCGAGGGGAGGAGGAGGGGGACGTGAAGTGGAAAAAAAAAACCCTTGTCCGATTCGTGATTTGAACCCGGATTTCCTGCAGTCCCAGGCTGGTGCTATGACCCAGTAGGCCCCGACGGTGATCGACCTGGTTGCCAATGGTGCATGCAGAGTATGGCCCACCATACAGGTGACCTACTTGTGCTGTCACACCGGTTTTCAATGAAGGCTTGACTCAAGCTCGCTCCCTTTTCTCATACCATTTTACGACCGCTTTTGGCTCTTTTGTCCCCTTCGGGCGCCGCTGTGAAAAGTGGTGGGCCATTTATGGAAGAATATGAATAATAACGCGCTGAGACGAGAGT
>JAPXFY010000026.1:33128666-33133666 GCA_030674185.1 Monoplex corrugatus | reverse complement strand
GACTTACACTTGTACATTTCTAACGTCACAGGACTTACACGTGTACATTGCTAACGGCACATGACTTGTTTTACTTTACTGTCATTATCAAGAACTCAAATTAAGCGAAACGTGTTCTAAGAATTCCCCCGGGCTCTTTCAGTATAAATAATTTCCCTCCCCCCTACTTTGTCAGAATTATGTGCAAGAAGTTTCCTCTTTTCTGTCACTCTCTCTGTTTCTGCCTTGCTGCTTTGCTTTCTGTCATTTCTTCCTGTCATTTTCTGCCTTGCTGGTCTGTTCACCTGGATGTGTTCTATAACGCTTTCATACTTTCTTTTAGTATTCATATTTGGGTACATGAAAGGACTGCATTTTTGCTCTATGGAAACTTGTCGAGCAGAAATAATGTTAAGTAATGTGGGTCGTTTTTTTTATAGATGTCTAAATGTCCATAGTAATGTTTACATTTGTGTTCAGTTTTTTTTTTTAAACCCTGGCAATGAATGGAGGGAACTGTCAACGCCCGGGGCATATGATTAGATTGTGTGCGCGAATGCAATGATATGTGTGCTTAGTTTTCTTTTCCGGTGTTTCTTTTCATTCATCAAGGTGTTGTATGCGTTTTGAAATGGCTGTAGCTTTGGCTGCATTATAGCTGTAGCTCTGCCTATTCGGCTGGGCTTTAAACAACAACAATAATAACAATGATGATATAGTAATCGCGCCGTCAACGTAGCTTAAGAAGAACAAACATGGTCTTTTTCGATGGCAGCGGCCTAAGCACATTAATGCTTTTTCACATCCAGCCTTCGTCTGTGGAGGGTCTATGTTAATACAGGTACGTCTATGTTAATACAGATACGTCTATGTTAATACAGATACGTCTATGTTAATACAGGTACGTCTATGTTAATACAGATACGTCTATGTTAATACAGATACGTCTATGTTAATACAGATACGTCTATGTTAATACAGATACGTCTATGTTAATACAGATACGTCTATGTTAATACAGATACGTCTATGTTAATACAGATACGTCTATGTTAATACAGGTACGTCTATGTTAATACAGATACGTCTATGTTAATACAGGTACGTCTATGTTAATACAGATACGTCTATGTTAATACAGGTACGTCTATGTTAATACAGATACGTCTATGTTAATACAGGTACGTCTATGTTAATACAGATACGTCTATGTTAATACAGATACGTCTATGTTAATACAGATACGTCTATGTTAATACAGATACGTCTATGTTAATACAGATACGTCTATGTTAATACAGATACGTCTATGTTAATACAGATACGTCTATGTTAATAAGGTACGTCTATGTTAATACAGGTACGTCTATGTTAATACAGGTACGTCTATGTTAATACAGGTACGTCTATGTTAAAACAGACACGTCTATGTTAATACAGATACGTTTATGTTTAATACTAGTTACGGCTCTATGTTAATACGTATCGGCTATGTTTAATAACAGAATACGATCTATTTTAATCAGAACGTCATGTTAATACAGAACGTCTATGTTAATACGATACGTCTATGTTTAATCAGATCGTCTATTGTTAATACAGATACGTCTATGTTAATACAGATACGTCTATGTTAATACAGATACGTCTATGTTAATACAGATACGTCTATGTTAGTACAATACGTCTATGTTAAGTACAGATACGTCTATGTTAATACAGATACGTCTATGTTAATACAGATACGTCTATGTTAATACAGGTACGTCTATGTTAATACAGATACGTCTATGTTAATACAGATACGTCTATGTTAATACAGATACGTCTATGTTAATACAGGTACGTCTATGTTAATACAGATACGTGATCATAGACAATCAGAATCGATACAAATGAAGTGCATTAGTTATAAAGACATCAACATAATACTACGGCAGTTAGCGAGTCTTTACAGCTACGCATACTGTTCACATGAACAAGATCCAGTTTTAGTTTCAGTTTCAATTTCTCAAGATGACGTCTCCGCGTTGGGATTGAATTCCATGTGCATTGACGTCACAGTGCCATGTCATAGAGAAGATCCAGAATGATCACGGCAAAAGCCTTAAGCCTGCACATAAACCCACGAGCTGGCCCGGTCCTGAGGTCCTACCTAGATAGTTTTATAACCCTGGAGTTGTAGGGGAGTGAGGTGGCAGAGACCGCAACTTTTCCCGGGGCCAGCACCTCGCTTCAAATTCATATTCGTATTCACATTTTTGTTTACCAAGACTTCAGAAAGGCAAGATGGCTAATTGGTCTTCAGGGGGGTGGAGGAACTTGGGAAATCAACCATCTCTCCAATGTTTTATACCAATGCAGCCGGGCAATACCCTGCTCTTCACGATTTTCAATTGCCGTGGGATCTTTAACGTGCTTAGCCAGAAGGCACACGGGTCCGACTCGTTTTCTGTCCCCTTCCGAAGGACTAGACGTTCAGTTCGATTTTCCTGGTCAAACTGAGGAGAAAAGTCGAGACCTCTACAGGGAGGGAACCCTGGAACCTCAAGTTTAATTATTGGCAGGCGAAAGTCTGAACCATTCTGCCACTCTTCTCTCAAAATCCAGGGAAAGTTTACCTCCAACTCGGTAGTGGAGCGACCATCACCGACCCAACGGGCCGCAGGTGGCGGATGTGGAGGGAGGTCAGTTGTGAAGTAAGCCAGGCTTGCCTGCAGGAATAAGCCGTTCCGGACCCAACTGGTGATGGTCTCTATCAGAACGGGGGCTAGGTGGCTCCTTCCTCTATAGGGAATCCGGGGGCTCTTTCAGTATAAATAGTATCCCCACCTTCTGAAAATTCTGTGCTAGAAATTTCCTCTTTTCTGTACTCTTTTTATTTGTTTCTTTTCTTCCTCCTTTGCTTTCTGTCATTTCTTCCTATCATTTTCTGCCTTGCTGGTCCATTCACCTGTATGTGCTTGATAAAGTCTTACATAGTTTCTCTTAGGAATGATAATTGGGTACGTGTATTAAGTGCATTTTTGGCTGTAGGGAAATGAGATATGCGGAAGCAATTTTAGGTGATTTAAGCCCATATGTATGTATGTTTTAGTGTCCTTAGTTATGTTTAAATTTGTATTCAGTTATGTTGTTTTTTTTTCAAGTCCCTAGTGCAATCAATTTGACCGAGTGGTCAACGCCAGGGGCATCTCCTTAGGTTATGTGCGCGATTGCCTTGATATACGTTCTTAATTGTCTTTTCCTTTTTTTTCCGGTTGAAGTATGGTGCATGTTTTGAAACGGTTATAGCTCTGATTTGGCTGTACGCAGTCGGCTGGGCTTTAAACAGAAATAACAGTGACAGGTGGCTCTTAGCAAAGCCACACCTGTAAAATACCTGTATGTCTTATGACGAAACCATCAGGTGGATAGGGGTTGCCTAAAGCCCGCACCCTCTGCACTAGCAGGGTAGGTCTTTTGACCATGTGCTGCGGAAAACCTAGAGGACTGAAATCAGAGGTATTAGGCCTGCAGGCGCCTTCTAACAAACCATGGTATAATGATAATTACATGTATAATATTAATTACTCTGTTTATATGGCGCCAAATCTTGACAATTCAAATCTAAGCACACTCACGCACCAGGCATATGCATATAACTGACAAAGACTACCTTCATCATCATCATCATCATCATCATGTGCCCTGCCGCATGGCGTTGGCGATCATGGCCCTCCATACGAATCTATCCCTTGTCGCTGCAAATGCAGCCACTCTGCAAGTCCGTGCAATATTTTCTCCCTGAGTCTACCTGGTGCTCCCTTTCCCTACAGCTGTCCTGTTCTCTTTCCTCATAACATGTCCAAATCCAGTATTCAATATTAAAAAGATGCACAAACTGGCGGGAAAGAAGTAGTTGTAGAATTCATTGTTGGGAAAAGATGTGGGTCTTTGAATCGAATTAAAAAGCAGAAAAGGTATGTGTTAGGCGAAGGCAGAGCGGAAATCTATTCCAAACTGAGAGAAAGAAGTAGTTGTAAAATTCACTATTGGGAAAAGATGTGGGTTTGGAATTGGACTTAAAAAGCAGAAAAAGTAGGTGTTAGGCGAAGGCAGAGCGGAAATCTATTCCCGGCTGATGGTCCTGAGACACCAAAAGAACGCTGGTGTCAAGTAATGTATGGCATATGTCTACTTGGCCATCTACATCAGACATAAACAACGCTCGTCCAGTGAAGACTCTTCAGGGTCCAGTAAGCGCGAGGTACTGCGTCTAAGCAGGAGCCATCCTCAGCTGACCACCAAGCTCATGGCAGTGTCCCCACTCTCTGGAAATTCTGTGCTGGAAATTTCCTCGTTTCTGTCACCCTCTTTGTTTTCCCGCCTTGCTCGTTTGCTTTCTGTCATTTCTTCCTATCATTGTCTGCCTTGCTGGTCCGTTCACCTGTATGTGTTCTATAAGCCCCACATACTAGATGTTGGGGTTGGTAATTTGGTAAGCCCCACATACTAGATGTTGGGGTTGGTAATTTGGTAAGCCCCACATACTAGATGTTGGGGTTGGTAATTTGGTAAGCCCCACATACTAGATGTTGGGGTTGGTAATTTGGAAAGCCCCACATACTAGATATTGGGGTTGGTAATTTGATAAGCCCCACATACTATATATTGGGGCTGGTAATTTGGTAAGCCCCACATACTATATATTGGGGTTGGTAATTTGGTAAGCCCCACATACTAGATATTGGGGCTGGTGATTTGGTAAGCCCACATACTAGATATTGGGGCTGGTAATTTGGTAAGGCACACATACTAGATATTGGGGTTGGTAATTTGGTAAGGCACACATACTAGATATTAGGGTTGGTAATTTGGTAAGCCACATACTAGATATTGGGTTGGTAATTTGGTAAGGCACACATACTAGATATTGGGGTTGGTAATTTGGTAAGCCCCACATACTATATTGGGGTTGGTAATTTGGTAAGCCCACATACTAGATATTGGGTTGGTAATTTGGTAAGCCCCACATACTA
>JAPXFY010000026.1:33113666-33116166 GCA_030674185.1 Monoplex corrugatus | reverse complement strand
ACAAACTTGAAATTGAATTGGATAAACACAGAGTAATTTCGACGGAAAATAGAATAATTGAAAATTTTATTATAATTCACTTTTTTTTTTTAATCAGTTCTTACATTAAAACGATTTCCCATGAACATTATACTTATGTTTATTAAAACAGATCATTTATGTTTATCTGAACAAATTGTTTATTTACACGTATGAAAATAAAAACAAAATATGATACTACAAAAGAATTATTTTTTAAACACAGACGGGAGTGGGGGGGGGGGGAGAGAAAGGTTGAGAGAGAGAGAGAGCAGCCTGTTTGAAATAGTGTTTGAGAGAGAGAGAAGAGAGAGAGAGGGAGAGAGAGGAGAGAGTTTGAGGGAGAGAGTTTGTTTGAGAGAGAGAGAGAGAGAGAGAGAGAGAGGAGAGAGAGAGAGAGAGAGATTGTTTGAGAGAGAGAGTTTGTTTGAGGGAGAGAAATTTTGTTTGAGAGACAGAGACAGAGAGAGAGAGACAGAGAGAGAGAGAGAGAGACAGAGAGGGAGTTTGTTTGAGAGAGAGAGAGAGAGAGAGAGAGAGATTGTTTGAGAGAGAGAGAGTTTGCTTGAGGGAGAGAGAGTTTGTTTGAGAGAGAGAGAGAGACTGAGACAGAGAGAGACTGAGACAGAGACGGACAAGGAGAGAGACAGAGAAAGAGAGACAGACAAAGAGACAGAGAGACAGAGAGAGACAGGGAGCTTGTTTGCTTGATATAAAGCGATCATAATTCAGTATCTTAGGACGAGGTGCTGAAAATGGACAATTCCGCTTTGCACCCAAATGAGCGGATGAATAAATCAGCACCTCCACCAGCAATCTGATTCTCCCTGGGCGATGTTTGGTCCGGTCTGCTTGTTGCCTTGCCCCGTAGTAGGCTTCATTAGCTCGCTCTGTCCTCATATCATACTCTCCTTCCTACCCCTCCTTGTTCCCATTGCAGGCCTCATTGGTTCTGATCATCTTCTTTTTTGTTTGTTTGTGGGTTTTTTTTAAAAAGCTTTCCGATTTTGCGGTATATTTCCTGCACAGTCTATGTATTTGTGTCGTCTTTGGTGGGTGTGCTTACTGTTTTTTGCTTGTTTGTTTTTTGCTCGTTTGTTTGTTTGTTTGTTTTTTGTGTGTGTGTATGTATGTATTTTTGTTTGTTTGTGTGTTTCCTCTGTATGTGTGTGTGTGTGTGTGTGTGTGTGTGTGTGTGTGTGTGTGTGTGTGTGTGTGTGTGTGTGTGTGTGTGTGTGTGTGTGTGTGTATGTGTTTGTGTGCCTGTGTGTGTGTTTGTTCTCTCTCTCTCTCTCTGCCAAAAATCAGACAGATATAACTGATAAGATCCTCTGACGTACATAATTGATGTTATGCGTGTATATATATATATACATACACACGCACACACACGAAGGGAGTTTAGACGCTGACAGGTCGGTCTGTCTGTTTGGAGTTTGAACAAGACGGATTCATCCCACCCGGACAATCCCCATATGCGCTCCACCCAAATCTGCCAGCAGATATATCTGGCCGACTCCCTGAACCTAGGCGAAATCCCACACGTTGTCAAGGTTTTGAATTGAAGAAGGGGGCGGGGTGGGGAGTGGAGGGATCTGGTCTGCGCCACATCTGTTGACGTTTGAAATCGGAAACATCTTCATTGTTTACCCTCCAGACAGGATTGAAAGACCAGACTTTTCGATTGGATCATTAGTGTTGAACAGAAGTCGATCACAATTTTTTTGTTTGTTACTGTTTTGGTGTGTCGTGTTTATTTGCTTGCGTTTGCTCGCTTTGTTTATTTATTTTTTTCATAGTTGTTGTTGTTATTGTTGCTAGTGTTATTCTTCTTCCGATTCTTCTTTTTTGTTTGTTTGTTTGGTATTGTTTTTGTTTCTTTCTTTCTTTCTTTCTTTCCTTCTTTCTTCTTTGCAGTTGGTGGATAGGGCGCAGGAGTCAAAATGGTTATGTTTTTGCAGTTGGTGGATAGGGCGCAGGAGTCAAAATGGTTATGGTTTTGGTTGGTGGATAGGGCGCAGGAGTCAAGATGGTTATGTTTTTGCAGTTGGTCGATAGGGTGCAGGAGTCGAAAGGTAAAGTTTTTGCAGATGGTGGATGGGATACGGGAGTCCAGGTGCTAAGTGGTCAGAGGAATTGTGGTCAACCATGTCCCCTGTCGGTGCGTTTGATAGAGGCGACACCGCTGCAGCGGCAGTGTGTGTTCATCTGTTTGGTCCTCTTGTCTACAGGGACAGTTTGATGATGACCCCTGTTTTGAGCGTCGTAAGGGCGTTGGGCCGGTTGTGGTCGGTGTGGAGCCTCTTTGTTTTGTGTTTGGTTTCTGCTAGTTTGTTGTTTGTTCAGTTTGTTGTTTGTCCAGTTTGTTGTTTGTCCAGTTTGTTGTTTGTTCAGTTTGTTGTTTGTTCAGTTTGTTGTTTGTCCAGTTTGTTGTTTGTCCAGTTTGTTGTTTGTTCAGTTTGTTGTTTGTCCAGTTTGTTGT
>JAPXFY010000026.1:33106166-33108666 GCA_030674185.1 Monoplex corrugatus | reverse complement strand
CGGTTGTTCTGTGCTGTTTATAATGTCAACTGTTCTGTGCTGTTTATAATGTCAACTGTTCTGTGCTGTTTATAATGTCAACTGTTCTGTGCAGCTGTTCTGTGCTGTTTATAATGTCGGTTGTTATGTGCTGTTTATAATGTCAACTGTTCTGTGCTGTATATAATGTCAACTGTTCTGTGCTGTTTATAATGTCGGTTGTTCTGTGCTGTTTATAATGTCAACTGTTCTGTGCTGTTTATAATGTCGGTTGTTCTGTGCTGTTTATAATGTCGGTTGTTCTGTGCTGTTTATAATGTCAACTGTTCTGTGCTGTTTATAATGTCGGTTGTTCTGTGCTGTTTATAATGTCAACTGTTCTGTGCTGTTTATAATGTCAACTGTTCTGTGCTGTTTATAATGTCGGCTGTTGTGTGATGTTTATGTCGGTTGTTCTGTGCTGTTTATAATGTCGGTTGTTCTGTACTGTTTATAATGTCGGTTGTTCTGTGCTGTTCATAATGTCAACTGTTCTGTGCTGTTTATAATGTCAACTGTTCTGTGCTGTTTATAATGTCGGTTGTTCTGTGCTGTTTATAATGTCGGTTGTTCTGTGCTGTTTATAATGTCAACTGTTCTGTGCTGTTTTAATGTCAACTGTTCTGTGCTGTTTATAATGTCAACTGTTCTGTGCTGTTTATAATGTCGGTTGTTCTGTGCTGTTTATAATGTCAACTGTTCTGTGCTGTTTATAATGTCAACTGTTCTGTGCTGTTTATAATGTCAACTGTTCTGTGCAGCTGTTCTGTGCTGTTTATAATGTCGGCTGTTATGTGCTGTTTATAATGTCAACTGTTCTGTGCTGTTTATAATGTCAACTGTTCTGTGCTGTTTATAATGTCGGTTGTTCTGTGCTGTTTATAATGTCAACTGTTCTGTGCTGTTTATAATGTCAACTGTTCTGTGCTGTTTATAATGTCAACTGTTCTGTGCAGCTGTTCTGTGCTGTTTATAATGTCGGCTGTTATGTGCTGTTTATAATGTCAGCTGTTATGTGCTGTTTATAATGTCGGCTTTTATGTACTGTTTATGTCGGCTGTTATGTGCTGTTTATAATATCAACTGCTCTGTGCTGTTTATAATGTGAGTTCTGCGTTGTTTACAATGTGATTGTGCCCTGTGTGCACCGCTGTCGCCAGGTTGGCGTGTAGCAGGCAATGTTTTTCCAGTTGGTGGTGTTGATGCCACAGCTGATGAGGGACGGCCTTCAGGGTAATCTTGTATAAGTCTGCTCCTGTAAAGTGCCACAAATGCACTGGCCTTTGCCTGTCTCGCATTAAACATCGTCATCATGTGTCCTGCCGCATGGCGTTGGCGATCTTGGCCCTCCACATGAATCTATCCGCTGTCGCTGCAAGAACATCTCCCACCCTCTCTGTCCTCAATCCGTCCACTATTTTCTCTCTGAGTCTGCCTGATGGTTTCTTCTCCTCCAGCTTTCCTGTTGTGACCAGGTGTCCTAACTCCCCTTTCCTCATAATCATCATCATCATGTGTCCTGCCGCATGGCGGTGGCGCTCATGGCGCTCCACACGAATCTATCCCCTGTCGCTGCAAGTACATCCATCTCCCACCCTCTCTGTCCTCAGCCACCCTGCAATCTGTCCAGTATTCTCTCCCTGTGTCTACCTTGGTGTTCTCTTTTCCTCTAGCTTTCTTGTTGTGACCAGGTGTTCTAATTCTACTTTTCTCATAATATGTCCTACAAATGTTGCTTGTCTTTTCCTAATCTTATACATTAATGATCTTCTTGTGTCTGCCTCCTTCAAGACTTGTCGCGTTTGTTTTCTTTGTTGTCCATAGAACTCTCAACATTCTTCTTTGAAACCCACATTTCAGTTGCCTCAAGTTTTGTTCTGACTTTGCTTGTAGACTGTCCACGCCTCACAACCGTACAGCAGTATCGGTTTTTTTTTTTATAGATCTAAACTCTCAACATTCTTCTTAGAAACCCACATTTCAGTTGCCTCAATTTTTGTTCTGACTTTGCGTATTGACTGTCCACGCCTCACAACCGTACAACAGTATCGGTTTTATATAACCTTCAAATAAATCATCATCATCAAGTGCCCTGCCGCATGGCGTTGGCGATCATGGCTCTCCATATGTATCTGTCCCTTGCTGCCGCAAGCATATCTTCCAGCCTCTCCGTCCTCAACCATCCTGCAAGTCCGTCCACTATTTTCAATAAACAGGACTGGAAAATAGAGTCATGCTTTTCTGCATGTAGCTTGCTCGTTCTGACAAAGCCTGCCAGCGTCGGCCTCGCCCGCCATCGAACACATCATGAAACCTAACCTGACATTTCCGGTGTATAAGAAACGTAATAGGTGTATCGAAATTACTAGCAGGCCTCAGTAGCTCAGTTGGTTTGAGCGTCGGATTCACCAAGCTAATGGTTGTGGGTTCGTTTCCCGGGGTGCGCTAATTAAAACTGGCCTTCTCACTGTCATATCTTAAC
>JAPXFY010000026.1:33083666-33103666 GCA_030674185.1 Monoplex corrugatus | reverse complement strand
CCCTGTCCACCAGCTTCCAGCACACTGTCCACTAACATCTTGCAGTGCCAACCGTGCTAACAAAGCAAAAACCTGACCCTTTGTCTCCCTCACCCTATTCACCAGCTTCCTGCAGGAAGCTGGTGGATAGGGTGAGGGAGTCAAAGGATCAAGTTTTTTGCAGTTGGTGGATAGGATGCGGGAGTCAAAGGGTTAAGTTTTTGCAGTTGGTGGATAGGTTGCGGGAGTCAAAGGGTTAAGTTTTTGCAGTTGGTGGATAGGGTGCTGGACTCAAAGGGTTAAGTGCCGCCCGTTGGAGATTTTTTCCGATTTCCCAGGTCGCCATAAACGTGTAGTTTCAGTTTCTTATGATGACGTCTCCGCGCTCGGAATGAATTCCATATGCACTAACTCACAGATGCCATGTGTATGATGATCATGGCACAAGCTTTAAGCCTGCACACAAACCCATGAGCTGGCCAGGTCCTGAGGCCCAACCTAGACTATGTTTTACCTAGTCTGTATTTTATGCCGGTATTTTATCAGCCTTCCACTGGAATTATCTTGGTTACATGTAAATGACATGTGCATGTGTGTATCTTACCTTCAAAAAAGGAACACATATATAAAGTAAATAAATAAATAATTAAAGGTCTGACTCACAACACAACTAGCTATTCTGTATGAACTCGTTTCACATGACAAAACCCGCCCACCCACCCACCCACCGCCCTAGTCAATGCCCCATGCTCAGCCGTCTATCAACTAGGTGAAACGTGTACGTGTGCTGCTGCCTGACACCCAACCCCCCATCCCCACCCCCCTCTTATCTTCGTGTGTGTATGCACGCAGAACATTGAATACGCATGTTAAAGATCCTGTAAGTCATGCCAGTGTTCGGTGGCTTACAGAAACGCGAAAACTCCCAGTATGAACACCCTCCAAAAACGGGGCCGGGATGTGACTGCCTTAGTGGTAGGGTTTAATAGATAAATATAAATAAAAAATAAAACCACCTGGCCTCGGATGTAAAAGTCCATTCATATATTCGAGTGCACGTGAGGTTTGCAGCCCACGAACAAAAAGAACAACAACAGCAACAACAATAGCAACAGCAGCAACAACAGCAATAACAACAGCAACAAACAAACACACGCGCTGACAGTCGACATTTTGCAAAGAGATTTATTATTGCACGATATCATTATTCCACTGTTGTTGTTGTTTTTCCATGTAAATGTCAGTTTATCATGTGCTGACATTTTTCATGTTAGGGCATGATATTGGCTTATTGTTTTTTTTGGTTTTTTTTTAATCTTTTCCTATTCATATTGGTTCATATTTCTGTTTTGCCTTTTCATATATAAATTATATAGATTTATCATTCTGTTTTATGTTTTCACATTAATATTGGTTTATTGTTCTGTTATATGTATATATATATATATATATATATATATATATATATATATATATAGTCTGTCGTGTGTATGTATGTATGTCTGTGTGTCTATATGTCTGTCTGCCTGTCTGTCTGTCTGTCTGTTTGTATATATATATATTGGTTTATCATTTGTTTTTATCTGTTCATATTCATATTGTATTATCATTTTTCATCTTTTCGTGTTTATTTGGTTTATCATTCTTATTGATCTCCCCAAGACCTTTGCCAAGCGCATAAGGCATGTACGTGGTTTTGTGCCTTGATCATTTCGGGTCTCATCCATCTCATGGCATCTCTGATGTCAGTCCATAAATAATTATGGAATTGATTCCCAGCGCGAAGACGCCATCTTGAGAAACTGAAACTGAAACTGAAACATTCATCTCTGTAACTGGGGACCTCTCTCGTGACTAACTAGTTTCTGCGCTGTTAGAAACGGAGGTACCATTTACATTTATTTATTCATTGATTGAATCTTTTATTGTTTACTTGCTTGCTTGCTTGCTTGCTTTCCTTTCTTTACTTACTTACTAACTAAATAACTTACTTACTTGTTTGTTTGCTTGTTTACTTATTTAGACTACCCTCTCGTTTTGCCATCGCCCACATAAACACACATATATGTACATAATTGTGTGTGCGTAGCACACATATATGTTATCATCATCATCATCATCATCATCATTATCATCATCATTATCATCACCATCACATAAACCAGTTCTTGTCAGGTTAACATAAAAGTTGTAGACCTCTATTGATATATTGGAGGAAAAAAAAACACACCTGAGCTTGGAAATAATTGAAGGAAACAGCGTAAACTGAATTTTGAAAATTATGTGCAACTGGTCTGCAAACATTTCAAAAGAGTTTTAACAACAATTGTAATTTAAAATTGGAAATGGAACTTGATACAATACACACACACACGCAAGCACACACACACACACACACACACACACACACACACACACACACACACACCACACACACACACACACACACGCACGCACGCACGCACACGCACGCACGCACGCACACACACACGCACGCACACACACATACACACGCACACACACTCACACAAACACACACATACGCATGCACGCACACACACACACATTTATTAAATAATCCCACAGCGAAGCCAAACCTTATAGAATTTTAAGTACATTACTATCTTATTTGTAAACAGCAAAAAAATTTTACGTATCTCTTTATATTCTTCTCAGGGGATATTAATGTCTAGACACACGAGAGAGAGAGAGAGAGAGGGGGGGGGGGAAGGAGAGATAAGCAATGAGAACGGCGAGAACAAAAAGAAAAAAAGAACACACACCACACACACACACACACACACACACACACAACACACACACACACACACACACACACCAATTACACATACACACACACACGCACGCACGCGCGCGCGCGCGCGCCGCACCACACACACACACACACACACACACACACACAAAACACACACACACACAAAACACACACACACACACAAAACCAGAAACGGCAAAAATTCACGAAAAAACAAAACTTGCGCACAGGAACGAACTTACGAATGAATAGATATGAATAAAGAAAATAAGTACACGAATAGAGAAAACATAAATAAAGAGATAAAAGAGCATGCAGACAAATAAACGGCAACAAATGAATGAATCGATTTTAATCACGCTGTGCATCCATTCATTTAAAACAAATTCATTTAAGTTCAAATTTACAGAGAAAGCCCTCCCCTCCCCCCCCCCCCACCCCAAAAAAAAAGCACAAAAATGTTACCTATAACCTAACATGACCTTTACGCTTTTGTCTCATTTCCCACCTGTTTTATGTCGTTTTATGCAGAAAAGGAAACCAGAGTATTGGTTTGCTACAGTAGCTGGAAATGGTCTTTGAAGGGAATAATAACATCAAGCCCAGAACTTGAATTTCAGAATGTTTAATTAATGAAGGACAGTACTGCATTATGCCCCACTGGACCCTTTGAAGGGTATAATTATATCAAGGCCTGAACTTAAATTTCACAATATTTCATTAATCAAGGCCAGTACTGGATAATGTCCATTGGACCGTTTCAAGGGTATAATTATATCAAGGTCAGAACTTAAATTTCACAATATTTATTAATCAGGGCTAGTACTGGATAAGTCCATTGGACCGCTTCAAGGGTATAATTATATCAAGGTCAGAACTTAAATTTCACAATATTTTATTAATCAAGGCTAGTACTGGATAATGTCCATTGGACCGCTTCAAGGGTATAATTATATCAAGGCCAGAACTTGAATTTCACAATATTTCATTAATCAAGGCTAGTACTGGATAACGTCCATTGGACCGCTTCAAGGGTATAATTATATCAAGGTCAGAACTTAAATTTCACATATTTCATTAATCAAGGCTAGTACGGATAATGTCCATTGGACCGTTCAAGGTATATTATTCAAGGCCAGAAAAATTGAATTTCACAATATTTCTTAATCAAGGCTAGTACTGATAACGTCCATTGGACCGCTTCAAGGGTATAATTTACCCAGGTCAGAACTTAAATTCACAATATTTTATTAATCAGGTATACTGCTTTATGTCCATGATCCGAAGAGTATAATATATAAAGGGCAGAAATTAACCTTTACTCCCGCACCCTATCACATAGCAAAAAAATTAACCTTTGACTCCTTCTCCTATCCCCACCAGCTTCCTGTAGGAAGTTGGTGGATAGGATCAGGAATCAAAGTGTTAAACTTTAGCTTTGGTGTCATGCTAGTGGATGGGCTAAGGGAGTCAAAAGTTAAATTTCAGAACGTTTCATCAATTAATCAAGGGTAGTACTGCCTTATGTCCCACTGGACCGGTCTTGCAGCTGCTCCTTGCTACACTACAGATATAACATAAGCATAAAGACATAACAGTGAAACGCATTACGTAAAACTGAACGAGCAAAATAAGACTAAACAGTAAGAACAGTGATGAATGTTTTGCTGTCCAGCCAGTAGATTGACACGTAGATGTGTTATGCTATGAATTTACATCAAAAAGACTGTTGTTTGCTGTTACTAAATAACATGTAATATCATGTGTGTCTTCTAACATGAGAAAAAGATAAAGTAAAGACTAAAAAAAAAAAAAAAAGGAAAGGAAGAAAGTAAAGGAAGTAGATCTTTTTATTATACAAGGCAAGGGGGAGGGATATCGATGGTTAATGATGAAATAACTGCCTGCGTGAACGTCTGACACAAAATATTTTTAAAGTGTGCACAGAAACAGGCTTGTACATCACGCTAGGAATAAAACAGATACGTAGGCCCTAAGTCTTTCTGCTCATGGAGCTGAAAATTAAAGGAGACGATATTTCATGGGAGTGAGAGTTGTCTCATACCGACAGTGATGCATCGGTTTGCCAACGGTAATGCACGAGTAAGCTAAGCGAGTGATGATGATAACATAATGGACTTTCCCGTCAGTCCGATGGGACGAGTAGGCGTAGGCTACTTGTAGTCCTTTATCGCCTGATACGGGATCTCCCATCTGGGTCACATGATCAATCCTGGAAACACATGTTCTTTGCACACATCGCACACACGACGGGGTGAAAAAAAAAAAAAAGAAAGCACATTGTACAAGGCAAAGAGACGGGCCGCATGTATAGAAGAACGCTCAACTTGATCGAGGCGGAAAAAAAAACCGCTGACATATCCAAACCGGTAAAATGGCTCTCTCAACGGGCGGTCTGCAAGCAAGCAAGCCACTTTATCCAAGCAGACGACAGCTGCTGCTGCCACCGCCGCCGTTTGGGGAAAAATAGAATCGGTGTCCTGTGCAGACACGACCATTAGCCAACACGGAAACTGCCCTCGCTCGTGCGCGCACACTCGGCGTTGCTATCGATTGGTTCGCCGACGAACGAACTGAGACAGGCTTTTGAGGGGGGAGCTTGGCGGTTTGGCGGGTCGTTCAGCCAGACGGCTTTGCATGCATGACAAATAGCGCGGGAGGCGGGGCTTGGCTTTTGTTGTGGGTTGAGTTTTCTCAAAGCTTTGTCCCCCCCCCCCACCCCCACCCCACCCCGTCGAGGCGCCGTTTCGCGGAAAAAGGGCGCGTGTTGTTTTAAAATCTGAAAAGAAATTCGCCAGAGCGAATAATATCGTTTGTCTGAACGCTTCCAGTTCTGAGAGGAGGTCGGACTTAATTGTCATAACACTCCGACAGTCTTTATAACGCTTTTTTTCTTTTCTCTTTTTTTTTTCTTTTTATCGGAAGCGTGTATGCATATTGTTTTTGCCTCACACTGTGCGGGGGTATGTAGCTAGCTGCGCAGTTCATACTCCGTCTTTGTTGCACGTGCCTGCAGCGTTGTTTCCATGCTTCCTTCCGTAAGCCACCAGACACTGATATGACTTACAGGATCTTTGGCATGCATTCATGACGTTCTGCGTGCATAATATACACACCCAAGACACTCAAGACTCAAGGCTCCAAAAGGTTTAAGTCGTGTGGTTATTGGCCTTTACAGACGGTTGAACATTGGTCAGTAACTGCACCCATGTTGATCCGAGAGACTGGAACCATCACCCTTCGTCTGCATGGAATGAGTTGCCGACCATCTAAGAGATGTTCCAACCCTTCAAGCTTTCAAAAGAAGACTCAAAACACATTCGTTTCTGCAGGCATTGTGTGTGTGTGTGTGTGTGTGTGTGTGCGCGCGGGTGTGTGTGATTGAAAAATGATGTTATCGATATGTGAGTCAGATTATTTGTTTATTAACAGCGCAGCGAGTCGAATTGAGAATAGCGCTATACAAAAGCTATTTATTGTTATTATTATTATATTTATTTTATCCACCAGGGGTGAGGTGTCTAGGCGGATCAAACCCAGGACCTTGCTCCCGATTGGAAGTCCGACTTGACCTACTTGACTACCACGCCTGTCATGATTATGGTCATCTAAATCTGCTAGTCGTGATCTTATTGTTATTGTTTGAAGCCCAGCCGACTGCGTAAAGCCATATCAGGGCTATAACCGCCTCAAAACATTGCAAAACTTCAATTGGAAAAAAAAAGAAAAAAGAAAATTCAGTACACAAATCAACACATTCGCGCAAATAATCCAAGGTCATGCCCCTGGCGTTGACCACTCCGTCCAATTTATCGCACAGTGAATTTAAAAAAACACACCTGAACACAAATTCAAGCATACCTAAGGACACCAAACAATTGTTTCCGCATATGTCATTTCCCTAGAGCCAAAGATTCACTTAATACATGTTCCCAATTATCAATCCTAAAAAAAAGTACGTAAGACTTTATTGAACGCATACAGGTGAATGATAGGAAGAAATGATAGAAAACGAAGGGGAAAACAAAACAACAACAACAAAAAGCAAACAAAAGAGAGTGACAGAAAGGAGGAAATTTCTAGCACAGAATTTCCAGAAGGTGGGGATACTATTTATTATACTGAAAGAGCCCCTGGCATCCCCCACGGTGGAAGTCATGATTGGAACACGCTCCTCAAAGCTTCATTATGTGCGGGCGACTTGTTTGAAATGGAGGAGACGGGAAACAGACCACGGCCTTCTCGAAAAACTATTTCACGAAGGCCACAAGTAGATCCCAACGAAATGATATCTCTTTGATTCCCTCACCCTGTCTACCAGCATCCTGCATTTTCAGTCATGCTGGTAAAGCAAAAACTTAACCTTTTGACTTCTTCATCCTATCCAACAGTTTCCTACAGGAAGTCAAAGGGTCAAGTTTCTTTCAGTTGGGGGATAGGGTGTGGGAGTTAAAGGGTTATGCTGATTTCACCAGGTCCACGAACACAATAAAGTTTCTGTATATGTTGCTTATTTGGTCTTGATGCTCAAGACATTCAGAGCTTTGGGTCTCTCACGGTTCTTAATGCGATGTAGGTCTAATGAGTTCTGTTTGGTTTTCTTTTTGTGCTGTAAAACTCTGTGGATGTTTGGGGGGGGGGGGGGGTTGTTTGTTGTTGTTGCTGTTTGTTTGTTTGTTTGTTCGTTTGTTCGTTTGTTTGTTTGTTTTGTGAACATTAAACACCACAGTATGCTGCCTTGAAGTGTTTGTTTTGTTTTGTTTTGTTTTATTCATCATAAATGATAAAATCAGAAACCTACGCAAACATGACTCATCAACAAAATATTATCTGATTGTTTTTAGGGTTTAACAGTAGAGCGCACAAAAGCATTAAAAGACGCAATATCATATGACGTCGTTATGTTTGACCTACGTCATGTTTTTTTTTCTAAAATACAGATCAAATAAATCCAAAACAACCTGCTTCAGTATTTAGTATCGTCCTTTGAAAAATACACGCGCAAATCTGAAAGTGCATGCAATCCTTCCCTCACCCTCACCCCTTCCGCACACGCATGCAAAGACAAACTAGTACACAAACACACACTCGCGCACACCACATCTACACATGCTCAGTTTCGCACTCACATGCACACAGACGTTATTAAAAACACGTGCGTTATCACACTCACTCACACACTTACAGACATATATATTTTACATACTCACCTCTTTTGAGAAAAATAGTTTGATAAGAATTTCTCCCAAACAACAAAACACGGAAATAAAATGAAACCGATCGAACTTTCTTGCCTTTTTTTTTTTTTTCTTTTCTGTTTGTTTTTTTTTTTTGTATGTTTGTTGTTTTTTTGTTTGTTTTGTTTTGTTTTTTGTTTGTTTGTTTGTTTGTTTTTTAACTGACGATATATACGTGTTTGCGTTTTAATGCATGGTGTTTCGTGTCGTTAGGATAACATGAGATAGAATAAATGAATAAATAGAAATGAAAGACACAAGCAAAATAAAAGATGAATAAATAAACATGTCCTTGAATTATTTTAGCAAAGCTGCTCCAGTTTTTATTCATAACAATGTATAATCAACCGAATTCTAAAAAAAAGTACATTTAAATAAAAATGTTTGTGAACATCTGTCCAGAAGTTTTGCTTTAGTATGTGTCTATTACTTGTACAATTTAACGCGATTAGTTGATATACATGACATTGCGTTTTGAGAAGTTCGCCCTGACCGAGAAATAAATTCATTGAAATTGAAAGATAAGTGGGCCTAAACAAACACACTTCAGGTAATTGTATCCCTCTCTCGCACCCCCCCCCCCTTACTTCTCTCCTTGATCTGTCTCTGTCTGTCTGTCTGTCTGTCTCTATCTCTGTCTCTGTCTCTGTCTTCTGTCTGTCTGTCTGTCTGTCAGTCTGTCATGTCTTCTCTCTCTTCTTCACCTCGACAGGTTTGTTTTCATTTTCCTTGAGGTCCGGCAGTTTTATGACCATCCTTTAATCTATAAAGGCTCGAGAGAAAGGGAAGATTGTCGTCAAAACTTGACAGTCCTATTTCATTATCTGTTGTGTTTTATGTCTTCAGTTGTTCTGCACACGTGAGGCAAGGCACATGTGAAGGGAAGTCCAACGTCGCAGGACGAAAACCAAATGGAGAGACTGAAAAAAACAACAACACCACCACATTCGTCAGTTTGGTACTGTTACAGCTATCTGCTTTTACAATAGCATTAGGGATAAGTGTAAGTAACAATGAAAGATAATGCTTTTTCTAACATTCTTCAGATCTAGGTAGGGCCTCTGGACTGGCAAGCTTATGGGTTTATGTGCAGGCTTAAGTCATGAGCCACGGTCACAGTACACACGGCACCTGTGACATTGGGCATATGGAATTCGTTCCGAGCGCGGAGACGTCATCTTGAGAAACTGAAACTGAAATTGATATGGGGGAAAACAACAACAACAACAACAACAACAACAACAACAACAACAACAAACAAACAAAAAACTGGTCTGGTACAGAAATACTTTATAATTGCCTACATTTCGGCGTCCTTCATCCATGTGTCTTGCTTCTACGTCAGGCTGTGTTGTGCACTGTGCTCTTTTGTTATATGATATGGTATTGTAATGTTCTGTAGTATTATGTTGTGTTATAACGCATTATTCCATGTTGCGTCGTGTTGTATGTTTATTGCATATTCTGTTAAACAGTACCGTCTGGATTACAATGTTTCTTACCCTATACTTTTAAAATGTATTTATTCAATTTACGGCCAAACCGTTGCATATCAGTTGACACATAAAAACCTTCGGAAAAGATGTTGAGAAATCAAATTATGGTTAACATTTTTTTGCTTTGTTTTGTTTTGTTTTGTTGCCTTTCCACTTAAACCTTATTCAGAAAAGTCGTATCCGCGTATGTCTGATTTTTTAGCGGTTGGAGCAAGGGGGTTGATAGGCAACATCAGCCTATATGACCTCATGAGACAGCTCTCGATTTCTAGGAGACAGAGGACCAGAGCTCTGAAAGGTAATGGCAGAAACAGCTGAAAAGAGTTCCAGCTGGGTGTTGTCAAGGACGAACAAAACTGAACTTCATGAGGCTTAGATTTCTCTGTATATTGCCAGTGTTCGACAGCTAAGTGGTTGAAAGTTCCATCGCAAGGGTGACTTGGCCTTGAGACGCTGGCCACCTTGAATGCGGTATTTTTGCAAGGTTAATTAACGGTGAGCATGGTTTTTAACTGTTGTCTTTCATCTTAATCGGGTTGTCGTTTTTGACGTGGTGTTAGCCCTGATATGGCTCTAGTAGTCGGCTGGGCTATGAATATTTGCAGTCTGTTTGAAAGACTGTTTTGGGTTGTTGGAGGATCACCTGCGGTCTGCGTTCTATTTGGTGGACAACTTTTCCTGTGAAGATGGACTATTGTGTTCGATCTCTTTGAAATGGTAAACCGCCGCGGAATGACGCCTCAAGCCTACGCCCCGAAACGCCGTGTTGGAGAGAGAGAGAAAGAGAAGTGAAGAAAGGAGGAAAGTAAGTTGTCTGGCTATGATTGTCCAAACGCAATTCTTGTGACTCCGACACCAAGAACTGTGTGTGGACATCAGTGCTTGAGACATAAATCGTCACTGTTGCTAAGATCCGTCTACGTCACTGTTGCTAGGTCCGTCTACGTCACTGTTGCTAAGGTCTGTCTACGTCACTGTTGCTAAGGTCTGTCTACGTCACTGCTGCTAGGTCGTCTACGTCACTGTGCTAAGGTCTGTCTACGTCACTGCTGCTATGGTCCGTCTACGTCACTGCTGCTATGGTCCGTCTACGTCACTGCTGCTATGGTCCGTCTACGTCACTGCTGCTATGGTCCGTCTACGTCACTGTGCTATGGTCCGTCTACGTCACTGTTGCTATGGTCCGTCTACGTCACTGTTGCTATGGTCCGTCTACGTCACTGTTGCTATGGTCCGTCTACGTCACTGTTGCTATGGTCCGTCTACGTCACTGCTGCTATGTCCGTCCACGTCACTGCTATGTCCGTCTTCGTCACTGCTATGGTCCGTCTGTCACTGCTGTTATGGTCCTCTACGTCTGCTGTTATGGTCCGTCTGTCACTGCTGTTATGGTCCGTCTGTCACTGCGTTATGGTCCATCTACGTCACTGCTGTTATGGTCCGTCTGTCACTGCTCTATGGTCATTACGTCATGCTGTTGTCGTCTGTCACTGCATCTATGGTCCATCTACGTCACTGCTGTTATGGTCCGTCTGTCACTGCATCTATGGTCCATCTACGTCACTGCTGTTATGGTCCGTCTGTCACTGCATCTATGGTCCATCTACGTCACTGCTGTTATGGTCCGTCTGTCACTGCTGTTATGGTCCATCTACGTCACTGCTGTTATGGTCCGTCTGTCACTGCATCTATGGTCCATCTACGTCACTGCTGTTATGGTCCGTCTGTCACTGCATCTATGGTCCATCTACGTCACTGCTGTTATGGTCCGTCTGTCACTGCATCTATGGTCCATCTACGTCACTGCTGTTATGGTCCGTCTGTCACTGCATCTATGGTCCATCTACGTCACTGCTGTTATGGTCCGTCTGTCACTGCATCTATGGTCCATCTACGTCACTGCTGTTATGATCCGTCTGTCACTGCTGTTATGGTCCATCTACGTCACTGCTGTTATGGTCCGTCTGTCACTGCTGTTATGGTCCATCTACGTCACTGCTGTTATGGTCCGTCTGTCACTGCTGTTATGGTCCATCTACGTCACTGCTGTTATGGTCCGTCTGTCACTGCATCTATGGTCCATCTACGTCACTGCTGACATCTACGTTGTATGTCGTCATTAAAGGTGTGAAGGTGTGACACTAGACGCGTTTTTCAACGCCAACATGATGGTTTGGAGGCTGTACAATCCACAAAGGTGATATTTCATTCATTCATTCATTCATTCATGCATTTATTCATTCATTCATTTATTCATTCATTTGTTTATTTATTTATTTGTTTGTTTATTTATTTATTTGTTGGTTCATTTGTTCAATTATTTATTACATTTGTTTTATTTATTTATCTACTTATTTATTTATTTGTTTGTTTTGTTTGTTTATTTATTTATTTGTTTGTTGATTATTTATTTATTCATTTTCATATTTGGTGCTTCAAACGATAGTGTTCATTTCTTCTTTATTTATTTATTCATTAATTTATTCAATTATTTTATTCGGTATCACGCTAGTCAAGACAAGATTGTTCTGGTTCCTGACTAACAATGAATCGATTCTTTAATTGATCGAGTGATTCTTTACTTGATTATACTTACTCTTAACTGTTAATCAATACTTGATTATACTTATTCTTAACTGTTAATCAATACTTGATTATACTTACTCTTAACTGTTAATCAATACTTGATTATACTTACTCTTAACTGTTAATCAATCCATCCTTAATGTACTGAGGGATTCTGTAATATACAATACTTACCCGACCTTTCTTTTCCTTTTTTTTTTTTTTTTAGTTTATTTGTGTTTTTTAAAAAAAAAATGTTATGTATATATTTAATATTCTTTGTTTGCGTGTGTGTGTGTGTGTGTGTGTGTGTGTGTGTGTGTGTGTGTGTGTGTGTGTGTGTGTGTGTGTGTGTGTGTGTGTGTGTGTGTGTTTAGATTCTTGGCGGCATGTAGTATTGCCATGAGAACAACGTGCCTGATTAACAAGTAATTGTTTTCTTTTAAAGTATTTCATGTAAAAAGAGAGATTATTAGAACGGCCTGACAATCTTTTTGTATTCTTCTTTATTTTTCTTTTAAGTCCGTGACATGTTTAATATCTATTAACGGAGTTAATCAATCTTTTTCTTGAAGATTTACCTGATGTAATAAATCTGTGGTCGTGGATCCAGTATTACGAATACACATGACTTACTTCAAGGAACAGCCATTTCTCCCATTGTCAGAAACGTATACAGGGGGAGGGGGGGTGCAAAAGTAGGTATACAGTTATGAAACAAGAAAACACGTATAATACTCATTGCATTTATTATACAAACAAATGAATATTGCATATACATGTAAAATAACAAGCACAGCCTTAATCCCTCAGATACTCAAACTGCTTGCCGTCGGTATTCACACACTCCTCTAATCGAGAGCGGAATCAAGCATTATAATAATGATGTGATACTTATTTTGTATACCTACTTTTGCACCCCTCCCCCCCCCCCCCCCCCTGTATATTATGGAACTGAAGTACACAAATGATATCATGATATCACCTCTGAAGTCGTTTGTATCTTTTCAATAACAAAATCAGTGGCCCCGTTAGCTCACTTGGTTGTCCCCGTGGGAGGTGCCGGGGGGGCTCTTTCAGTATAAATAGTATCCCAACCTTATGGAAATTCTGTGCTAGAAATTTCATCTTTTCTGTCAGTTTCTTCCTCCTTTGATTTCTGTCATTTCTTCCTATCATTTTCTGGCTTGCTGGTCCATTCACATGCGCGCGCGCGCGCGCGCGCGCGCACACACACACACCACACACACACACACACACACACACACACACACACACACACACACACACACACACACACACACACACACACACACACACACACACACACACTCTGTCTCTCTATTTGTCTCTCTCGCTCTATCTATCCATCAAGAAGCACCATGGTGTATATCGTATGATGAGCCGTTGAGCATCAGACACCTCATCCTTGATTGCTGGGACTTGTACGATGTGAGACAAAAGCACTACACGGCAGATTCCTTAAAGGAGCTCTACCGAGACGTCCTTCCTGATGCAATTTTCCAGTTTTTACAAGAGATCAATAGATTTCACTTGATGTAATTTTACGTGTTTTTCTTTAATGGCATTTTAGATTTGCAAGGTTGACGGTGAGCATGGTTTTTATCTGTTGTCTTTTATCTTAACGGGTTGTTCTTTTCGTTTTGACATGGTGTTAGCCCTGATATGGCTGTAGTGGTCGGCTGGGCTATAAGCAATATGAATTGAATTGAATCCATCCATCCATCCATCCATCCATTATCCATCCATCCATCCATCCATCCATCTATCTATCAAGTCCGTCCAATATTTTCTTCCTGGGTCTACCTGGTGTTTACTTTCCCTCCAGCTTTCCTGTTGTGACCAGGTACTCTAATTTCTCTTTCCTCATAAAATGCCATATAAATGTCACTTGAATTTTCATAATCTTTATCAATGATCGTCTTATGTCTGCCTCCTTCAAGACTGTCTCGTTTGTTTTCTTTGCTGAGCATGGAACTCTCAACATTCTTCTAAGAAACCTCATTTCAGATGCCTCAATTTTGTTCTGACTTTGCATGTTGACTGTCCACACCTCACAACCGTACAATATTATCGGTTCTATTTAACACTCAAGAACTCTCTTCTTTATGTTAATGGGTAGGCATTTGTTGGTTACAACGCGTTACATCTTCTTGAATGCTGTTTTAGCTTTGCCGATTCTGCTGGCTATTTCTAATGTGCATCTGCTGTCTGGTGAGATGACCGTTCCCAGATTTTTAAACTTATCAACCTGCCTCAGTATTGTGCCATTTGCTGTTACATGTGTTTTGCAAGAAGTTCTATTTATCCACAAGACTTTGTAGGTCTTTTTTCCTTTCTGTAATTATGACCATGTCATCTGTTTCCAACCTTTATCCCACGGCACAATTCTAGGATCCTCATCTCTCTCGCTCTCTCTCTCTCTCTCTCTCTCTCTCTCTCTCTATATATATATATATATATATATATATATATATATATATATATATATATAATCATCATCAGGTGCCGTGCGGCATGGCGTTGGCGACCATGGACTTCCATCTGTCTCTGTCTCTCGTTGCCTCTAGCATCTCCCCCACCCTCCTCGTCCCCAGCCACTCTGCAAGTCCGTCAAGCATTTTCTCCCTGGGTCTACCTGGTGCTCTCTTTCCCTCCAGCTTTCCCGTTGTGACCAGGTGCTCCAAATCCCCCTTCCTCATAAAATGGCATGTAAGTGTTGCCTGTCTTTTCCTAATCTTCCTTATGAATAATCTACTTGTGTCTGCCTCCATCAAGACTGTCTCGTTTGTTTTCTTTGCTGTCCATGGAACTCTCAACTTTCTTCTTAGAAACCACATCTCGGCTGCCTCAATCTTGTTCTGGCCTTGCCTGTTGACTGTCCAAGCCTCACAGTATTGGTTCTATATAACATTCAAGAACTCTCTTCTTGATGTTAATTGATAGGCATTTGTTGGTATATATATATATGTGTGTGTGTATATATATATATATATGTGTGTGTGTGTGTGTGTGTGTGTGTGTGTGTGTGTGTGTGTGTGTGTGTGTATATGTGTGTGTGTGGTGTGTGTGTGTGTGTATTCATACATACATACATACACATATACATACACACACACACACACACACACACACACACACACACACACACACACACACACTCGCGTATCTTTCATATTTATCTCTTTGTAGAGAAGTAACTGAGAAAAACAAAGACTTTTCCGAAAGAAAAGGGAAGATTCACGGAACGGTTCAACCATCTTGTTTTGTTTTCCAACCGTCTAACACTTCACAGCTCACCCGTGCGGCAGGATTTCCACGTGTTTTTCGACAATGTAGACAATGTGAGCTTCATGTCACATGGCTTAAAGCGTTCTCAAACTTTCCTTCGCGTAACTCACACAGTGTAAAACGATATCATTTCGGACCAAGGCGCTGTACAGTTCAGGTATCCATTGCACACCCACACTGCACATTTTACCTTCTGTTCATGTTGCATAATGCAACCTAGAGATATCAGCTCAGCTGGGCCTACGTCAGTACATGACCATTAAAAATTGTCTACCATGTTCGCAGAGTACCGGTAAGTCCATTTTCATTTTATCGAACTTGAGTCTGAATGAAAGTCGGATGTTATGAAACTAATAGTGAAAAACAAAACGTGCATTTCACTGTAATGTGCTTGCGTATGTTGTGTGTGCTGTGCATGCTTCTGTTGGGTGTGTATTCATATTCATGTGTGTTTTTTAAGTTCGAGTGTGACAGTGTGGTGCTTTTTGTCTCAGTCTCTCTGTCTTTGTCTCTGCCTCTCTGTCTGTCTGTCCGTCCGTCGTCTGTCTGTCTGTTCTGTCTGTCTGTTCTCTCTCTCTCTCTCTCTCTCTCTTTGCCTCTCTGCGTCTGTCTCTACTCTTTTTTTCTCTCCCTCTCACCTGTGTATGTGTAACTATTGTCTTTTAACTTAACGGGTTGTTTTTGACGTGATGTTAGCCCTGATATGGCTCTAAATGTCGGCTGGGCTATAAGCAATATGAACTCTGTGTGCGATTAGAACAAGTGGATAACAAGAAAAAAATTGAAGCAATCTATGAAAAAATCAAAATATAAGTAGGCCTTCCACATATTTGCCATCCGTTTTTTGTTTTTGTTTTTTTTGTGCGACAAAGACGGGAAATTGTTCAGCCGTAATCGGTATACTGACTTAGGTCTCAAAATAGCTGGTTCTAGATCTAGGTTTAGCAGACTATTTGTACTCTACATTTAGCCAACCTGTTAACTGGTAAAAATCTAGAGTAGGAGCAAGTACAAGTACGTCAGAGTGTCAATTTTGAAATCTCAGATTCTGGGATTGATGTATAAACGAGTAATGTAGGTAACATACATTACCATGTCAGGTATATGTCTTTCTTGAAATCCTTCAGATTCTAGGTGTAACAATCTGTTCTACATTTTGTTTACACGTATTACATGACTTACAGATGAAAAGAAATATCAGTAAGAATGAAAATAAAATGTGGATACATAACGTACAATAAGCTAAACTGGACGACGGTGGGGATGGTAACCATGCTGTGGAGTTCAGCTACGACCGAGATCCAGAGAACCGTGTTGCGTGGATTACGTATGGGTCACACATCTACACTCATTCGTACCTTCTGAAAAATCGAAGCACCGTGGTATATACCTATGTGACGAGCCGTTGAGCATAATATATCAGACACCTCCTTGATTGCTGGGACTTGTACGATGTGAGACGAAAGACTACACGGCAGACTTCTTTAAGAACCTCTTCCGAGACGTCCCTCCTGACATTTTCCTGTTTTTAAAAGCGATCAGTAGGTTTCACCTGATAGGATTTTACGGCCGTTTTTCTTTGGTTACATTTTAAATTTCCAAGGTAAACGGTGAATATGGTTTTGAACTGTTTTTTTATCTTAACCGGGTTGTCATTTTTGACGTGGTGTTAGCCCTGATATGGCTCTAGTGGTCGGCTGGGCTGTAAGCAGTGAGCTCGAGGACCGGGATTGATTTGACAGGCCTGTTTCCGACATTCGCTGATCTTAGCTGTAATAAAAAGGAATGGTTTGTGGGGAGAATTCTCCATCGGTCAAGGGGCTTGGCAGAAAGATGGGGGCCGAGTTGGGGGAAGGTGCGTGTGTGTCTGAATACATCATCTGGATCTGGATCTGGCTGTATACGTCGCTGAACCAACTTCATTATATTGCGACGGAAAAACAGGGGGAGCGCAAACGGTTAGCTAGGAGTGGAGCTGAAAGAGGGAATGACAGCAAAAATAACGGCATTACGATCATTTTACCTGAAAGACGGCAAAAATAACGGGATTACGTTTACGTAAACGAAGAAAACAGAATATACGGGCATAAAAGGTTTCATCCCATGTACGCAGCACGATGACCTGACCATGACGGGAAGACATATACAAGGGACGTAAGAAACGGACAGAATACAAGCGTTAGCGTATTGAACTTAACAATTCTATATTACCATCACTCGTGTCTCTATCACAATGGTCCTAGTTTTTCCAGGTTGCTCTATCAGGTTGTTCAGTCACATCTTGTGCATGTAGAAAGCTACAGAATCGATTTTTTTTTCTTAAAGTTGAGTGTCGTTTAAAACTGTTAGCCCTGATATGGCTGTAGTAGCCGGCTGGGCTATAAGCAGTATAAACCTGAACCTGAACCTGGGCCAAGTGTAGGTTACCACATTGATTTTTACGTGGGTTCCCGGTTATGTTGGTATTCGAGGCAATGGATAGACCGCCTGCCTCGCCAAGAATGCCACACTGGAGAATCTAATTGCTTACACCGATCTGAAGAGTACAAACTTGCGTGAAAAATCCATGGTAGAAAAAAGGATTGGAACAAGCAGACGACAAACGCTTTCAAATCCGCCCCCAACATTGCAGAGCTTTTCCCATCTGTTCCAAAGAACCGTTGGAAAGAGCCAGTAATCCCTCATTTTCGAATTGGTATCCTTCCTCACATGCAAACGGCAGATACTGGTCCAGTAGTAATTTCATTCTCCAGATTTTTCGGACAGTCCACCGAAGACCTTCAAGACTGACCAGATCTGTTTTGATCTCTCTTCTTTACTTAAGACTTGACAGTTCATTGGCATGTTCACGGTAACCGTAGGCAAGACAGTGTAATGTACACTACACATGGGTCACAGACTCTACATTAACTCATGCGTTTTCATTTAAAGTGGCAAAGAACTCTCGGGAGAGCCGTACACCAGAAAGTCCTCCGAGAAGAAATCCCCGTTAACCCTTTGACTCCCGCACCTTGTCCACCAGCATCCTGCATTGCCAACCATGCTAGCAAAGCAAAAACTTAACCCTTTGACTCCCTCACCCTATCCACCAGCTTCCTGTAGGAAGCTGGTGGATAGGTCAGGGAATCAAAAGGGTTAAGTTTTTGCAGTTGGTAGATAGGGTGCGGGAGTCAAAGGGTTAAGCAAGTGTTTTGGCCCTTCACTCATTACACTTGAAAGGGGGGTTGGGGGGGCCGTACCCAGGTCATGACTTCTAGATGACCATTTTTTTCCCGCTGTAGAAAATTGTCCACTAGTGTTCGAACCAGTGCATCCAAGGTGGTCAGTTGTTAAACTACCCTCCCGACGGATATCTTAACCCCTTCTCCATCGGATACTGGCAACATATAATAGGGTGATTTTAAGCCTTACGAGGTTCACTTTTGTTTGTCCTTCACCAGATCCAGCTGGAACTATCTTCAGCTGTTTGTCATTCTTTTAGGGCTGTCCTGTCTGTATGTGATCGAGAACTGCCTCATGTCATGGGTTGATGTGCTTACCAACTCTTCCTCAGACTTCTATTGCGAAGGCTTTGGCTTCAAAGCCAGGTTTCCTCGGGTTAGATGGCATACTTTTTAAGTTTTGTAGATATGGGCAGTGGATCCGATGGATGAATAGGCATACTGGTCGTTACTGCCGTTTCCTCATCCATCAGCTCCACCGGCGAGTCCATCATCCAGTATTTAATAAAAATACATTTGAACTCTTAGAATGCTAATAAACTCGCCACTGTCATTAACAGTTAAGTCTTAACTGACATTGCTTAAGGGGTTTTCCTTCCCCCATGGGGAAGCCAGGGACTGTTTCAGTATGAATAGTATCCCCACCTTTTGGACATTCTGTGCTAGAAATTTCCTCTGTTCTGTCACTCTTTGTTTCTGTTTTGTTCTTTTGTTTCCTGTCATTTCCTCCTATCATTTTCTGCCTTGCTGGTCCATTCACCTGTATGTGTTCGATACAGTGTTACGTATACCTTTTAGAATTGATAATTGGGTGCATGAATTGAGTGCATTTTTGGCTCTATGGAAATGATATGCGAAAACAGTTTTAGGTGGTTTAGACACGTTTTTATGTTTTAGTCTCCTTGTGCTTAAATTTGTATTCAGGATTTTTTAAAAATCCCCCGTGTTATAAATTGAACGGAGTGGTAAACGCCAGGGGCATCTCCTTAGATTATGTGCACGGCTGCATTGCTTTTTCTGTGGTTAAATATTCTTTTGGAACAGTTATAGCCCTGATATGGCTCTGCGCAGTCGATTGGGCTTTAAACAAAAATAGGGCTTCCCCTCTTTTTTTTTTCAATGCCCTGCGATAGCATATTGTCGTGCACATAGGATTCATGTCAAGTTTTCTGAAAAAGGTCCACACGAAATATTGTTGCTGACATAATATTGTTTAGGTAACTTGGGAAAAAAGACCTTAGACATAAGATGTGTATGTGCGTGTGTGTGTGTGTGTGGCGCGTGTGTGCGTGCGTGCGTGCGCGCGCGTGCGTGCTTGTGTGTGTGTGTGTGTGCGTGATTCTGTGTGTGTGTGATGTGTGTGTGTGTGTGTGTGTGTGTGTGTGTGTGTGTG
>JAPXFY010000026.1:33056166-33081166 GCA_030674185.1 Monoplex corrugatus | reverse complement strand
TATATATATTGTATTATTGCTTCTGAATGGCATGATGTGACTACGCAGTCTGCTGGGCTTTAAACAAAAATAACAATAACAATGATATGCCACAATATAACCATTGCTGTTGATATGCCACGATGTAACCATCACTGTTAACGAGTTGTCCTTTTTTATTATTTTTTCTTTTTTTTTTGTGACGTGGTGTTAGCCCTGATATGGCTCTAGTAGTCGGCTGGGCTATGAGCAATATGAACTGAACTGAACTGAACCATCTGTGTTCACATTCCATAAAACCAACATTGCTGTGGACATACCACGTTATAACCATTGCTGTTGCTATACCACAGTCTCCCGTGGGGATGCCGTGGGCTCTTTCAGTATAAATGGTATCTCTGCCTTCTGGAAATTGTGTGCTAGAAAGTTCCTCTTTCCTGTCACTCTGTTTCTTCCTTGTTCCTTTGCTTTTTGTCATTTGTCCCTATCGGTTTGTCTTGCTGGTCCGTTCACCTGTATGTGTTCGATTGTCTTACGCACTTTGTTTTGGGATTGATAATTGGGTACATGTATTCGGTGCATTTTTGACTCTAGGGAAATAGAAATATGCGAAAGCAATTTTAGGCGATTTAGGCCTGTTTTTATGTTTTAGTGTCCTGATGCTTAAACTTATATTCAAGTATGTTTTTTAAATCCGCAGCGTGATAAATTGGACGGAGTGGTCAACGCTAGGGGCATCTCCTTAGAGTATGTGCACGAATGAACTGATATGTGTACTTAGCTATCTTTTTATGTCCCCCCCCCCCCCCCCCCGTGGTTTTAAGTTTTATTTTGAAACCGTTATAGCCCTGATATGGCTCTACGCAGTCGGTTGGGCTTTAAAAGGATAGCAAATAACATGGGTTTTTCCGTCTATATTTTTATGAATGCTGTGAGATGATATATTGTCGCGCACATAGGATTCATGTCAATTTTTCTGTCAAAAAGTCTCCATGAAATATTGTTGCTGATGTGATATTGTTAGGTAACTGGGAAAAAAGACCTTAGACACAACATTGTAGTGTGTGTGCGTGTCTGTGCGTGCTTGTGTGTGTGCGTGCTTGTGTGTGTACGTGCGTGTGTGTAAGTGCTTGTGTGTACGTGCTTTGTGTATGTGTGCGTGCTTGTGGTGTGCGTGTTTGTATATGTGTGCGTGCTTGCGTGTGTGCGCGCTTGTGTATGTACGTGTTTGTGTGTGTGTTCTCGTGTGCGTGCTTGTGTTGTGCTACAGATCTTGTGAGATAGCACATTGTTTAGATCAAAACATATTTTCTCGCTGTGTGAATTCTGCAAATCTAGCGCGGTACTCAATAGACTTGAGCTAGAATCTAAAGAAATAAGACCTTAAAGTCCCTAAGCTTACTGCAAATGACAATGAATAATAAAGTGATAAAAATCCAAAACTTACTACAGTAACGCCATGAAGTTGATCACCTGCTGTGAAACCAAGAGTGGTGGCAGGAAAGGGCACCTCTGGTGAGACTGAGAGTGGCGGTGGAAAAGCACACGCTATGATGCGCCTTGTTAATTTGTACTCTGGGAACAGAGCATGATGGTCATATTTTCAAATCTCAAACCTTTCAGATGGCAAGGTTTGATTGGTTGTTCTCATCTAATTAATAAATCAACACTTGGTGTGTAGTTTTAACGCAGCGCGTCAATACACACAAGTGAAACGCTGGTCATTGTCCCGCAGTTTCGCGAGTGGGTATGTGATCGCTATCGAGCCACAAATACCTAGGGCGGTTGAGACAGACGCGCCCTGCGGTCATTGTCTGAGTGTTCCCGCCGGCAATTACACGGCGATTGTTCTATGCTACAGTAAAGGCAGCATAAATTAGTGAAGGCCCCCTCTACGTTCTGTAAAACTACAACATAATACTGACTGGAGATGACGACAAAATCTTGTCGTAGGCATGCTTTAGAGTACATGTACACATTGTAGATCTGCTAATTGTTTAGCAGTGTATCTACAATGTATATGCGTCATGTACTGGTTAGATATTTGGAATGATTAACGCATAGCTATGGATAGGCAGAGGCTGTGAAATACCAGTATAATTAGGCCAAGAGAATGCAAGGCGTTTTGATCTAGACAAGCACGCTACACGGTGTTGCCTTTGAGCATTGTAGGTAAATGGGGAAAGATCGTAACAGAGCAAGGCACTCTGTTACACCATATTATATATATATATATATATATATATATAATATATATATATATATATATATATAAATGTATGTATACAGATATATATATATATAATGTATATTTGTAGGTATATACATATGTATGTATGTAAACACTTGCTTGTGATATTGCTTCTAAATGGCATGGAGTAATCAATGAATTGACATGGCAATAATATCCCACCTCCTTATTGACAATTGTCTTAACCCTTTGAATCCTGCACCCTCTCCATTAGCATCCTGCATTGTCAGCCATGACCTTAAAGGAAAAACTTTAACCCTTTGACGCCGTCACCCTATCCACCAGCTTCCTGCATATATGTATTTAAACATTTATACATTAGAATCAATATTACAAGCAAATGTGTGTTTGTATAGGTATACTTAGCTTTGTTTTTTCTTTCTTTTTTGCTTTTTGTTTGTGGTGAAGTATTCTTTTGAAAACGGTTATAGCCCTGATATGGCTCTGCGCAGTCGTTTGGGCTTTAAACAAAAATGACAACACAGGTTTTCCTTTTTTTTTTTTTTTTTTTTAAATACCATGGGGTAGTATATTGTCGTGCCGATATGATTCATGTCAATTTTTCTGTAAAAAGTCCCATGAAATATTGTTGCTGATGTGGTATTGTTTAGGTAACTGGAAAAAAAGACCTTAGACATAAGACTGAAATGGTGTGTGTGTGTGTGTATGTGCGTGCTTGTATATGTGCGTGCTTGTGTGTGTGCGTGCTTGTGCGTGGATGTGTTTGTGTGTGCGTGCTTGTGTGTGTGTGCGTGCTTGCGTGTGTGTGTGCGCGCACGTGTGTTGTGTGTTTGTGTGTGTGTCTGTGTGTGTATGCGTGCTTGTGGTGTGTGCATGCTTGTGTGTGTGTGCGTTCAAGTCTGCGTGCTTGCGAGTATGTGTGTGTCTGTGATTGTGTGTGTGATTGTGTGTGTGTGTGTGTGTGGTGTGCGAACTGTGCGTGCGTGTGTGTGCGTGTGTGTGTGTGTGTGTGCGTGTGTGTGTGCGTGCGTGGTGTGTGTGTGTGTGTGTGTGTGTGTGTGTTGTGTAGACATGAATACATGAGCGGTACGAGTCATTGTAATATGTACACACGTGTGAGGGCGTGTGTGTAATGTGCAAGGTAAGTACTGACGTTGATATATAGAATTCATTATATGTATATATGTATATATATATACACACATATTATGTGTGTGTATATATATATATATATATAGATATATATATGTGTGTATGTATACACACCTACACACACATACATTATATATATAAATAATATAATTATATATATATTGTGTATATATATGTATATATTGTATTATTGCTTCTGAATGGCATATGACTACGCAGTCGGCTGGGCTTTAAACAAAAATAACAATAACAATGATATGCCACAATATAACCATTGCTGTTGACATGCCACAATATAACCATCACTGTTAACGAGTTGTCCTTTTTTTATATTATTTTAACGTGGTGTTAGCCCTGATATGGCTCTAGTAGTCGGCTGGGCTATGAGCAATATGAACTGAACTGAACTGAACTGAAACACCTGTGTTCACATTCCATAAAACAAACATTGCTGTGGACCATACCACGTTATAACCATTGCTGTTGCTATACCACAGTCTCCCGTGGGGATGCCGTGGGCTCTTTCAGTATAAATGGTATCTCTGCCTTCTGGAAATTCTGTGCTAGAAAGTTCCTCTTTCCTGTCACTCTGTTTCTGCCTTGTTCCTTTGTTTTTTGTCATTTGTCCCTATCGGTTTGTCTTGCTAGTCCGTTCACCTGTATGTGTTCGATTGTCTTACGCACTTTGTTTTGGGATTGATAATTGGATACATGTATTCAGTGCATTTTTGGCTCTAGGGAAATAGATATGCGAAAGCAATTTTAGGTCATTTAGGCCTGTTTTTATGTTTTAGTGTCCTGATGTTTAAACTTATATTCAAGTATGTTTTTTAAATCCGCAGTGTGATAAATTGGACGGAGTGGTCAACGCTAGGGGCATCTCCTTAGATTATTTGCGCGAATGTATTGATATGTGTACTTAGCTTTCTTTTTGTTTCTCTCCCCCCTCTCCCCTCCGTGGTTGTTTTCTTTTGAAACGGTTATAGCCCTGATATGGCTCTACGCAGTCGGCTGGGCTTTAAACAAAAATAACAAATAGCATGGGTTTTTCCGTCTTCATTTTTATGAATGCTGTGAGATGAGATATTGTCGCGCACATAGGATTCATGTCCATTTTTCTGTCAAAAGTCCCCATGAAATATTGTTGCTGATGTGGTATTGTTAGGTAGCTAGAAAAAAAGACCTTAGACATAACGTAGTGTGTGTGTGTGTGTGCGCGCGTAGTGTGTGCGTGCTTGTATGTGTGCGTGCTCGTGTGTGTGCGTGCTTGTGTGTGTACGTGCGTGTGTGTACGTGCTTGTGTGTGTATGTGTGCGTGCTTGTGTGTGTGCCTGCTTGTGGTGTGCGTGCATGTGTGTGTGCGCGCTTGTGTGTGTACGTGCTTGTGTGTGTGTGCGTTCTCGTGTGCGTGCTTGTGTGCGTGCTTGTGTTGTGCTTGTGTGTGTGTGTGTGTGTGTGTGTGTGTGTGTGTGTGTGTGTGTGTGTGTGTGTAGATATGAATGCATGAACGTGTACGCGTGCGTGTGTATGTGCATACATGTGTGGATGTATGTATATGTGCAAGGTAAAAAGTACTGACGTTGATATATGGAATTCAAACCTATTTTTCTTTTAATCTATATATACATATATCATATATATATATATATATATATATATATATATATATATCTAATATATATATATAATGTAGGTATATACATATGTATGTATATAAACACTTGCTTGTGATATTGCTTCTAAATGGCATGGAGTAATCAATGAATTGACATGGCAATAATATCCCACGTCCTTATTGACAATTTTCTTAACCCTTTTAATCCTGCACCCTCTCCATTAGCACCCTGCATTGTCAACCATGACATAAAAGGAAAATCTTAACCCTTTGACTCCGTCACCCTATCCACCAGCTTCCTGCATATATGTATATATACATATATGTACATTAACATATATACATTAGAATCAATAGTGCAAGCAAATGTGTTTGTATAGAGATACTTAGGGGATTTTTCTTTTTTTTTCTTTTTTGCTTTTTGTTCGTGGTGTTTTGTTTTGAAAGTTATAGTCCTGATATGGCTCTGCGCAGTCGATTGGGCTTTAAACAGAAATAACACATAACACAGGCTTTCCTTTTTTTTTTTTTTTTTTTTTTTTTAATGCCATGCGATAGTAGATCTATATTGTCGTGCTCATAGAATTCATGTCAATTTTTTTGTAAAAAGTGCCCATGAAATATTGTTGCTGATGTGGTATTATTTCGGTAACTGGAATAAAATACCTTTGACATAAGATTGAAGTGTGTGTGTGTGTGTGTGTGTGTGTGTGTGTGTGTGTGTGTGTGTGTGTGTGTGTGTGTGTAGACATGAATACATGAGCGTGTACGAGTGCGTGTAATATGTACACACGTGTGAGGGCGTGTGTATATGTGCATGGTGATAAGTACTGACGTTGATATATGGAATTCATTATATATATATATATATATATATATATATATATATATATATATATATATATATATATATATATATATATATATATATATATATATATATTGTTTCTGAATGGAATGGTATGACAATTTTAGGTGAATTAGACCCGTTTTTATGTTTGTGTTATTATGCTTAAACTTGTATTTAGGTATGTGTCTCTTTCCTGTCACTCTGTGTTTCTGCCTTGTTCCTTTGCTTTTTGTCATTTGTCTCTATCGGTTTGTCTTGCTAGTCCGTTCACCTGTATGTGTTCGATTGTCTTACGCACTTTGTTTTGGGATTGATAATTGGATACATGTATTCGGTGCATTTTTGGCTCTAGGGAAATAGAAATATGCGAAAACAATTTTAGGCGATTTAGGCCTGTTTTTATGTTTTAGTGTCCTGATGCTTAAACTTATATTCAAGTATGTTTTTTAAATCCGCAGTGTGATAAATTGGACGGAGTGGTCAACGCTAGGGGCATGTCCTTAGATTATGTGCGCGAATGAACTGATATGTGTACTTAGCTTTTTTTTCTGTTTCTTTCCCCCTTCTTCCCCCTCCCCACCTCCCGTGGTTATCTTTTGAAACGGTTATAGCCCTGATATGGCTCTACGCAGTCGGTTGGGCTTTAAACAAAAATAACAAATAACATGGGTTTTTCCGTCTTCATTTTTATGAATGCTGTGAGATGATATATTGTCGCGCACATAGGATTCATGTCCATTTTTCTGTTAAAAGTCCCCATGAAATATTGTTGCTGATGTGGTATTGTTAGGTAACTGGAAAAAAAGACCTTAGACATAACACAGACATAACATTGTAGTGTGTGTGTGTGTGTGCGCGTAGTGTGTACGTGCGTGTGTGTGTGCGTGCTTGTGTGTGTGTGCGTGCTTGTGTGTGTGCGCGCTTGTGTGTACGTGCTTGTGTGTGTGTGTGTGCGTGCTTGTGTGTGCGTGCTTGTGGTGTGCGTGCTTGTGTGTGTATGTGTGCGTGCTTGTGTGTGTGCGTGCTTGTGGTTTGCGTGCGTGCTTGTGATGTGCGTGCTTGTGTATGTGTGCGTGCTTGTGTGTGTGCGCGGTTGCGTGTGTACGTGCTTGTGTGTTCTCGTGTGCGTGCTTTTGTTGTGCTTTGTGTGTGTGTGTGTGTGTGTGTGTGTGTGTGTGTGTGTGTGTGTGTGTGTGTGTGTGTGTAGACATGAATAAATGAACGTGTGCGTGTATGTGTCTACATCTGTGGATGTATGTACATGTGCAAGGTCAATAGTACTGACGTTGATATATGGAATTCAAGCCCTTTATATTGTGATGGGTCTACTAGAAGTAGAAGTGGTTTAGGTGTGGTCGTGTCCTGCCGTCTTTCGAATTTGGTGGTGAGGTCTGCTATCTGTGCTTCCAGCCGTGCCAGTGTGGCATTGTATTCCAATGTTACCGCTTGTTGGGCTGGGGACTCCTGGGTGCCATCTTCCCGTACCCAGCGCTGGGCTTCTCTCTGGGCTCCTTCGAAGGACACATCACAGCGGTCCCGAATATACCGCTTGATGTCCCTCTTGAGGGCTGTTGGCTGTAGGCCATTGGCGAAGGTGTCCCTCAAGACATTCTCTGAGAGGGCTGTCAATCTGTACTTGGTTCACCTTGTTCCACCGAGTCCAAAGTCTAGTGGCATACTCTGTGACAGATTCACCAAAACCCTGTGGAGTCCCTCTGGTCACCCCAGTTGTCCTGGATGATCTTCAGGATCTTGTCTGGAGTGTCCACTCTTGCCGTTGGTTGCCATAGCACCTCCCGACGAGCTGGGCCCTCTAACGATGATATGAGCCAGAGGGCAGCTGCTTTGTCATCCAGGGGCTGGAGCTGAAGAATAAGCTTGGCCTCCTGGATAAAGTCGTCGGTTACCGAGGTGCCTTCGTCGCCTGACAGCTTTGGTAGCTTGTAGAGCCGTGGTGTTGACATGGTTTGGCAACTTGATGAATCTGCATCACTGTCTTCTTGTTTTCTTGTTCCCTTTCCGAATCTGGATCTTGCTCGCAGCGCCAGGTGTGATGGACTCAGTGGTTAAGGGGGGGTAAGTGAGGGTGATGAATCGCAGCGCCAGGTGAGATGGATGAGTGGGTTAAGGTGTTTGGTGATGGTTGCTGTGGTGGTCCTTTGAATCCAGAGCAGAAAGGGAAGTCTCTCAATCAAAAGACAAGTCCTCGTTTTGCTACTTGACTCTTTATTATTGAGAAAAGAAGATGACGAAGGAGACAGGTAAGAAGGAAGAAGGAAGACGTGTAAAAAAGAAAACATCAAAGAAGACACCAAAGAAGACAGTGCCTGTAAGACACAAAATAGGTTTCATAAATACAATGACAAAGTACACATTTTGTGAAATAACAATGTCAATGTACAAGAGTGAACTACTACATTCTAACAGATGTCTACATTTACAAACAAAAGCACTAGCATTTGTAAACATGCAACAAATAATTGATAACAAAATGTTGTGTAAAGAACTACTACATTATACCAAAATATGTGTTGTCGATATTAACACTCAAAAGCACTAGCACTTGTAATCACGGAACAAATAATTGATAACAAAACTTGAGTAACCCTTTGATAAGTTGAGGGTAACTACCATACTGCTTGTTCAATAGCATTAGCACAGAGTAGACTTTCAATAATGTACTGGCAAAATAATGCACAGTCATATAGCTGTTTGGCTGCCATGGGCAGAGTAAGTTGTAACATAACATCTGAGTGGGCAGCTATTGGACAGTTAATATTCAGTGGTGATGACATAGTATTTGACTATGGGAGCTGTCGTCACAGTTGGTCTACCTTATTGAATAGCAGTCAACACACTTGAGTCATCCATTAAATATTTGCTCCATGTAGTTATGTGTAATTCTATGTCTAGTGCTAGAGATAGTGATGACAAAATAGCATAGCATATTACTAATTAAGCTATGTCATCAAAGCAACATTCAGTAATGATTAGTGGTGGTGCTGAGCAGACAAGGGATACAACAATTGGATCAATTCGCCGAGCACATGTTTCATCAACTACCATTATGTACACACATACATTATCAAGTATAAAATATTGCACAATAATGCATTGCATCCTGGTAGCTTTCAGACAGTTAATATTCAGTGGTGATGACATAGTAGGCCTATTTGACAATGAGAACTATGTCATCACAAACAGCACCTAATCAAATGGCAGTCAGCAGTGTTGAGAGAACAACACACTTGAGTAATCTATTACCTATTATCTATGTGATTAAGTATAATTCTAGATTAAGTGCTAGAGGCAATAACAAAATAGTTTAGCATATTACTATTAGACCATGTCACCAAAACAACTCTATAGGCCTACATGATTATCAGTGGTGCTGATCAGATAAGGGATACATCAAACAGATCAAATAGCTGAGCACGTGTTTCATCAGTCATCATGTCAGTATGTGAATACAACCTTGTCAAGTATAAAATACTCTTCCTCTGCATAACAGTGCATCACATCTTTGCTTTGGGCAGAATATGGTTGTCAATAGTCCTACAATAGCCACATGAAAATAGGGGCTAAATCTATAGTGGTTATTACATTTAAACCTCAGTCCCATCTTTACAATGGTGGCCGCCACGCTAAGTGGTACAGATCTTGTGAGATAGCACATTGTTTAGATCAAAACATATTTTCTCGCTGTGCGAATTCTGCAAATCTAGCGCGGTACTCGATAGACTTGAGCTAGAATCTAAAGAAATAAGAGATCTTAAAGTCCCTAAGCTTACTGCAAATGACAATGAATAATGAAGTGATAAAAATCCAGAACTTACTACAGTAACGCCATGAAGTTGATCACCTGCTGTGAAACCAAGAGTGGTGGCAGGAAAGGGCACCTCTGGTGAGACTGAGAGTGGCGGTGGAAAAGCACACGCTATGATGCGCCTTGTTAATTTGTACTCTGGGAACAGAGCATGATGGTCATATTTTCAAATCTCAAACCTTTCAGATGGCAAGGTCTGATTGGTTGTTCTCACCTAATTAATAAATCAACACTTAGTGTGTAGTTTTAACGCAGCGCGTCAGTATACACAAGTGAAACGCTGGTCATTGTCCGTCAGTTTCGCGAGTGGGTATGTGCTCGCTATCGAGCCACAAATACCTAGGGCGGTTGAGACAGACGCGCCCTGCGGTCATTGTCTGAGTGTTCCCGCCGGCAATTACACGGCGATTGTTCTATAATGCTACAGTAAAGGCAGCATAAATTAGTGAAGGCCCCCTCTACGTTTTGTAAAACTACAACATAATACTGACTGGAGATGACGACAAAATCTTGTCATAGGCCTGCTTTAGAGTACATGTACACATTGTAGATCTGCTAATTGTTTAGCAGTGTGTTATCTACAATGTATATGCGTCATGTACTGGTTAGATATTTGGAATGATTAATGCATAGCTATGGATAGGCAGAGGCTGTGAAATACCAGTATAATTAGGCCAAGAGAATGCAAGGCGTTTTTGATCTAGACAAGCACGCTACACGGTGTGTTGCCTTTGAGCGTTGTAGGTAAATGGGGAAAGATCGTAACAGAGCAAGGCACTCTGTTACACCATATATATATACTCCTAATCATAATTTAAGGGCCACTTCTTCCTTCCTCTCTAATTTTAAGTTGAAATAATTGACAATGTTTAGAATTGATTCTATGTTTTATTTCATCATTTCCACACCTGTTTTGGAAAAAGAAATTAGCACAATGACCCATTAGTGAACAGCACATGCATTTAAAGGAACATCCCCCCCTTTTCAAAAAACAGAAAGTGTCAGATTTGGCCAATCTGTTTTCAATATCGCGTGTGTCCGCCCGAGCCTGGATGCATGCTTCACAGCGCCGATGCATCGACCCCACAAGGGTACGGAGTGTGTCCTGAGGGATGGCCGCCCACTCGATCTGCAGGATGTCGACCAGCCTGGCCAGGGTGCCCGGTGGGGGGTGGTTGTCCCTGATGCGCCTCCCGAGCACATCCCAGAGGTGTTCAATTGGGTTCAGGTCAGGTGAGCACGCTGGCCAGGCCATACGGACGACTTCATGCTGCTCCAGGAAGTCGGTCACAAGGCGTGCTCGATGCGTGGGTGCATTGTCGTCCTGGAAGATGGCGCCTTGACCAAGGTCCACAAGCGCAGGCAGTGCCACGGCCGCCAGAACCTCGTCCCGGTACCGGACCCCGTTCAGGATGCCGTCAATGGGGAGCAGGGGGGTCCGGGTACCACGGCTCATGCCACCCCACACCATCACCGACCCGCCGCCGTACCGGTTATGCTCTTGGACAGTGGCGTCAGCGAACCTCTCCCCTTGACGTCGCCACACCCGAGCCCGGCCATCGTTAAAGGTCAGGGTGAACCTGGACTCATCCGAAAACAAGACCCCGGGCCCACTGTTGCCTTGTCCAGGTCACGTGCTCCCTGGCCCATGTCATGCGGCGCACTCTGTTGACAGGTGACAGCACGGGTCGGACGGCCGGTCTCCGTGACCTCAAGTTTGCCTCATGTAGCCGTCTTCTCACCGTGCTGCAGCTGATGTTAGCACCTGTTGCGTCCCTCAGCTGACCCCTCAAGGTCACCGCAGTGGATGCCCTTTCCCTCAGGACGGAGAGGGCAAGGTAGCGGTCTTGCTGTCTTGTCGTTACTCTGGGTCGACCCGGTGTGACGCCTTTCCTGGACTGCTCCAGTCTCATTGAAGCGCTCCAGCAGTCTCTGGATTGTGGAATGCGACACTTCAAGTCGTCTAGCAACTTCCCGCTGCGCTAGGCCTTCATCAAGCAGAGCGAGGGCTCTCCCCCGCTGCTCATCCGTCATCCGTCGTCTTGCAAGCATGGTTAAAACGAACCAAGAACGGGTCCTTTTTATCCTCGTCTGCGGGCAACTTTGGCTGGAGTAGTGTTCAAAAAGGGCTTGCCTTGCACGTGCAAAGCGAATTTTGTCGCTACCTTGCCTGCGTCGTCAGAGAGACCCTGCTGAAGATTCGACAATTTCGTGTGGAAATTGTCTTCCTTGGGCCGCCCAGTGCAAATCGGCAAATCCCCAAACACGTGCCAAAAGGAAACTGCAATGTTGTCTGAGCTCTTATCCATTCAGTTACGGCAACGAATTGGAGAAAAGAGTAAGAGAAAATAGGTTATTTCTCCTTTCAAAAATTGACTCAAAAACGTTCCTGGCCCTTCAATAATGACGTGTAGTATATATACATATATATATATATATATACATATATATATATAAATGTATGTATACAGATATATATATATATAATGTATATTTGTAAGTATATACATATGTTTGTATATAAACACTTGCTTGTGATATTGCTTCTAAATGGCATGGAGTAATCAATGAATTGTTATGGCAATAATATCCAACGTCCTTATTGACAATTGTCTTAACCCTTTGAATCCTGCACCCTCTTCATTAGCACCCTGCATTGTCAGCCATGACCTTAAAGGAAAAACTTTAACCCTTTGACGCCGTCACCCTATCCACCAGCTTCCTGCATATATGTATTTAAACATTTATACATTAGAATCAATATTACAAGCAAATGTGTTTGTATAGGTATACTTAGCTTTGTTTTTTTTTCTTTTTTGCTTTTTGTTTGTGGTGAAGTATTCTTTTGAAACGGTTATAGCCCTGATATGGCTCTGCGCAGTCGTTTGGGCTTTAAACAAAAATGACAACACAGGTTTTTCTTTCTTTTTTTTTTTTTAAAATACCATGGGGTAGTATATTGTCGTGCCGATATGATTCATGTCAATTTTTCTGTAAAAATCCCATGAAATATTGTTGATGTGGTATTGTGTTTAGGTAACTGGAAAAAAAGACCTTAGACATAAGACTGAAATGGTGTGTGTGTGTATGTGCGTGCTTGTATATGTGCGTGCTTGTGTGTGTGCGTGCTTGTGCGTGGATGTGTTTGTGTTTGCGTGCTTGTGTATGTGCGTGCTTGCGTGTGTATGTGTTTGCGCGCACGTGTTTGTGTGTGTGTGTGTGTGTGCGCGCGCGCATGTGGTGTATATGTGCATGCTTGTGTGTGTACGTTCATGTCTGCGTGCTTGCGTGTATGTGTGTGTCTTTGTGATTCTGTGTGTTATTGTGTGTGTGTGTATGTGTGGTGTGCGAACTATGCGTGCGTGCGTGCGTGCGTGCGCGTGCGTGCGTGCGTGTGTGTGTGTGTGTGTGTGTGTATAGACATGAATACATGAGCGTGTACGAGTGCGTGTAATATGTACACACGTGTGAGGGCGTGTGTGTATATGTGCAAGGTGATAAGTACTGACGTTGATATATATAAAAATAATAACTGGGAAAAAAGACCTTAGACATAACACTGTAGTGTGTGTGCGTGTCTGTGCGTGCTTGTGTGTGTGCGTGCTTGTGTGTGTACGTGCGTGTAAGTGCTTGTGTGTACGTGCTTGTGTGTGAATGTGTGCGCGCTTGTGTATGTACGTGTTTGTGTGTGTGTTCTCGTGTGCGTGCTTGTGTTGTGCTTTGTGTGTGTGTGTGTGTGTGTGTGTGTGTGTGTGTGTGTGTGTGTGTGTGTGTGTGTGTGTGTGTGTGTGAATGATTTGATTGTGATTGTGTATGTGGGTGTGTGCGCGTATGCGTGCGAACTGTGCGGGGGTGTGTGTGTGTGTGTGTGTGATTGATTTGATTGTGATTGTGTATGTGGGTGTGTGCGCGTATGCGTGCGAACTGTGCGGGTGTGTGTGTGTGTGTGTGTGTGTGTGTGTGTGTGTGTGTGTAGACATGAATACATGAGCGTGTGTATGTGCGTGTGTATGTGCGTACATGTGTGGATGTATGTATATGTGCAAGGTCAAAAGTACTGACGTTGATATATAGAATTCAAACCTTTTTTTCTTTTTATCTATCTATCATATATATATATATATGTAGGTATACACATATGTATGTATATAAACACTTGCTTGTGATATTGCTTCTGAATGGCATGGAGTAATCAATGAATTGACATGGCAATAATATCCCACGTCCTTATTGACAATTGTCTTAACCCTTTTAATCCTGCACCCTCTCCTTTAGCACCCTGCATTGTCAGCCATGACCTAAAAGGAAAAACTTAACCCTTTGACTCCATCACCCTATCCACCAGCTTCCGGCATATATTATATATACATATATGTATAAAACATAGATTAGGATCGATATTACAAGCAAGTGTGTGTTTGTATATACTTAGCTTTGTTTTTTGTTTTGTTTTGCTTTTTGTTCGTGGTGAAGTAATCTTTTAAAACAGTTATAGTCCTGATATGGCTCAGCGCAGTCGATTGGGCTTTAAACAGAAATAACAGGTTTTCCTTTTTTTTTTTTTTTTTTTTTTTTTTTTTTAAATGCCATGGGAAAGTATATTGTCGTGCCCATAGAATTTGTCAATTTTTCTGTAAAAATTTTCTGAAATATTGTTGCTGATGTGGTATTGTTTAGGTAACTGGAAAAAAAGACCTTAGACATAAGATTGAAGTGGTGTGTGTGTGTATGTGCGTGCTTGTGTATGTGCGTGCTTGTGTGTGTGCGTGGATGTGTGTGTGTGCATGCTTGTGTGTGCATGCTTGTGTGTGTGCGTGCTTGTGTATGTGCGTGCCTGCGTGTGTGTTTGCTCGCACGTGTGTTTGTGCATGTGTGTATGTGTGTGTGTGTGTGCGCGCGCGCGCGCGTGCATGTGGTGTATATGTGCATGCTTGTGTGTGTGCGTTCATGTCTGCGTGCTTGCGTGTATGTGTGTGTCTTTGTGATTCTGTGTGTTATTGTGTGTGTGTGTATGTGTGGTGTGCGAACTATGCGTGCGTGCGTGCGTATGTGTGTGTGTGTGTGTGTGTGTGTGTGTGTGTGTGTGTGTGTGTGTATAGACATGAATACATGAGCGTGTACGAGTGCGTGTAATATGTACACACGTGTGAGGGCGTGTGTGTATGTGTGCAAGGTGATAAGTACTGACATTGATATATGGAATTCATTATATATGTCTGTACATGTATGTACACACACACACACATACACACATATATATATATATATATATAATATATATAAATATATATATATATATATATATATATATAAATATCTGTATATGTATATATATATATGTATATATATATATATATATACATACATGTATGTGGGTGTGTGTATATATATATATATATATGTGTGTGTGTATTGTATTATTGCTACTGAATGGCATGATATGACTACGCAGTCGGCTGGGCTTTAAACAAAAATAACAATGATATGCCACAATGTAACTGTCACTGTTAACGAGTTGTCCTTTTTTATTTTTTTTAACGCGGTGTTAGCCCTGATATGGCTGTAGTAGTCGGCTGGGCTATGAGCAATATAAACTGAACTGAGCTGAACCATCTGTGTTCACATTCCATAAAACAAACATTGCTGTGGACATAACACGTTATAACCATTGCTGTTGCTCGAGCTACCACAGTCTCCCGTGGTGATGCCGTGGGCTCTTTCAGTATAAATGGTATCTCTGCCTTCTGGAAATTCTGTGCTAGAAAGTTCCTCTTTCCTGTCACTCTGTTTCTGCCTTGTTCCTTTGTTTTTTGTCATTTGTCCCTATCGGTTTGTCTTGCTGGTCCGTTCACCTGTATGTGTTCGATTGTCTTACGCACTTTCTTTTGGGATTGATAATTGGATACATGTATTCGGTGCATTTTTGGCTCTAGGGAAATAGATATGCGAAAGCAATTTCAGGTGATTTAGGCCTGTTTTTATGTTTAGTGTCCTGATGCTTAAACTTATATTCAAGTATGTTTTTTAAATCCGCAGTGTGATAAATTGGAGTGGTCAACGCTAGGGGCATCTCCTTAGATTATTTGCGCGAATGTATTGATATGTGTACTTAGCTTTCTTTTTGTTTCTCTCCCCCCTCTCCCCTCCGTGGTTGTTTTCTTTTGAAACGGTTATAGCCCTGATATGGCTCTACACAGTCGGCTGGGCTTTAAACAAAAATAACAAATAACATGGGTTTTTCCGTCTTCATTTTCATGAATGCTGTGAGATGATATATTGTCGCGCACATAGGATTCATGTCCATTTTTCTGTCAAAAGTCCCCATGAAATATTGTTGCTGATGTGGTATTTTTAGGTAGCTAGAAAAAAAGACCTTAGACATAACGTAGTGTGTGTGTGTGTGCGCGCGTAGTGTGTGCGTGCTTGTATGTGTGCGTGCTCGTGTGTGTGCGTGCTTGTGTGTGTACGTGCGTGTGTGTACGTGCTTGTGTGTGTATGTGAGCGTGCTTGTGTGTGTGCCTGCTTGTGGTGTGCGTGCATGTGTGTGTGTGCGCTTGTGTGTGTACGTGCTTGTGTGTGTGTGCGTTCTCGTGTGCGTGCTTGTGTGCGTGCTTGTGTTGTGCTTTGTGTGTGTGTGTGTGTGTGTGTGTGTGTGTGTGTGTGTGTGTGTGTGTGTGTGTGTGTAGATATGAATGCATGAACGTGTACGCGTGCGTGTGTATGTGCATACATGTGTGGATGTATGTATATGTGCAAGGTAAAAAGTACTGACGTTGATATATGGAATTCAAACCTATTTTTCTTTTAATCTATACATATATCTATCTATATATATATATATATATATATATATATATCTCTATATATCTATATATATATATATATTATATATATATATATATATATATATATATATATAATGTAGGTATATAGATATGTATGTATATAAACACTTGCTTGTGATATTGCTTCTAAATTGGCATGGAGTAATCAATGAATTGACATGGCAATAATATCCCACGTCCTTATTGACAATTTTCTTAACCCTTTCAATCCTGCACCCTCTCCATTAGCACCCTGCATTGTCAACCATGACAGAAAAGGAAAATCCTAACCCTTTGACTCCGTCACCCTATCCACCAGCTTCCTGCATATATGTATATATACATATATGTACATTAACATATATACATTAGAATCAATAGTGCAAGCAAATGTGTGTGTTTGTATAGAGATACTTAGGGGATTTTTCTTTTTTTTTCTTTTTTGCTTTTTGTTCGTGGTGAAGTTTTGTTTTGAAACAGTTATAGTCCTGATATGGCTCTGCGCAGTCGATTGGGCTTTAAACAGAAATAACACATAACACAGGCTTTCCTTTTTTTTTTTTTTTTTAATGCCATGCGATAGTAGATCTATATTGTCGTGCTCATAGAATTCATGTCAATTTTTTTGTAAAAAGTCCCCATGAAATATTGTTGCTGATGTGGTATTATTTCGGTAACTGGAATAAAATACCTTTGACATAAGATTGAAGTGTGTGTGTGTGTGTGTGTGTGTGTGTGTGTGTGTGTGTGTGTGTGTGTGTGTGTGTGTGTGTGTGTGTGTGTGTGTAGACATGAATACATGAGCGTGTACGAGTGCGTGTAATATGTACACACGTGTGAGGGCGTGTGTATATGTGCATGGTGATAAGTACTGACGTTGATATATGGAATTCATTATATATATATATATATATATATTATATATATATATATATATATATATTGTTTCTGAATGGAATGGTATGACAATTTTAGGTGAACTAGACCCGTTTTTATGTTTGTGTTCTTATGCTTAAACTTGTATTCAGGTATGTGTCTCTTTCCTGTCACTGTTTCAGCCTTGTTCCTTTGTTTTTGTCATTTGTCCCTATCGGTTTGTCTTGCTGGTCCGTTCACCTGTATGTGTTCGATTGTCTTACGCACTTTGTTTGGGATTGATAATTGGGTACATGTATTCGGTGCATTTTTGGTTCTAGGGAAATAGATATGCGAAAGCAATTTCAGGTGATTTAGGCCTGTTTTTATGTTTTAGTGTCCTGATGCTTAAACTTATATTCAAGTATGTTTTTTAAATCCGCAGTGTGATAAATTGGACGGAGTGGTCAACGCTAGGGGCATCTCCTTAGATTATGTGCTCAAATGAACTGATATGTGTACTTAGCTTTCTTTTTCTGTTTCTTTCCCCCTTCTTCCCCCTCCCCACCTCCCGTGGTTTTCTTTTGAAACAGTTATAGCCCTGATATGGCTCTACGCAGTCGGTTGGGCTTTAAACAAAAATGACACATAACACAGGTTTTACTTTTTTTTTCTTTTTGCCATTGGATAGTATATTGTCGTGCCCATAGAATTCATGTGAATTTTTCTGTAAAAAGTCCCCATGAAATATTGTTGCTGATGTGGTATTGTGTTTAGGTAACTGGAAAAAAGACCTTAGACATAAGATTGAAGTGGTGTGTGTGTGTGTGTATATGCGTTCTTGTGTGTGTGCGTGCTTGTGTATGTGCGTGCTTATGCGTTGATGTGTGTGTGTTTGTGTGTGCATGCTTTTGTGTGTGCGTGCTTGCGTGTGTATGTGTGTGCGCGCACGTGTTTGTGTGTGTGTGTGTGTGTGTGTGTGTGTGTGTGTGCTTGTGGTATGTGCGTGCTTGTGTGTGTGCGTGCTTGTGTGTGTGCGTTCATGTCTACGTGCTTGCGTGTATGTGTGCCTGATTGTGTGTGTGTGTGGTGTGCGAACTGTGCGTGCGTGCGTGCGTACGTGTGTGTGTGTGTGTGTGTGTGTAGACATGAATACATGAGCGTGTGCGAGTGCGTGTAATATGTACACACGTGTGAGGGTGTGTGTATATATGTGCATGGTGATAAGTACTGACGTTGATATATGGAATTCATTACACATATATATATATGTATATATTACATATATATATGTGTGTGTGTGTGTATGCACACACACACACACACACACATACACACACACACACACACACACACACACACACACGTACATATATATATATATATGTAATATATAGGCCTATATATATACACATATGTATATATTGTATTATTGCTTCTGAATGGCATGATATGACTACGCAGTCGGCTGGGCTTTCAACAAAAATAATAACATATACAATATAACCATTGCTGTTATGTCACAATATAACCATTGCTGTTGATATGCCACAATATAACCATTGCTGTTGATATGCCACAATATAACCATTGCTGTTGATATGCCACAATATAACCATTGCTGTTGATATGCCACGATGTAACTGTCACTGTTAACGAGTTGTCCTTTTTTATTATTTTTTTTCAACGTGGTGTTAGCCCTGATATGGCTTTAGTAGTCGGCTGGGCTATGAGCAATATGAACTGAATTGAACTGAACTGAACCATCTGTGTTCACATTCCATAAAACCAACATTGCTGTGGACATACCACGTTATAACCATTGCTGTTGCTATACCACAGTCTCCCGTGGGGATGCCGAGGGCTCTTTCAGTATAAATGGTATCTCTGCCTTCTGGAAATTGTGTGCTTAAAAGTTCCTCTTTCCTGCCACTCTGTTTCTGCCTTGTTCCTTTGCTTTTTGTCATTTGTCCCTATCGGTTTGTCTTGCTGGTCCGTTCACCTGTATGTGTTCGATTGTCTTACGCACTTTGTTTTGGGATTGATAATTGGATACATGTATTCGGTGCATTTTTGGCTCTAGGGAAATAGAAATATGCGGAAACAATTTTAGGTGATTTAGGCCTGTTTTTATGTTTTAGTGTCCTGATGCTTAAACTTATATTCAAGTATGTTTTTTAAATCCGCAGTGTGATAAATTGGACGGAGTGGTCAACGCTAGGGGCATGTCCTTAGAGTATGTGCACGAATGAACTGATATGTGTATTTAGCTTTTTTTGTTTCTCCCCTCTCTCCTCCTCCCACCCCCCCCCCCCCCCCCCCCCCCCCCCGTGGTTGTTTTCTTTTGAAACGGTTATAGCCCTGATATGGCTCTACGCAGTCGGTTGGGCTTTAAACAAAACAAATAACATGGGTTTTTCGTCTTCATTTTTATGAATGCTGTGAGATGATATATTGTCGTGCACATAGGATTCATGTCCATTTTTCTGTCAAAAGTCCCCATGAAATATTGTTGCTGATGTGGTATTGTTAGGTAACTGGAATAAAAGACCTTAGACATAACATTGTAGTGTGTGTGTGTGTACGTGCGTGTGTGTGTGCGTGCTTGTGTGTATGTGTGCGTGCTTGTGTGTGCGTGCTTGTGGTGTGCGTGCTTGTGTGTGTATGTATGTGTGCGTGCTTGTGGTTTGCGTGCGTGCTTGTGATGTGCGTGCTTGTGTATGTGTGCGTGCTTGTGTGTGTGCGCGCTTGCGTGTGTACGTGCTTGTGTGTTCTCGTGTGCGTGCTTTTGTTGTGCTTTGTGTGTTGTGTGTGTTTATGTATGTGGGTGTGTGCGCGTGTGGGTGTGTGCGCGTATGCGTGCGAACTGTTCGTTCGTGTGTGTGTGTGTGTGTGTGTGTGTGTGTAGACATGAATAAATGAACGTGTACGCGTGCGTGTATATGTCTACATCTGTGGATGTATGTACATGTGCAAGGTCAAAAGTAGTGACGTTGATATATGGAATTAAGCCCTTTATATTGTGATGGGTCTACTAGAAGTAGGTGGTTTAGTGTGGTCGTGTCCTGCCGTCTTTCGAATTTGGTGGTGAGATCTGCTATCTGTGCTTCCAGCCGTGCCAGTGTGGCATTGTATTCCAATGTTACTGCTAGTTGGGCTGAGGACTCCTGGGTGCCATCTTCCCGTACCCAGCGCTGGGCTTCTCTCTGGGCTCCTTCGAAGGACACATCACAGCGGTCCCGAATATACCGCTTGATGTCCCTCTTGAGGGCTGTTGGCTGTAGGCCATTGGCGAAGGGTCCCTCAAGACATTCTCTGAGAGAGGGCTGTCAATCTGTACTTGGTTCACCTTGTTCCACTGAGTCCAAAGTCTAGTGGCATACTCTGTGACAGATTCACCAAAACCCTGTGGAGTCCCTCTGGTCACCCCAGTTGTCCTGGATGATCTTCAGGATCTTGTCTGGAGTGTCCACTCTTGCCGTTGGTTGCCATAGCACCTCCCGACGAGCTGGGCCCTCTAACGATGATATGAGCCAGAGGGCAGCTGCTTTGTCATCCAGGGGCTGGAGCTGAAGAATAAGCTTGGCCTCCTGGATAAAGTCGTCGGTTACCGAGGTGCCTTCGTCGCCTGACAGCTTTGGTAGCTTGTAGAGCCGTGTTGTTGACATGGTTTGGCAACTTGATGAATCTGCAGCACTGTCTTGTTTTTTTGTTCCCTTTCCGAATCTGGATCCTGCTCGCAGCGCCAGGTGTGATGGATGAGTGGGTTAAGGGGTTTGGTGATGGTTGCTGTGGTAGTCGTTTGAATCCAGAGCAGAAAGGGAAGTCTCTCAATCAAGACAAGTCCTCGTTTTGCTACTTGACTCTTTATTATTGAGAAAAGAGGACGAGGAAGGAGACAGGTAAGAAGGAAGAAGGAAGACGTGTAAGAAGAAGACATCAAAGAAGACACCAAAGAAGACAGTGCCTGTAAGACACAAAATAGGTTTCATAAATACAATGACAAAGTACACATTTTGTGAAATAACAATGTCAATGTACAAGAGTGAACTACTACATTCTAACAGAAGATGTCTACATTTACAAACAAAAGCACCAGCATTTGTAAACATGCAACAAATAATTGATAACAAAATGTTGTGTAAAGAACTACTACATTATACCAAAATATGTGTTGTCGATATTAACACTCAAAAGCGCTAGCACTTGTAATCACGGAACAAATAATTGATAACAAAACTTTGAGTAACCCTTTGATAAGTTGAGGGTAACTACCATACTGCTTGTTCAATAGCATTAGCACAGAGTAGACTTTCAATAATGTACTGGCAAAATAATGCACAGTCATATTAAGCTGTTTGGCTGCCATGGGCAGAGTAAGTTGTAACATAACATCTGAGTGGGCAGCTATTGGACAGTTAATATTCAGTGGTGACGACAAACATAGTATTTGACTATGGGAGCTGTCGTCACAAACAGTAGGTCTACCTTATTGAATAGCAGTCAACACACTTGAGTCATCCATTAAATATTTGCTCCATGTAGTTATGTGTAATTCTATGTCTAGTGCTAGAGATAGTGATGACAAAATAGCATAGCATATTACTAATTAAGCTATGTCATCAAAGCAACATTCAATAATGATTAGTGGTGGTGCTGAGCAGACAAGGGATACAACAATTGGATCAATTCGCCGAGCACATGTTTCATCAACTACCATTATGTACACACATACAACATTATCAAGTATAAAATAGTGCACAATAATGCATTGCATCCTGGTAGCTTTCAGACAGTTAATATTCAGTGGTGATGACATAGTAGGCCTATTTGACAATGAGAACTATGTCATCACAAACAGCACCTAATCAAATGGCAGTCAGCAGTGTTGAGAGAACAACACACTTGAGTAATCTTTACCCATTCTCTATGTGATTAAGTATAATTCTAGATCAAGTGCTAGAGGCAATGATAACAAAATAGTATAGCATATTACTATTAGACCATATCACCAAAACAACACTCTATAGGCCTACATGATTATCAGTGGTGCTGATCAGATAAGGGATACATCAAACAGACCAATTAGCTGAGCACGTGTTTCATCAGTCATCATGTCAGTATGTGAATACAACCTTGTCAAGTATAAAATACTCTTGCTCTGCACAACATTGCATCACATCTTTGCTTTTGGCAGAATATGGTTGTCAATAGTCCTACAATAGCCACATGAAAATAGGGGCTAAATCTATAGTGGTTATTACATTTAAACCTCAGTCCCATCTTTACAATGGTGGCCGCCACGCTAAGTGCTACAGATCTTGTGAGATAGCACATTGTTTAGATCAAAACATATTTTCTCGCTGTGCGAATTCTGCAAATCTAGCGCGGTACTCAATAGACTTGAGCTAGAATCTAAAGAAATAAGAGACCTTAAAGTCCCTAAGCTTACTGCAAATGACAATGAATAATAAAGTGATAAAAATCCAAAACTTACTACAGTAACGCCATGAAGTTGATCACCTGCTGTGAAACCAAGAGTGGTGGCAGGAAAGGGCACCTCTGGTGAGACTGAGAGTGGCGGTGGAAAAGCACACGCTATGATGCGCCTTGTTAATTTGTACTCTGGGAACAGAGCATGATGGTTATATTTTCAAATCTCAAACCTTTCAGATGGCAAGGTTTGATTGGTTGTTCTCACCTAATTAATAAATCAACACTTAGTGTGTAGTTTTAACGCAGCGCGTCAGTACACACAAGTGAAACGCTGGTCATTGTCCCGCAGTTTCGCGAGTGGGTATGTGATCGCTATCGAGCCACAAATACCTAGGGCGGTTGAGACAGACGCGCCCTGCGGTCATTGTCTGAGTGTTCCCGCCGGCAATTACACGGCGATTGTTCTATGCTACAGTAAAGGCAGCATAAATTAGTGAAGGCCCCCTCTACGTTCTGTAAAACTACAACATAATACTGACTGGAGATGACGACAAAATCTTGTCATAGGCCTGCTTTAGAGTACATGTACACATTGTAGATCTGCTAATTGTTTAGCAGTGTGTTATCTACAATGTATATGCGTCATGTACTGGTTAGATCTTTGGAATGATTAATGCATAGCTATGGATAGGCAGAGGCTGTGAAATACCAGTATAATTAGGCCAAGAGAATGCAAGGCGTTTTTAATCTAGACAAGCACGCTACACGGTGTTGCCTTTGAGCGTTGAAGGTAAATGGGGAAAGATCGTAACAGAGCAAGGCACTCTGTTACACCATATATATAAATGTATGTATACAGATATATATATATATATATATAATGTATATTTGTAGGTATATACATATGTATGTATATAAACACTTGCTTGTGATATTGCTTCTAAATGGCATGGAGTAATCAATGAATTGACATGGCAATAATATCCCACGTCCTTATTGACAATTGTCTTAACCCTTTGAATCCTGCACCCTCTCCATTAGCACCCTGCATTGTCAGCCATGACCTTAAAGGAAAAACTTTAACCCTTTGACGCCGTCACCCTATCCACCAGCTTCCTGCATATATGTATATAAACATATACATTAGAATCAATATTACAAGCAAATGTGTGTGTTTGTATAGGTATACTTAGCTTTTTTTTTTTTTCTTTTTTGCTTTTTGTTTGTGGTGAAGTAATCTTTTGAAACGGTTATAGCCCTGATATGGCTCTGCGCAGTCGTTTGGGCTTTAAACAAAAATGACAACACAGGTTTTCCTTTTTTTTTTTTTTTTTTTAAATACCATGGGGTAGTATATTGTCGTGCCGATATAATTCATGTCAATTTTTCTGTAAAAAGTCCCCATGAAATAGTGTTGCTGATGTGGTATTGTGTTTAGGTAACTGGAAAAAAAGACCTTAGACATAAGACTGAAATGGTGTGTGTGTGTGTATGTGCGTGCTTGTATATGTGCGTGCTTGTGTGTGTGCGTGCTTGTGCGTGGATGTGTTTGTGTGTGCGTGCTTGTGTGTGTGCGTGCTTGCGTGTGTATGTGTGTGCGCGCACGTGTTTGTGTTTGTTTCTGTGTGTGTGTCTGTGTGTGTGTCTGTGTGTATGCGTGCTTGTGGTGTGTGCATGCTTGTCGTGTGTGTGTGTGCGTTCAAGTCTGCGTGCTTGCGAGTATGTGCGTGTCTTTGTGATTGTGTGTGTGATTGTGTTTGTGTGTGTGTGTGTGTGTGGTGTGCGAACTGTGCGTGCGTGCGTGTGTGTGTGCGTGCGTGTGTGTGTGTGTGTGTGTGTGTGTATAGACATGAATACATGAGCGTGTAGAGTCCTTGTAATATGTACACGTGTGAGGGCGTGTGTGTATATGTGCAAGGTAAGTACTGACGTTGATATGTAGAATTCATTATATATTTGTATATATATATATATACACACATATTGTGTGTATATATAATATATATATATATATGTGTGTGTGTGTGTGTGTATACACACCTACACACACACATATATACATATATATATATATGTATATATTGTATTATTGCTTCTGAATGGCATATGACTTACGCAGTCGGCTGGACTTTAAACAAAAATAACAATAACAATGATATGCTACAATATAACCACTGCTGTTGACATGCCACAATATAACCATTGCTGTTGACATGCCACAGTATAACCATTGCTGTTGACATGCCACAAT
>JAPXFY010000026.1:33036166-33048666 GCA_030674185.1 Monoplex corrugatus | reverse complement strand
TCTCTTTCCTGTCACTCTGTGTTTCTGCCTTGTTCCTTTGCTTTTTGTCATTTGTCCCTCTCGGTTTGTCTTGCTGGTCCGTTCACCTGTATGTGTTCGATTGTCTTACGCACTTTGTTTTGGGATTGATAATTGGATACATGTATTCGGTGCATTTTTGACTCTAGGGAAAAATATGCGGAAACAATTTTAGGTCATTTAGGCCTGTTTTTATGTTTAGTGTCCTGATGCTTAAACTTATATTCAAGTATGTTTTTTAAATCCGCAGTGTGATAAATTGGACGAGTGGTCAACGCTAGGGGCATCTCCTTAGATTATGTGCGCGAATGAACTGATATGTGTACTTAGCTTTCTTTTTCTGTTTCTTCCCCTTCTTCCCCTCCCCACTCCGTGGTTTTTCTTTTGAAACAGTTATAGCCCTGATATGGCTCTACGCAGTCGGTTGGGCTTTAAACAAAAATGACACATAACACAGGTTTTTACTTTTTTTTTCTTTTTGCCATGGGATAGTATATTGTCGTGCCCATAGAATTCATGTGAATTTTTCTGTAAAAAGTCCCCATGAAATATTGTTGCTGATGTGGTATTGTGTTTAGGTAACTAGGAAAAAAGACTTTAGACATAAGATTCAAGTGGTGTGTGTGTGTGTAGTGTGCGTACTTGTATGTGTGTGTGCCGTGCTTGTGTATGTGCGTGCTTATGCGTGGATGTTTGTGTGTGCATGCTTTTGTTGTGTGCGTGCTTGCGTGTGTATGTGTGTGTGCGCGCACGTGTTGTGTGTGTGTGTGTGTGTGTGCTTGTGGTATGTGCGTGCTTGTGTGTGTGCGTTCATGTCTACGTGCTTGCGTGTATGTGTGCCTGATTGTGTGTGTGTGTGGTGTGCGAACTGTGCGTGCGTGCGTGCGTGAGTGCGTGTGTGTGTGTGTTGTGTGTGTGTGTGTGTGTGTGTGTAGACATGAATACATGAGCGTGTGCGAGTGCGTGTAATATGTACACACGTGTGAGGGCGTGTGTTGTATAATGTGCAAGTTAATACTGACGTTGATTATATGGAAATTTCATTAACACTATATATATATATATAGTATATATTACATATATATTATATGTGTATGTGTGTATGTGTGTATGTATACACACACCACACTCACAAGCAGCAACACACAACACACACACACACACAACACACGTACACACACACACACACCACAACACGTACACACTATATATATTGTAATATAAATATACCCATATGTATATTGTATATTGCTTCTGAATGGCATGATATGATACGCAGTCGGCTGGGTTTACAAAAAATAATAACATGATATGCCACATATAACCATTGCTGTTGATATGCCACGATGTAACCATCACATGTTAACGAGTTTGTCCATTTTTTTTTTTTTTTTTTTTAAACGTTTAGCCCTGATATGGCTTTAGGAGTCGGTGGGCTATGAGCAATATGAACTGAACGAACTGAACCACTCTGTGTTCAATTCCATAAAACATATTGCTGTGGACATACCACGTTATAACCATTGCTGTTGCTATACCAACAGTCTCCCGTGGAGATGCCGAGGGCTCTTTTCAGTATAAATGGTAATCTCTGCCTTCTGGAAATTGTGTGTTAGAAAGTTTCCTCTTTCCTGTCCTCTGTGTTTCTGCCTTGTTCTTTGCTTTTTGTCATTGTCCCTCTCGGTTGTCGTTGCTGGTTTCGTTCACCTGTATGTGTTCGATTGTCTTACGGCACTTTTGTTTTGGGATTGATATATGGATACATGTATTCGGTGCATTTTTGGCTCTAGGAAATATAGAAATATGCGGAAACAATTTCAGGTGATTTAGGCCTGTTTTTATGTTTTAGTGTCCTGATGCTTAAACTTATATATTCAAGTATGTTTTTTAAATCCGCAGTGTGATAAATTGGAGTGGTCAACGCTAGGGGCATCTCCTTAGATTATTTGCGCGAATGTATTGATATGTGTACTTAGCTTTCTTTTTGTTTCTCTCCCCCCTCTCCCCTCCGTGGTTGTTTTCTTTTGAAACGGTTATAGCCCTGATATGGCTCTACGCAGTCGGCTGGGCTTTAAACAAAAATAACAAATAACATGGGTTTTTTCCGTCTTCATTTTTATGAATTCTCTGAGATGATATATTGTCGCGCACATAGGATTCATGTCCATTTTTCTGTCAAAAGTCCCCATGAAATATTTTTGCTGATGTGGTATTTTTAGGTAGCTAGAAAAAAAGACCTTAGACATAACGTAGTGTGTGTGTGTGTGCGCGCGTAGTGTGTGCGTGCTTGTATGTGTGCGTGCTCGTGTGTGTGCGTGCTTGTGTGTGTACGTGCGTGTGTGTACGTGCTTGTGTGTGTATGTGAGCGTGCTTGTGTGTGTGCCTGCTTGTGGTGTGCGTGCATGTGTGTGTGTGCGCTTGTGTGTGTGTACGTGCTTGTGTGTGTGTGCGTTCTCGTGTGCGTGCTTGTGTGCGTGCTTGTGTTGTGCTTTGTGTGTGTGTGTGTGTGTGTGTGTGTGTGTGTGTGTGTGTGTGTGTTGTGTGTGTAGATATGAATGCATGAACGTGTACGCGTGCGTGTGTATGTGCATACATGTGTGGATGTATGTATATGTGCAAGGTAAAAAGTACTGACGTTGATATATGGAATTCAAACCTATTTTTCTTTTAATCTATACATATATCTATCTATATATATATATATATATATATATATATATATCTCTATATATCTATATATATATATATATATATATATATATATATATATATATATAATGTAGGTATATACATATGTATGTATATAAACACTTGCTTGTGATATTGCTTCTAAATTGGCATGGAGTAATCAATGAATTGACATGGCAATAATATCCCACGTCCTTATTGACAATTTTCTTAACCCTTTCAATCCTGCACCCTCTCCATTAGCACCCTGCATTGTCAACCATGACAGAAAAGGAAAATCCTAACCCTTTGACTCCGTCACCCTATCCACCAGCTTCCTGCATATATGTATATATACATATATGTACATTAACATATATACATTAGAATCAATAGTGCAAGCAAATGTGTGTGTTTGTATAGAGATACTTAGGGGATTTTTCTTTTTTTTTCTTTTTTGCTTTTTGTTCGTGGTGAAGTTTTGTTTTGAAACAGTTATAGTCCTGATATGGCTCTGCGCAGTCGATTGGGCTTTAAACAGAAATAACACATAACACAGGCTTTCCTTTTTTTTTTTTTTTTTTAATGCCATGCGATAGTAGATCTATATTGTCGTGCTCATAGAATTCATGTCAATTTTTTTGTAAAAAGTCCCCATGAAATATTGTTGCTGATGTGGTATTATTTCGGTAACTGGAATAAAATACCTTTGACATAAGATTGAAGTGTGTGTGTGTGTGTGTGTGTGTGTGTGTGTGTGTGTGTGTGTGTGTGTGTGTGTGTGTGTGTGTGTGTGTGTGTAGACATGAATACATGAGCGTGTACGAGTGCGTGTAATATGTACACACGTGTGAGGGCGTGTGTATATGTGCATGGTGATAAGTACTGACGTTGATATATGGAATTCATTATATATATATATATATATATTATATATATATATATATATATTGTTTCTGAATGGAATGGTATGACAATTTTAGGTGAACTAGACCCGTTTTTATGTTTGTGTTCTTATGCTTAAACTTGTATTCAGGTATGTGTCTCTTTCCTGTCACTGTTTCAGCCTTGTTCCTTTGTTTTTTGTCATTTGTCCCTATCGGTTTGTCTTGCTGGTCCGTTCACCTGTATGTGTTCGATTGTCTTACGCACTTTGTTTTGGGATTGATAATTGGGTACATGTATTCGGTGCATTTTTGGTTCTAGGGAAATAGATATGCGAAAGCAATTTCAGGTGATTTAGGCCTGTTTTTATGTTTTAGTGTCCTGATGCTTAAACTTATATTCAAGTATGTTTTTTAAATCCGCAGTGTGATAAATTGGACGGAGTGGTCAACGCTAGGGCATCTCCTTAGATTATGTGCTCAAATGAACTGATATGTGTACTTAGCTTTCTTTTTCTGTTTCTTTCCCCCTTCTTCCCCCTCCCCACCTCCCGTGGTTTTCTTTTGAAACAGTTATAGCCCTGATATGGCTCTACGCAGTCGGTTGGGCTTTAAACAAAAATGACACATAACACAGGTTTTACTTTTTTTTTCTTTTTGCCATTGGATAGTATATTGTCGTGCCCATAGAATTCATGTGAATTTTTCTGTAAAAAGTCCCCATGAAATATTGTTGCTGATGTGGTATTGTGTTTAGGTAACTGGAAAAAAGACCTTAGACATAAGATTGAAGTGGTGTGTGTGTGTGTGTATATGCGTTCTTGTGTGTGTGCGTGCTTGTGTATGTGCGTGCTTATGCGTTGATGTGTGTGTGTTTGTGTGTGCATGCTTTTGTGTGTGCGTGCTTGCGTGTGTATGTGTGTGCGCGCACGTGTTTGTGTGTGTGTGTGTGTGTGTGTGTGTGTGTGTGTGTGCTTGTGGTATGTGCGTGCTTGTGTGTGTGCGTGCTTGTGTGTGTGCGTTCATGTCTACGTGCTTGCGTGTATGTGTGCCTGATTGTGTGTGTGTGTGGTGTGCGAACTGTGCGTGCGTGCGTGCGTACGTGTGTGTGTGTGTGTGTGTGTGTAGACATGAATACATGAGCGTGTGCGAGTGCGTGTAATATGTACACACGTGTGAGGGTGTGTGTATATATGTGCATGGTGATAAGTACTGACGTTGATATATGGAATTCATTACACATATATATATATGTATATATTACATATATATATGTGTGTGTGTGTGTATGCACACACACACACACACACACATACACACACACACACACACACACACACACACACACGTACATATATATATATATATGTAATATATAGGCCTATATATATACACATATGTATATATTGTATTATTGCTTCTGAATGGCATGATATGACTACGCAGTCGGCTGGGCTTTCAACAAAATATAATAACATATACAATATAACCATTGCTGTTATGTCACAATATAACCATTGCTGTTGATATGCCACAATATAACCATTGCTGTTGATATGCCACAATATAACCATTGCTGTTGATATGCCACAATATAACCATTGCTGTTGATATGCCACGATGTAACTGTCACTGTTAACGAGTTGTCCTTTTTTATTATTTTTTTTCAACGTGGTGTTAGCCCTGATATGGCTTTAGTAGTCGGCTGGGCTATGAGCAATATGAACTGAATTGAACTGAACTGAACCATCTGTGTTCACATTCCATAAAACCAACATTGCTGTGGACATACCACGTTATAACCATTGCTGTTGCTATACCACAGTCTCCCGTGGGGATGCCGAGGGCTCTTTCAGTATAAATGGTATCTCTGCCTTCTGGAAATTGTGTGCTTAAAAGTTCCTCTTTCCTGCCACTCTGTTTCTGCCTTGTTCCTTTGCTTTTTGTCATTTGTCCCTATCGGTTTGTCTTGCTGGTCCGTTCACCTGTATGTGTTCGATTGTCTTACGCACTTTGTTTTGGGATTGATAATTGGATACATGTATTCGGTGCATTTTTGGCTCTAGGGAAATAGAAATATGCGGAAACAATTTTAGGTGATTTAGGCCTGTTTTTATGTTTTAGTGTCCTGATGCTTAAACTTATATTCAAGTATGTTTTTTAAATCCGCAGTGTGATAAATTGGACGGAGTGGTCAACGCTAGGGGCATGTCCTTAGAGTATGTGCACGAATGAACTGATATGTGTATTTAGCTTTTTTTGTTTCTCCCCTCTCTCCTCCTCCCCCCCCCCGTGGTTGTTTTCTTTTGAAACGGTTATAGCCCTGATATGGCTCTACGCAGTCGGTTGGGCTTTAAACAAAACAAATAACATGGGTTTTTCGTCTTCATTTTTATGAATGCTGTGAGATGATATATTGTCGTGCACATAGGATTCATGTCCATTTTTCTGTCAAAAGTCCCCATGAAATATTGTTGCTGATGTGGTATTGTTAGGTAACTGGAATAAAAGACCTTAGACATAACATTGTAGTGTGTGTGTGTGTACGTGCGTGTGTGTGTGCGTGCTTGTGTGTATGTGTGCGTGCTTGTGTGTGCGTGCTTGTGGTGTGCGTGCTTGTGTGTGTATGTATGTGTGCGTGCTTGTGGTTTGCGTGCGTGCTTGTGATGTGCGTGCTTGTGTATGTGTGCGTGCTTGTGTGTGTGCGCGCTTGCGTGTGTACGTGCTTGTGTGTTCTCGTGTGCGTGCTTTTGTTGTGCTTTGTGTGTTGTGTGTGTTTATGTATGTGGGTGTGTGCGCGTGTGGGTGTGTGCGCGTATGCGTGCGAACTGTTCGTTCGTGTGTGTGTGTGTGTGTGTGTGTGTGTGTAGACATGAATAAATGAACGTGTACGCGTGCGTGTATATGTCTACATCTGTGGATGTATGTACATGTGCAAGGTCAAAAGTAGTGACGTTGATATATGGAATTAAGCCCTTTATATTGTGATGGGTCTACTAGAAGTAGGTGGTTTAGTGTGGTCGTGTCCTGCCGTCTTTCGAATTTGGTGGTGAGATCTGCTATCTGTGCTTCCAGCCGTGCCAGTGTGGCATTGTATTCCAATGTTACTGCTAGTTGGGCTGAGGACTCCTGGGTGCCATCTTCCCGTACCCAGCGCTGGGCTTCTCTCTGGGCTCCTTCGAAGGACACATCACAGCGGTCCCGAATATACCGCTTGATGTCCCTCTTGAGGGCTGTTGGCTGTAGGCCATTGGCGAAGGGTCCCTCAAGACATTCTCTGAGAGAGGGCTGTCAATCTGTACTTGGTTCACCTTGTTCCACTGAGTCCAAAGTCTAGTGGCATACTCTGTGACAGATTCACCAAAACCCTGTGGAGTCCCTCTGGTCACCCCAGTTGTCCTGGATGATCTTCAGGATCTTGTCTGGAGTGTCCACTCTTGCCGTTGGTTGCCATAGCACCTCCCGACGAGCTGGGCCCTCTAACGATGATATGAGCCAGAGGGCAGCTGCTTTGTCATCCAGGGGCTGGAGCTGAAGAATAAGCTTGGCCTCCTGGATAAAGTCGTCGGTTACCGAGGTGCCTTCGTCGCCTGACAGCTTTGGTAGCTTGTAGAGCCGTGTTGTTGACATGGTTTGGCAACTTGATGAATCTGCAGCACTGTCTTGTTTTTTTGTTCCCTTTCCGAATCTGGATCCTGCTCGCAGCGCCAGGTGTGATGGATGAGTGGGTTAAGGGGTTTGGTGATGGTTGCTGTGGTAGTCGTTTGAATCCAGAGCAGAAAGGGAAGTCTCTCAATCAAGACAAGTCCTCGTTTTGCTACTTGACTCTTTATTATTGAGAAAAGAAGACGAGGAAGGAGACAGGTAAGAAGGAAGAAGGAAGACGTGTAAGAAGAAGACATCAAAGAAGACACCAAAGAAGACAGTGCCTGTAAGACACAAAATAGGTTTCATAAATACAATGACAAAGTACACATTTTGTGAAATAACAATGTCAATGTACAAGAGTGAACTACTACATTCTAACAGAAGATGTCTACATTTACAAACAAAAGCACCAGCATTTGTAAACATGCAACAAATAATTGATAACAAAATGTTGTGTAAAGAACTACTACATTATACCAAAATGTGTTGTCGATATTAACACTCAAAAGCGCTAGCACTTGTAATCACGGAACAAATAATTGATAACAAAACTTTGAGTAACCCTTTGATAAGTTGAGGGTAACTACCATACTGCTTGTTCAATAGCATTAGCACAGAGTAGACTTTCAATAATGTACTGGCAAAATAATGCACAGTCATATTAAGCTGTTTGGCTGCCATGGGCAGAGTAAGTTGTAACATAACATCTGAGTGGGCAGCTATTGGACAGTTAATATTCGGTGGTGACGACAAACATAGTATTTGACTATAGGAGCTGTCGTCACAAACAGTAGGTCTACCTTATTGAATAGCAGTCAACACACTTGAGTCATCCATTAAATATTTGCTCCATGTAGTTATGTGTAATTCTATGTCTAGTGCTAGAGATAGTGATGACAAAATAGCATAGCATATTACTAATTAAGCTATGTCATCAACGCAACATTCAATAATGATTAGTGGTGGTGCTGAGCAGACAAGGGATACAACAATTGGATCAATTCGCTGAGCACATGTTTCATCAACTACCATTATGTACACACATACAACATTATCAAGTATAAAATAGTGCACAATAATGCATTGCATCCTGGTAGCTTTCAGACAGTTAATATTCAGTGGTGATGACATAGTAGGCCTATTTGACAATGAGAACTATGTCATCACAAACAGCACCTAATCAAATGGCAGTCAGCAGTTTTGAGAGAACAACACACTTGAGTAATCTATTACCCATTATCTCTATGTGATTAAGTATAATTCTAGATCAAGTGCTAGAGGCAATGATAACAAAATAGTATAGCATATTACTATTAGACCATGTCATCAAAACAACACTCTATAGGCCTACATGATTATCAGTGGTGCTGATCAGGTAATGGATACATCAAATAGATCAATTAGCTGAGCACGTGTTTCATCAGTCATGTCAGTATGTGAATACAACCTCGTCAAGTATAAAATACTCTTCCTCTGCACAACAGTGCATCACATCTTTGCTTTTGGCAGAATATGGTTGTCAATAGTCCTACAATAGCCACATGAAAATAGGGGCTAAATCTATAGTGGTTATTACATTCAAACCTCAGTCCCATCTTTACAATGGTGGCCGCCACGCTAAGTGCTACAGATCTTGTGAGATAGCACATTGTTTAGATCAAAACATATTTTCTCGCTGTGCGAATTCTGCAAATCTAGCGCGGTACTCAATAGACTTGAGCTAGAATCTAAAGAAATAAGAGACCTTAAAGTCCCTAAGCTTACTGCAAATGACAATGAATAATAAAGTGATAAAAATCCAGAACTTACTACAGTAACGCCATGAAGTTGATCACCTGATGTGAAACCAAGTGTGGTGGCAGGAAAGGGCACCTCTGGTGAGACTGAGAGTGGCGGTGGAAAAGCACACGCTATGATGCGTCTTGTTAATTTGTACTCTGGGAACAGAGCATGATGGTCATATTTTCAAATCTCAAACCTTTCAGATGGCAAGGTCTGATTGGTTGTTCTCACCTAATTAATAAATCAACACTTAGTGTGTAGTTTTAACGCAGCGCGTCAGTACACACAAGTGAAACGCTGATCATTGTCCGGCAGTTTCGCGAGTGGGTATGTGCTCGCTATCGAGCCACAAATACCTAAGGCGATTGAGACAGACGCGCCCTGCGGTCATTGTCTGAGTGTTCCCGCCGGCAATTACACGGCGATTGTTCTATAATGCTACAGTAAAGGCAGCATAAATTAGTGAAGGCCCCCTCTACGTTCTGTAAAACTACAACGTAATACTGACTGGAGATGACGACAAAATCTTGTCGTAGGCCTGCTTTAGAGTACATGTACACATTGTAGATCTGCTAATTGTTTAGCAGTGTGTTATCTACAATGTATATGCTTCATGTACTGGTTATATCTTTGGAATGATTAATGCATAGCTATGGATAGGCAGAGGCTGTGAAATACCAGTATAATTAGGCCAAGAGAATGCAAGGCGTTTTTGATCTAGACAAGCACGCTACATGGTGTTGCCTTTGAGCGTTGTAGGTAAATGGGGAAAGATCGTAACAGAGCAAGGCACTCTGTTACACCATATATATATATATATATATATATATATCTATATATCTATATATCTATATATCTATATATCTATATATCTATATATATGTATATATGTATATCTATATATCTATATCTATATATCTATATATATATGTATATATATATATATCTATATGTATATGTATATGTATATATCTATATGTATATGTATATGTATATATCTATATGTATATGTATATGTATATATCTATATGTATATGTATATGTATATATCTATATGTATATGTATATGTATATATCTATATGTATATGTATATATCTATATGTATATGTATATGTATATATCTATATGTATATGTATATATCTATATCTATATGTATATGTATATGTATATATCTATATGTATATGTATATGTCTATATCTATATGTATATGTATATATCTATATATATCTATATGTATATGTATATATCTATATCTATATATCTATATGTATATGTCTATATCTATATCTATATCTATATCTATATGTATATGTCTATATCTATATATAAATGTATGTATACAGATATATATATATATAATGTATATTTGTAGGTATATACATATGTATGTATATAAACACTTGCTTGTGATATTGCTTCTAAATGGCATGGAGTAATCAATGAATTGACATGGCAATAATATCCCACGTCCTTATTGACAATTGTCTTAACCCTTTGAATCCTGCACCCTCTCCATTAGCACCCTGCATTATCAGCCATGACCTTAAAGGAAAAACTTTAACCCTTTGACGCCGTCACCCTATCCACCAGCTTCCTGCATATATGTATTTAAACATTTATACATTAGAATCAATACTACAAGCAAATGTGTGTGTTTGTATAGGTATACTTAGCTTTGTTTTTTTTTTCTTTTTTGCTTTTTGTTTGTGGTGAAGTAATCTTTTGAAACAGTTATAGCCCTGATATGGCTGCGCAGTCGTTTGGGCTTTAAACAAAAATAACATAACACAGGTTTTCCTTTTTTTTTTTTTTTTTTTCTTTTTGCCATGGGATAGTATATTGTCGCGCCCATAGAATTCATGTGAATTTTTCTGTAAAACGTCCCCATGAAATATTGTTGCTGACGTGGTATTGTGTTTAGGTAACTGGAAAAAAGACCTTAGACTTAAGATTCAAGTGGTGTGTGTATGTGCGTGCTTGTGTGTGTGCGTGCTTGTGTATGTGCGTGCTTATGCGTGGATGTGTGTGTGTTTGTGTGTGCATGCTTTTGTGTGTGCGTGCTTGCGTGTGTATGTGTGTGTGCGCGCACGTGTTTGTGTGTGTGTGTGTGTGCTTGTGGTATGTGCGTGCTTGTGTGTGTGCGTTCATGTCTACGTGCTTGAGTGTATGTGTGCCTGATTGTGTGTGTGGTGTGCGAACTGTGCGTGCGTGCGTGCGTACGTGTGTGTGTGTGTGTGTAGACATGAATACACGAGCGTGTGCGAGTGCGTGTAATATGTACACACGTGTGAGGGTGTGTATATATGTGCAAGTTGATAAGTACTGAGGTTGATATATGGAATTCATTACACATACATATATATATATATATGTATATATTATATATATATGTGTGTGTGTATGTGTGTATGCACACACACACACACACACACACACACACACACACACACACACACACACACACACACAATATATATATATATGTAATATATATATACACATATGTATATATTGTATTATTGCTTCTGAATGGCATGATATGACTACGCAGTCGGCTGGGCTTTAAACAAAAATAATAATGATATACCACAATATAACCATTGCTGTTGATATGCCACAATATAACCATTGCTGTTGATATGCCACAATATAACCATTGCTGTTATGCCACAATATAACCATTGCTGTTGACATGCCACAATATAACCATTGCTGTTGATATACCACAATATAACCATTGCTGTTGATATGCCACAATATAACCATTGCTGTTGATATGCCACAATATAACCATTGCTGTTGACATGCCACAATATAACCATTGCTGTTGATATACAATATAACCATTGCTGTTGATATGCCACAATATAACCATTGCTGTTGACATGCCACAATATAACCATTGCTGTTGACATGCCACGATGTAACCATCACTGTTAACGAGTTGAACTTTTTTTATTTTTTTTCAACGTGGTGTTAGCCCTGATATGGCTTTAGTAGTCGGCTGGGCTATGAGCAATATGAACTGAACTAAACTGAACTGAACCATCTGTGTTCACATTCCATAAAACAAACATTGCTGTGGACATACCACGTTATAACCATTGCTGTTGCTATACCACAGTCTCCCGTGGGGATGCCGAGGGCTCTTTCAGTATAAATGGTATCTCTGCCTTCTGGAAATTCTGTGCTAGAGAGTTCCTCTTTCCTGTCACTCTGTGTTTCTGCCTTGTTCCTTTGTTTTTTGTCATTTGTCCCTATCGGTTTGTCTTGCTGGTCCGTTCACCTGTATGTGTTCGATTGTCTTACGCACTTTGTTTTGGGATTGATAATTGGATACATGTATTCGGTGCATTTTTGACTCTAGGGAAATATAAATATGCGGAAACAATTTTAGGTGATTTAGGCCTGTTTTTATGTTTTAGTGTCCTGATGCTTAAACTTATATTCAAGTATGTTTTTTAAATCCGCAGTGTGATAAATTGGACGGAGTGGTCA
>JAPXFY010000026.1:32928666-33031166 GCA_030674185.1 Monoplex corrugatus | reverse complement strand
AACTGAACTGAACTGAACCATCTGTGTTCACATTCCATAAAACAAGCATGGCTGTCGACATAACACGTTATAACCATTGCTGTTGCTATACCACAGTCTCCCGTGGGGATGCCGAGGGCTCTTTCAGTATAAATGGTATCTCTGCCTTCTGGAAATTGTGTGCTAGAAAGTTCCTCTTTCCTGTCGCTCTGTTTGTGCCTTGTTCCTTTTATTTTGTCATTTGTCTCTATCGGTTTGTCTTGCTGGTCCGTTCACCTGTATGTGTTCGATTGTCTTACGCACTTTGTTTTGGGATTGATAATTGGATACATGTATTCGGTGCATTTTTGACTCATGGGAAATAGAAATATGCGGAAACAATTTTAGGTGATTTAGGCTTGTTTTTATGTTAGTGTCCTGATGCTTAAACTTATATTGAAATGTTTTTTAAATCCGCAGTGTGATAAATTGGACGGAGTGGTCAACGCTAGGGGCACCTCCTTAGAGTATGTGCACGAATGAACTGATATGTGTATTTAGATTTCTTTTTGTTTCTCCCCCCTCTCCTCCCCCCCCCCCCCCGGTTGTTTTCTTTTGAAACAGTTATAGCCCTGATATGGCTCTACGCAGTCGGTTGGGCTTTAAACAAAAATAACAAATAACATGGGTTTTCCGTCTTCATTTTTATGAATGCTGTGAGATGATATATTGTCGTACACATAGGATTCATGTCCATTTTTCTGTCAAAAGTCCCCATGAAATATTGTTGCTGATGTGGTATTGTTAGGTAACTGGAAAAAAAGACCTTAGACATAACATTGTAGTGTGTGTGTGTGTGTGTGCGCGTAGTGTGTACGTGCGTGTGTGTGTGCGTGCTTGTGTGTGTGCGCGCTTGTGTGTACGTGCTTGTGTGTGTATGTGTGCGTGCTTGTGTGTGCGTGCTTGTGGTGTGCGTGCTTGTGTGTGTATGTGTGCGTGCTTGTGTGTGTGCGTGCTTGTGGTTTGCGTGCGTGCTTGTGATGTGCGTGCTTGTGTATGTGTGCTTGTGTGTGTGCGCGCTTGCGTGTGTACGTGCTTGTGTGTTCTCGTGTGCGTGCTTTTGTTGTGCTTTGTGTTTGTGTGTGTGTGTGTGTTTATGTATGTGGGTGTGTGCGCGTATGCGTGCGAACTGTTCGTTCGTGTGTGTGTGTGTGTGTGTGTGTGTGTGTGTGTGTGTGTGTGTGTGTGTGTAGACATGAATAAATGAACGTGTACGCGTGCGTGTATATGTGTCCACATCTGTGGATGTATGTACATGTGCAAGGTCAAAAGTACTGACGTTGATATATGGAATTCAAGCCCTTTATATTGTGATGGGTCTACTAGAAGTAGGAGATGGTTTAGGTGTGGTCGTGTCCTGCCGTCTTTCTAATTTGGTGATGAGGTCTGCTATCTGTGCTTCCAGCCGTGCCAGTGTGGCATTGTATTCCAATGTTACCGCTTGTTGGGCTGGGGACTCCTGGGTGCCATCTTCCCGTACCCAGCGCTGGGCTTCTCTCTGGGCTCCTTCGAAGGACACATCACAGTGGTCCCGAATATACCGCTTGATGTCCCTCTTGAGGGCTGTTGGCTGTAGGCCATTGGCGAAGGTGTCCCTCAAGACATTCTCTGAGAGAGGGCTGTCAATCTGTACTTGGTTCACCTTGTTCCACTGAGTCCAAAGTCTAGTGGCATACTCTGTGACAGATTCACCAAAACCCTGTGGAGTCCCTCCGGTCACCCCAGTTGTTCTGGATGATCTTCAGGATCTTGTCTGGAGTGTCCACTCTTGCCGTTGGTTGCCATAGCACCTCCCGACGAGCTGGGCCCTCTAACGATGATATGAGCCAGAGGGCAGCTGCTTTGTCATCCAGGGGCTGGAGCTGAAGAATAAGCTTGGCCTCCTGGATAAAGTCGTCGGTTACCGAGGTGCCTTCGTCGCCTGACAGCTTTGGTAGCTTGTAGAGCCGTGGTGTTGACATGGTTTGGCAACTTGATGAATCTGCAGCACTGTCTTCTTGTTTTCTTGTTCCCTTTCCGAATCTGGATCTTGCTCGCAGCGCCAGGTGTGATGGACTCAGTGGTTAAGGGGGGGTAAGTGAGGGTGATGAATCGCAGCGCCAGGTGAGATGGATGAGTGGGTTAAGGTGTTTGGTGATGGTTGCTGTGATGGTCCTTTGAATCCAGAGCAGAAAGGGAAGTCTCTCAATCAAAAGACAAGTCCTCGTTTTGCTACTTGACTCTTTATTATTGAGAAAAGAAGACGAGGAAGGAGACAGGTAAGAAGGAAGAAGGAAGACGTGTAAAAAGAAAACATCAAAGAAGACACCAAAGAAGACAGTGCCTGTAAGACACAAAATAGGTTTCATAAATACAATGACAAAGTACACATTTTGTGAAATAACAATGTCAATGTACAAGAGTGAACTACTACATTCTAACAGAAGATGTCTACATTTACAAACAAAAGCACTAGCATTTGTAAACATGCAACAAATAATTGATAACAAAATGTTGTGTAAAGAACTACTACATTATACCAAAATATGTGTTGTCGATATTAGCACTCAAAAGCACTAGCACTTGTAATCACGGAACAAATAATTGATAACAAAACTTGAGTAACCCTTTGATAAGTTGAGGGTAACTACCATACTGCTTGTTCAATAGCATTAGCACAGAGTAGACTTTCAATAATGTACTGGCAAAATAATGCACAGTCATATAGCTGTTTGGCTGCCATGGGCAGAGTAAGTTGTAACATAACATCTGAGTGGGCAGCTATTGGACAGTTAATATTCAGTGGTGACGACAAACATAGTATTTGACTATGGGAGCTGTCGTCACAAACAGTTGGTCTACCTTATTGAATAGCAGTCAACACACTTGAGTCATCCATTAAATATTTGCTCCATGTAGTTATGTGTAATTCTATGTCTAGTGCTAGAGATAGTGATGACAAAATAGCATAGCATATTACTAATTAAGCTATGTCATCAAAGCAACATTCAGTAATGATTAGTGGTGGTGCTGAGCAGACAAGGGATACAACAATTGGATCAATTCGCCGAGCACATGTTTCATCAACTACCATTATGTACACACATACAACATTATCAAGTATAAAATATTGCACAATAATGCATTGCATCCTGGTAGCTTTCAGACAGTTAATATTCAGTGGTGATGACATAGTAGGCCTATTTGACAATGAGAACTATGTCATCACAAACAGCACCTAATCAAATGGCAGTCAGCAGTGTTGAGAGAACAACACACTTGAGTAATCTATTACCCATTATCTCTATGTGATTAAGTATAATTCTAGATCAAGTGCTAGAGGCAATAACAAAATAGTTTAGCATATTACTATTAGACCATGTCACCAAAACAACACTCTATAGGCCTACATGATTATCAGTGGTGCTGATCAGATAAGGGATACATCAAACAGATCAATTAGCTGAGCACGTGTTTCATCATGTCAGTATGTGAATACAACCTTGTCAAGTATAAAATACTCTTCCTCTGCATAACAGTGCATCACATCTTTGCTTTGGGCAGAATATGGTTGTCAATAGTCCTACAATAGCCACATGAAAATAGGGGCTAAATCTATAGTGGTTATTACATTTAAACCTCAGTCCCATCTTTACAATGGTGGCCGCCACGCTAAGTGGTACAGATCTTGTGAGATAGCACATTGTTTAGATCAAAACATATTTTCTCGCTGTGCGAATTCTGCAAATCTAGCGCGGTACTCAATAGACTTGAGCTAGAATCTAAAGAAATAAGAGACCTTAAAGTCCCTAAGCTTACTGCAAATGACAATGAATAATAAAGTGATAAAAATCCAGAACTTACTACAGTAACGCCATGAAGTTGATCACCTGCTGTGAAACCAAGAGTGGTGGCAGGAAAGGGCACCTCTGGTGAGACTGAGAGTGGCGGTGGAAAAGCACACGCTATGATGCGCCTTGTTAATTTGTACTCTGGGAACAGAGCATGATGGTCATATTTTCAAATCTCAAACCTTTCAGATGGCAAGGTCTGATTGGTTGTTCTCACCTAATTAATAAATCAACACTTTGTGTGTAGTTTTAACGCAGCGCGTCAGTATACACAAGTGAAACGCTGGTCATTGTCCGGCAGTTTCGCGAGTGGGTATGTGCTCGCTATCGAGCCACAAATACCTAGGGCGGTTGAGACAGACGCGCCCTGCGGTCATTGTCTGAGTGTTCCCGCTGGCAATTACACGGCGATTGTTCTATAATGCTACAGTAAAGGCAGCATAAATTAGTGAAGGCCCCCTCTACGTTTTGTAAAACTACAACATAATACTGACTGGAGATGACAACAAAATCTTGTCGTAGGCCTGCTTTAGAGTACATGTACACATTGTAGATCTGCTAATTGTTTAGCAGTGTGTTATCTACAATGTATATGCGTCATGTACTGGTTAGATATTTGGAATGATTAATGCATAGCTATGGATAGGCAGAGGCTGTGAAATACCAGTATAATTAGGCCAAGAGAATGCAAGGCGTTTTTGATCTAGACAAGCACGCTACACGGTGTTGCCTTTGAGCGTTGTAGGTAAATGGGGAAAGATCGTAACAGAGCAAGGCACTCTGTTACACCATATATATATATACATATATATATATATATACATATATATATATAAATGTATGTATACAGATATATATATATATAATGTATATTTGTAGGTATATACATATGTATGTATATAAACACTTGCTTGTGATATTGCTTCTAAATGGCATGGAGTAATCAATGAATTGACATGGCAATAATATCCCACGTCCTTATTGACAATTGTCTTAACCCTTTGAATCCTGCACCCTCTTCATTAGCACCCTGCATTGTCAGCCATGACCTTAAAGGAAAAACTTTAACCCTTTGACGCCGTCACCCTATCCACCAGCTTCCTGCATATATATATTTAAACATTTATACATTAGAATCAATATTACAAGCAAATGTGTGTGTTTGTATAGGTATACTTAGCTTTGTTTTTTTTTCTTTTTTGCTTTTTGTTTGTGGTGAAGTAATCTTTTGAAACGGTTATAGCCCTGATATGGCTCTGCACAGTCGTTTGGGCTTTAAACAAAAATGACACAACACAGGTTTTCCTTTTTTTAAATTTTTTTTAAATACCATGGGGTAGTATATTGTCGTGCCGATATGATTCATGTCAATTTTTCTGTAAAAAGTCCCCATGAAATATTGTTGCTGATGTGGTATTGTGTTTAGGTAACTGGAAAAAAAGACCTTAGACATAAGACTGAAATGGTGTGTGTGTGTGTGTGCGTGCTTGTATATGTGCGTGCTTGTGTGTGTGCGTGCTTGTGCGTGGATGTGTTTGTGTTTGCGTGCTTGTGTGTGTGCGTGCTTGCGTGTGTGTGTGCGCGCACGTGTGTTTGTGTTTGTGTGTGTGTCTGTGTGTGGTATGCGTGCTTGTGGTGTGTGCATGCTTGTGTGTGTGTGCGTTCAAGTCTGCGTGCTTGCGAGTATGTGTGTGTCTGTGATTGTGTGTGTGATTGTGTGTGTGTGTGTGTGTGGTGTGCGAACTGTGCGTGCGTGTGTGTGCGTGTGTGTGTGTGTGTGTGCGTGTGTGTGCGTGCGTGTGTGTGTGTGTGTGTGTGTGTGTGTAGACATGAATACATGAGCGTGTACGAGTCATTGTAATATGTACACACGTGTGAGGGCGTGTGTGTATATGTGCAAGGTAAGTACTGACGTTGATATATAGAATTCATTATATGTATATATGTATATATATACACACATATTATGTGTGTGTATATATATATATATATAGATATATATATGTGTGTATGTATACACACCTACACACACATACATTATATATATATATATATATATATATTGTATATAATATGTATATATTGTATTATTGCTTCTGAATGGCATATGACTACGCAGTCGGCTGGGCTTTAAACAAAAATAACAATAACAATGATATGCCACAATATAACCATTGCTGTTGACATGCCACAATATAACCATCACTGTTAACGAGTTGTCCTTTTTTATATTATTTTTAACGTGGTGTTAGCCCTGATATGGCTCTAGTAGTCGGCTGGGCTATGAGCAATATGAACTGAACTGAACTGAAACACCTGTGTTCACATTCCATAAAACAAACATTGCTGTGGACCATACCACGTTATAACCATTGCTGTTGCTATACCACAGTCTCCCGTGGGGATGCCGTGGGCTCTTTCAGTATAAATGGTATCTCTGCCTTCTGGAAATTGTGTGCTAGAAAGTTCCTCTTTCCTGTCACTCTGTTTCTTCCTTGTTCCTTTGTTTTTTGTCATTTGTCCCTATCGGTTTGTCTTGCTAGTCCGTTCACCTGTATGTGTTCGATTGTCTTACGCACTTTGTTTTGGGATTGATAATTGGATACATGTATTCGGTGCATTTTTGGCTCTAGGGAAATAGAAATATGCGGAAACAATTTTAGGTGATTTAGGCCTGTTATGTTTTAGTGTCCTGATGCTTAAACTTACATTCAAGTATGTTTTTTAAATCCGCAGTGTGATAAATTGGACGGAGTGGTCAACGCTAGGGGTACCTCCTTAGAGTATGTGCACGAATGAACTGATATGTGTATTTAGCTTTTTTTGTTTCTCCCCTCTCGCCTCCCCCCCCCCCCCCCCCCCCTGGTTGTTTTCTTTTGAAACGGTTATAGCCCTGATATGGCTCTACGCAGTCGGTTGGGCTTTAAACAAAACAAATAACATGGGTTTTTCGTCTTCATTTTTATGAATGCTGTGAGATGATATATTGTCGTGCACATAGGATTCATGTCCATTTTTCTGTCAAAAGTCCCCATGAAATATTGTTGCTGATGTGGTATTGTTAGGTAACTGGAAAAAAGACCTTAGACATAACATTGTAGTGTTGTGTGTGTACGTGCGTTGTGTGCGCTTGGTGTGTGCCGCTTGTGTGTACGTGCTTTGTGTGTATGTGTGCGTGCTTGTGTGTGCGTGCTTGTGGTGTGCGTGCTTGGGGTGCGTGCTGTGTTGTATGTGTGCGTGCTTGTGGTTTGCGTGCGTGCTTGTGATGTGCGTGCTTGTGTATGTGTGCGTGCTTGTGTGTGTGCGCGCTTGCGTGTGTACGTGCTTGTGTGTTCTCGTGTGCGTGCTTTTGTTGTGCTTTGTGTTGTTGTGTGTGTGTTTATGTATGTGGGTGTGTGCGCGTGATGCGTGCGACTGTTCGTTCGTGTTGTGTGTGTGTGTGTGTGTGTGTGTGTGGTGTGTGTGTGTGTAGACATGAATAAATGAACGTGTACGCGTGCGTGTATATGTCTACATCTGTGGATGTATGTACATGTGCAAGGTCAAAAGTAGTGACGTTGATATATGGAATTAAGCCCTTTATATTGTGATGGGTCTACTAGAAGTAGGTGGTTTAGTGTGGTCGTGTCCTGCCGTCTTTCGAATTTGGTGGTGAGATCTGCTATCTGTGCTTCCAGCCGTGCCAGTGTGGCATTGTATTCCAATGTTACTGCTAGTTGGGCTGAGGACTCCTGGGTGCCATCTTCCCGTACCCAGCGCTGGGCTTCTCTCTGGGCTCCTTCGAAGGACACATCACAGCGGTCCCGAATATACCGCTTGATGTCCCTCGTGAGGGCTGTTGGCTGTAGGCCATTGGCGAAGGGTCCCTCAAGACATTCTCTGAGAGAGGGCTGTCAATCTGTACTTGGTTCACCTTGTTCCACTGAGTCCAAAGTCTAGTGGCATACTCTGTGACAGATTCACCAAAACCCTGTGGAGTCCCTCTGTCACCCCAGTTGTCCTGGATGATCTTCAGGATCTTGTCTGGAGTGTCCACTCTTGCCGTTGGTTGCCATAGCACCTCCCGACGAGCTGGGCCCTCTAACGATGATATGAGCCAGAGGGCAGCTGCTTTGTCATCCAGGGGCTGGAGCTGAAGAATAAGCTTGGCCTCCTGGATAAAGTCGTCGGTTACCGAGGTGCCTTCGTCGCCTGACAGCTTTGGTAGCTTGTAGAGCCGTGTTGTTGACATGGTTTGGCAACTTGATAAATCTGCAGCACTGTCTCTTGTTTTTTTGTTCCCTTTCCGAATCTGGATCCTGCTCGCAGCGCCAGGTGTGATGGATGAGTGGATTAAGGGGTTTGGTGATGGTTGCTGTGGTAGTCGTTTGAATCCAGAGCAGAAAGGGAAGTCTCTCAATCAAAGACAAGTCCTCGTTTTGCTACTTGACTCTTTATTATTGAGAAAAGAAGACGAGAAGGAGATAGGTAAGAAGGAAGAAGGAAGACGTGTAAGAAAAAGACATCAAAGAAGACACCAAAGAAGACAGTGCCTGTAAGACACAAAATAGGTTTCATAAATACAATGACAAAGTACACATTTTGTGAAATAACAATGTCAATGTACAAGAGTGAACTACTACATTCTAACAGAAGATGTCTACATTTACAAACAAAAGCACTTGCATTTGTAAACATGCAACAAATAATTGATAACAAAATGTTGTGTAAAGAACTACTACATTATACCAAAATAGTGTTGTCGATATTAACACTCAAAAGCGCTAGCACTTGTAATCACGGAACAAATAATTGATAACAAAACTTTGAGTAACCCTTTGATAAGTTGAGGGTAACTACCATAGTGCTTGTTCAATAGCATTAGCACAGAGTAGACTTTCAATAATGTACTGGCAAAATAATGCACAGTCATATTAAGCTGTTTGGCTGCCATGGGCAGAGTAAGTTGTAACATAACATCTGAGTGGGCAGCTATTGGACAGTTTAATATTCAGTGGTGACGACAAACATAGTATTTGACTATGGGAGCTGTCGTCACAAACAGTAGGTCTACCTTATTGAATAGCAGTCAACACACTTGAGTCATCCATTAAATATTTGCTCCATGTAGTTATGTGTAATTCTATGTCTAGTGCTAGAGATAGTGATGACAAAATAGCATAGCATATTACTAATTAAGCTATGTCATCAAGCAACATTCAATAATGATTAGTGGTGGTGCTGAGCAGACAAGGGATACAACAATTGGATCAATTCGCCGAGCACATGTTTCATCAACTACCATTATGTACACACATACAACATTATCAAGTATAAAATAGTGCACAATAATGCATTGCATCCTGGTAGCTTTCAGACAGTTAATATTCAGTGGGGATGACATAGTAGGCCTATTTGACAATGAGAACTATGTCATCACAAACAGCACCTAATCAAATGGCAGTCAGCAGTGTTGAGAGAACAACACACTTGAGTAATCTTTACCCATTCTCTATGTGATTAAGTATAATTCTAGATCAAGTGCTAGAGGCAATGATAACAAAATAGTATAGCATATTACTATTAGACCATATCACCAAAACAACACTCTATAGGCCTACATGATTATCAGTGGTGCTGATCAGATAAGGGATACATCAAAAGATCAATTAGCTGAGCACGTGTTTCATCAGTCATCATGTCAGTATGTGAATACAACCTTGTCAAGTATAAAATACTCTTGCTCTGCACAACATTTCATCACATCTTTGCTTTTGGCAGAATATGGTTGTCAATAGTCCTACAATAGCCACATGAAAATAGGGGCTAAATCTATAGTGGTTATTACATTTAAACCTCAGTCCCATCTTTACAATGGTGGCCGCCACGCTAAGTGCTACAGATCTTGTGAGATAGCACATTGTTTAGATCAAAACATATTTTCTCGCTGTGTGAATTCTGCAAATCTAGCGCGGTACTCAATAGACTTGAGCTAGAATCTAAAGAAATAAGAGACCTTAAAGTCCCTAAGCTTACTGCAAATGACAATGAATAATAAAGTGATAAAAATCCAAAACTTACTACAGTAACGCCATGAAGTTGATCACCTGCTGTGAAACCAAGAGTGGTGGCAGGAAAGGGCACCTCTGGTGAGACTGAGAGTGGCGGTGGAAAAGCACACGCTATGATGCGCCTTGTTAATTTGTACTCTGGGAACAGAGCATGATGGTATATTTTCAAATCTCAAACCTTTCAGATGGCAAGGTCTGATTGGTTGTTCTCACCTAATTAATAAATCAACACTTAGTGTGTAGTTTTAACGCAGCGCGTCAGTACACACAAGTGAAACGCTGATCATTGTCCCGGGAGTTTCGCGAGTGGGTATGTGTCGCTATCGAGCCACAAATACCTAAGGCGTTGAGACAGACGCGCCCTGCGGTCATTGCTACCTTTAGTGTAATCCCGCTAGTGCCCCACATGTAAACACGGCGAAAAATTGTTCCTATAATGCTAATTCACGTCTAAGGCAGCATGAACGGACCCACCTCTTTAAATGTGAAAGCCCCACTCTACGGGTTTCTTTCGATAAAACTACCAACGTAAATACTGACTGGGAGATGACGACAAAATCTTGTCGTAGGCTGCTTTAGAGTACATGTACACATTGTAGATCTGCTAATTGTTTAGCAGTGTGTTATCTACAATGTATATGCTTCATGTACTGGTTAATTTTGGAATGATTAATGCATAGCTATGGATAGGCAGAGGCTGTGAAATACCAGTATAATTAGGCCAAGAGAATGCAAGGCGTTTTTGATCTAGACAAGCACGCTACATGGTGTTGCCTTTGAGCGTTGTAGGTAAATGGGGAAAGATCGTAACAGAGCAAGGCACTCTGTTACACCATATATATAAATTATATAAATATATATCTATATATCTATATAATCTATATATTATATTTATATATCTATATATATGTATATATAATTGCTATTATATCTTAATGCTATATATCTATAAATAATGTAATATATATATCATCTATATGTAACTTTGATCTGTATATAACTATATGTAATGAATGTATATATCTATATGTAAAATGTATAATTGTATATATCTATATGTATATGTATAGTATATATCTATATGTATATGTATATGTATATTCTATATGTATATGTATATATCATATTATATGTAAATGAAATATATCTATATGTATATGTATATATCTATTCTATATGTATATGTAAATTTTATATATCTATATGTATATGTATATGTCTATATCTATATGAATATGTATATTATCTATAATATTCTATATGTATATGAAATATATCTATATCTATATATCTATTTGTATATGTCTAATCTATATCATATCTATATCTATATGTAATGTCTATATCTATATATAAATGTATGTATACAGATATATATATATATAATGTATATTTGTAGGTATATACATATTATGTATATAAACACTTGCTTGTGATTTTTGCTTCTAAATGGCATGGAGTAATCAATGAATTGACATGGCAATAATATCCCACGTCCTTATTGACAATTGTCTTAACCCTTTGAAACCCGCACCCTCTCCATTAGCACCCTGCATTATCAGCCATGCCCCTTAAAGGAAAAAACTTTAACCCTTTGACGCCGTCACCCTATCCACCAGCTTCCTGCATATATAGTATTTAAACATTTATACATTAGAATCAATACTACAAGCAAATGTGTGTGTTTGTATAGGTATACTTAGCTTTGTTTTTTTTTTTTTTTGCTTTTTGTTTGTGGTGAAGTAATCTTTTGAAACAGTTATAGCCCTGATATGGCTGCGCAGTCGTTTGGGCTTTAAACAAAAATAACTAACACAGGTTTTCCTTTTTTTTTTTTTTTTTTTTTATGCCATGGGGGTAGTATATTGTCGCTGCCCATAGATTCATGTGAATTTTTCTGTATAAAACGTCCCATGAAATATTGTTGCTGACGTGGTATTGTGTTTAGGTAACTGGAAAAAAGACCTTAGACTTAAGATTCAAGTGGTGTGTGTATGTGCGTGCTTGTGTGTGTGCGTGCTTGTGTGTGCGTGCTTATGCTGGATGTGTGTGTGTTTGTGTGTGCATGCTTTGTGTGTGCGTGCTTGCGTGTGTATGTGTGTGTGCGCGCACGGTTTTGTTGTTTGTGTGTTGTGTGTGTAGTGCTTGTGGTATGTGCGTGCTTTTGTGTGTGCGTTCAAGTCTACGTGCTTGAGTGTATGTTTTGCCTGATTGTGTGTGTGTGGGTGTGCGAACTGTGCGTGCGTGCGTGCGTGATCGGTGTGTGTGTGTGTGTGTAGACATGAATACACGAGCGTGTGCGAGTGCGTGTAATAAGTACACACGTGTGGAGGGTGTGTATATATGTGCAAGTTGATAAGTACTGAGGTTGATATATGGAATTCAATTAACATAATATATATATAAATATGTAATATATATATATATGTGTGTGTGTATGTGTGTATGCACCACACACACACACACACACACACACACAACAACACACACACACACACACATATATATATATATGTAATATATAAATATACACATATGTATATATTGTATTATTGCTTCTGAATGGCATGATATGACTACGCAGTCGGCTGGGCTTTAAACAAAAATAATAATGATATACCACAATATAACCATTGTGTTGATATGCCACAATATAACCATTGCTGTTGATATGCCACAATAAACCATTGCTGTTATCCCCAATATAACCATTGCTGTTGACATGCCACAATATAACCATTGTGTTGATATCCCCAATATAACCCCTTGCTGTTGATATGCCACAATATAACCATTGCTGTTATATGCCACAATATAACCATTGCTGTTGACAATGCCACAATATAACCATTGCTGTTGATATACAATATAACCATTGCTGTTGATATGCCACAATATAACCATTGCTGTTGACATGCCACAATATAACCATTGCTGTTGACATGCCACGATGTAACCATCACTGTTAACGAGTTGAACTTTTTTTTTTTTTTCAACGTGGTGTTAGCCCTGATATGGCTTAGTAGTCGGCTGGGCTATGAGCAATATGAACTGAACTAAATGAACTGAACCATCTGTGTTCACATTCCATAAAACAAACATTGCTGTGGACATACCACGTTATAACCATTGCTGTTGCTATACCACAGTCTCCCGTGGGATGCCGAGGGCTCTTTCAGTATAAATGGTATCTCTGCCTTCTGGAAATTCTGTGCTAGAGAGTTCCCTTTCCTGTCACTCTGGTTTCTGCCTTGTTCCTTTGTTTTTTGTCATTTGTCCCTATCGGTTGTCTTGCTGGTCCGTTCACCTGTATGTGTTCGATTGTCTTACGCACTTTGTTTTGGGATTGATAATTGGATACATGTATTCGGTGCATTTTTGACTCTAGGGAAATATAAATATGCGGAAACAATTTTAGGTGATTTAGGCCTGTTTTTATGTTTTAGTGTCCTGATGCTTAAACTTATATTCAAGTATGTTTTTTAAATCCGCAGTGTGATAAATTGGACGGAGTGGTCAACGCTAGGGGCATCTCCTTAGAGTATGTGCGCGAATGAACTGATATGTGTACTTAGCTTTCTTTTTCTGTTTCTCCCCCCCCCCCCCCTCTATCCCCCGTGGTTAAGTTTTCTTTTGAAACGGTTATAGCCCTGATATGGCTCTACGCAGTCGGTTGGGCTTTAAACAAAAATAACAAATAACATGGGTTTTTCCGTCTTCATTTTTATGAATGCTGTGAGATGATATATTGTCGTGCACATAGGATTCATGTCCATTTTTCTGTCAAAAGTCCCCATGAAATATTGTTGCTGATGTGGTATTGTTAGGTAACTGGAAAAAAAGACCTTAGACATAACATTGTAGTGTGTGTGTCTGGGCGTGCTTCTATGTATGTGTGCGTGCTTGTGTGTGTGTACGTGCTTGTGTGTGTATGTGTGCGTGCTTGCGTGTGTGCGTGCTTGTGGTGTGCGTGTTTGTGTATGTGTTAGTGCTTGTGTGTGTGTGCTTGTGCGTGTTGTGTGTTCTCGTGTGCGTGGTTGTGTTGTGCTTTGTGTGTGTGTGTGGGTGTGTGTGTGTGTGTGTGGGTGTGTGCGCGTATGCGTGCGAACTGTGCAATCGTGCATGCGTGTGTGTGTGTGTGTGTGTGTGTGTGTGTGTGTGTGTGTGTGTGTAGACATCAATAAATGAACGTGTACGCGTGCGTGTGTATGTGCATACATGTGTGGATGTATATGTGCAAGGTCAAAAATATTGACGTTGATATATGGAATTAAAGCCTTATTTATATATAGGTAGGTATGTACATATGTATGTAAGTAAACATTGCTTGTGATATTGCTTCTAAATGGCATTGAGTAATCGGTGAATTGACATGGCAATAATATCCCACGTCCTTATTGACAATTTTAACCCTTTCAATCCTGCACCCTCTCCATTAGCACCCTGCATTGTCAGCCATGACCTAAAAGAAAAAACAACCCATTGACTCCCTCACCCTATCCACCAGCTTCCTGCATATATGTATATAAACATGTATACATTAAAATCAATATTACAAGCAAATGTGTGCGTAGATATACTTAGCTTTGTTTTTTTTTTTGGGTTGGGGGGGGGGGTTTGTTGTTTTTTGTTTGTGGTGAAGTATTGTTTTGAAACAGTTAAGCCCTGATATGGCTCTACACAGTTGATTGGGCTTTAAACAAAAATAACACTTAACAACGGTTTTCCCTTTTTTGTTGTTGTTGTTGTTGTTGTTTTGTTGTTGGTTGTTGTTGTTGAATTCCATGGGAGAGTAATATTGTCGCGCCCATAGAATTCCTTTCAATTTTTCTGTAAAACGTCCCCATGAAATATTGTTGCTGATGAGGTATTGCTGTTTAGGTAACTGGAAAAAGACAGACATAAGATTGAAGTGGTGTGTGTGTGTCTGTATGTGCGTGCTTGTGTGTGTGTGTATGTGTGTGTGTGTGTGCGTGCGTGCTTGTGGTGTGTGTGCTTGCGTGTGTATGTGTGTGCGCGCACGCGTGTGTGTGTGTGTGTGTGCATGTTTATGCGTGCTTGTGGTGTGTGTGCATGCTTGTGGTGTGTATGTTCGTGCTTGTGTGTTCATGTCTGCGTGCTTGAGTGTATGTCTTTGTGATTGTGTGTGTGATTGTGTGTGGTGTGCGAAATATGCGTGCATGTGTGTGTACGTGCGTGCGTGTACGTGTGTGTGTGCGTGTATAGACATGAATACATGAGCGTGTACGAGTGCGTGTAATATGTACACACGTGTGAGGGCGGTGTGTGTATATGTGCAAGGTGATAAGTACTGACGTTGATATATGGAATTAATTATATATATATGTGTGTGTGTGTGTGTGTGGTGTGTGTGTGTGTGTGTGTGTGGGTGTGTGTGTGTGTGTGTGTACACACACACACACACACACATATATATATATATATATAATATATTATATATTGTATTATTGCTTGTGAATGGCATGATGTGACTACGCAGTCGACTGGGCTTTAAACAAAAATAACAATAACAATGACATGCCACAATATAACCATTGCTGTTGACATGCCACAATATAACCATTGCTGTTGACATGCCACAATATAACCATTGCTGTTGACATGCCACAATATAACCATTGCTGTTGATATGCCACAATATAACCATTGCTGTTGATATGCCACAATATAACCATTGCTGTTGTCATGCCACAATATAACCATTGCTGTTGACATGCCACAATAAAAACCATTGCTGTTGATATGCCACGATGTAACCATCACTGTTAACGAGTTGTCCTTTTTTATATTATTTTAACGTGGTGTTAGCCCTGATATGGCTCTAGTAGACGGCTGGGCTCATGAGCAATATGAAACTGAACTGAACTGAACTGAACCATCTGTGTTCATATTCCATAAAACAAACATTGCTGTGGACATACCACGTTATAACCATTGCTGTTGCTATACCACAGTCTCCCGTGGGGATGCCGAGGGCTCTTTCAGTATAAATGGTATCTCTGCCTTCTGGAAATTCTGTGCTAGAAAGTTCCTCTTTCTGCCACTCTGTGTTTCTGCCTTGTTCCTTTGCTTTTTGTCATTTCTCCCTATCGGTTTTGTCTTGTGGTCCGTTCACCTGTATGTGTTCGATTGTCTTACGCACTTTGTTTTGGGATTGATAATTGGATACATGTATTCGGTGCATTTTTGACTCTAGGGAAATATAAATATGCGGAAACAATTTTAGGTGATTTAGGCCTGTTTTTATGTTTTAGTGTCCTGATGCTTAAACTTATATTCAAGTAGTTTTTTAAATCCGCAGTGTGATAAATTGGACGGAGTGGTCAACGCTAGGGGCATCTCCTTAGATTATGTGCGCGAATGAACTGATATGTGTACTTAGCTTTCTTTTTCTGTTTCTCCCCCCTCTAACCCCCGTGGTTAAGTTTTCTTTTGAAACGGTTATAGCCCTGATATGGCTCTACGCAGTCGGTTGGGCTTTAAACAAAAATAACAAATAACATGGGTTTTACCGTCTTCATTTTTATGAATGCTGTGAGATGATATATTGTCCCGCACATAGGATTCATGTCCATTTTTCTGTCAAAAAGTCACCATGAAATATTGTTGCTGATGTGGTATTGTTAGGTAACTGGGAAAAAAGACCTTAGACATAACATTGTAGTGTGTGTGTGCGTGTCTGGGCGTGCTTGTATGTATGTGTGCGTGCTTGTGTGTGTGTACGTGCTTGTGTGTGTATGTGTGCGTGCTTGCGTGTGTGCGTGCTTGTGGTGTGCGTGTTTGTGTATGTGTTAGTGCTTGTGTGTGTGTGTGCGCTTGTGTGTGTACGTGCTTGTGTGTGTGTGTGTTCTCGTGTGCGTGGTTGTGTTGTGCTTTGTGTGTGTGTGTGTGTGTGTGTGTGTGTGTGTGGTGTGTGTGTGTGTGTGTGTGTGTATGTGGGTGTGTGCGCGTATTCGTGCGAACTGTGCAATCGTGCTTGCGTGTGTGTGTGTGTGTGTGTGTGTAGACATCAGTAAATGAACGTGTACGCGTGCGTGTGTATGTGCATACGTGTGTGGATGTATATGTGCAAGGTAAAAAATATTGACGTTGATATATGGAATTAAAGCCTTATTTATATATAGGTAGGTATATACATATGTATGTAAGTAAACATTGCTTGTGATATTGCTTCTAAATGGCATTGAGTAATCAATGAATTGACATGGCAATAATATCCCACGTCCTTATTGACAATTTTAACCCTTTCAATCCTGCACCCTCTCCATTAGCACCCTGCATTGTCAGCCATGACCTAAAAGAAAAACTTAACCCTTCGACTCCGTCACCCTATCCACCAGCTTCCTGCATATATGTAAACATGTATACATTAAAATCAATATTACAAGCAAATGGGTTTTTTGTTTGTTTGTTTGTTTGTGGTGAAGTATTGTTTTGAAACAGTTACAGCCCTGATACGGCTCTACACAGTCGATTGGGCTTTAAACAAAAATAACACTTAACAATGGTTTTCTCTTTGTTGTTGTTGTTGTTGTTGTTGAATTCCATGGGTAGGATATTGTCGCGCCCATAGAATTCATGTCAATTTTTCTGTAAAACGTCCCCATGAAATATTGTTGCTGATGAGGTATTGCTGTTTAGGTAACTGGAAAAAGACAGACATAAGATTGAAGTGGTGTGTGTGTGTGTGTGTCTGTATGTGCGTGCTTGTGTGTGTGTGTGCTTGTGTGTGGATGTGTATGTGTGTGTGTGTGCGTGCGTGCTTGTGGTGTGTGTGCTTGCGGTGTGTGTGCTTGCGTGTGTATGTGTGTGCGCGCGCACGTGTGTGTGTGTGTGTATGTGTATGCGTGCTTGTGGTGTGTGTGCATGCTTGTGGTGTGTATGTTCGTGCTTGTGTGTTCATGTCTGCGTGCTTGCGTGTATGTGTCTTTGTGATTATGTGTGTGATTGTGTGTGGTGTGCGAAATATGCGTGCGTGTGTGGTGTACGTGCGTGCGTGTACGTGTGTGTGTGCGTGTATAGACATGAATACATGAGCGTGTACGAGTGCGTGTAATATGTACACACGTGTGAGAGCGTGTGTGTATATGTGCAAGGTGATGAGTACTGACGTTGATATATGGAATTTTTTATATATAATATATATATATATATATATATATATATATATGTGTGTGTGTTTGTGTGTGTGTGTGTGTGTGTGTGTATGTACACACACACACACACACACATGTATATATATATATATATATATATTGTATTATTGCTTCTGAATGGCATGATGTGACTACGCAGTCGGCTGGGCTTTTAAACAAAAATACCAATAACAATATGCCACAATATAACCATTGCTGTTGATATGCCACAATATAACCATTGCTGTTGATATGCCACGATGTAACCATCACTGTTAACGAGTTGTCCTTTTTTCTTTTTTTTTCTTTTTTTTGTGACGTGGTGTTAGCCCTGATATGGCTCTAGTAGTCGGCTGGGCTATGAGCAATATGAACTGAACTGAACTGAACCATCTGTGTTCACATTCCATAAAACAAGCATGGCTGTCGACATAACACGTTATAACCATTGCTGTTGCTATACCACAGTCTCCCGTGGGGATGCCGAGGGCTCTTTCAGTATAAATGGTATCTCTGCCTTCTGGAAATTGTGTGCTAGAAAGTTCCTCTTTCCTGTCGCTCTGTTTGTGCCTTGTTCCTTTTATTTTGTCATTTGTCTCTATCGGTTTGTCTTGCTGGTCCGTTCACCTGTATGTGTTCGATTGTCTTACGCACTTTGTTTTGGGATTGATAATTGGATACATGTATTCGGTGCATTTTTGACTCATGGGAAATAGAAATATGCGGAAACAATTTTAGGTGATTTAGGCTTGTTTTTATGTTAGTGTCCTGATGCTTAAACTTATATTGAAATGTTTTTTAAATCCGCAGTGTGATAAATTGGACGGAGTGGTCAACGCTAGGGCACCTCCTTAGAGTATGTGCACGAATGAACTGATATGTGTATTTAGATTTCTTTTTGTTTCTCCCCTCTCCCCCCTCCCCCCCCCCCCCCCGGTTGTTTTTCTTTTGAAACAGTTATAGCCCTGATATGGCTCTACGCAGTCGGTTGGGCTTTAAACAAAAATAACAAATAACATGGGTTTTCCGTCTTCATTTTTATGAATGCTGTGAGATGATATATTGTCGTACACATAGGATTCATGTCCATTTTTCTGTCAAAAGTCCCCATGAAATATTGTTGCTGATGTGGTATTGTTAGGTAACTGGAAAAAAAGACCTTAGACATAACATTGTAGTGTGTGTGTGTGTGTGTGCGCGTAGTGTGTACGTGCGTGTGTGTGTGCGTGCTTGTGTGTGTGCGCGCTTGTGTGTACGTGCTTGTGTGTGTATGTGTGCGTGCTTGTGTGTGCGTGCTTGTGGTGTGCGTGCTTGTGTGTGTATGTGTGCGTGCTTGTGTGTGTGCGTGCTTGTGGTTTGCGTGCGTGCTTGTGATGTGCGTGCTTGTGTATGTGTGCTTGTGTGTGTGCGCGCTTGCGTGTGTACGTGCTTGTGTGTTCTCGTGTGCGTGCTTTTGTTGTGCTTTGTGTTTGTGTGGTGTGTGTGTGTGTTTATGTATGTGGGTGTGTGCGCGTTATGCGTGCGAACTGTTCGTTCGTGTGTGTGTGTGTGGTGTGTGTGTGTGTGTGTGTGTGTGTGTGTGTGTGTAGACATGAATAAATGAACGTGTACGCGTGCGTGTATATGTGTCCACATCTGTGGATGTATGTACATGTGCAAGGTCAAAAGTACTGACGTTGATATATGGAATTCAAGCCCTTTATATTGTGATGGGTCTACTAGAAGTAGGAGATGGTTTAGGTGTGGTCGTGTCCTGCCGTCTTTCTAATTTGGTGATGAGGTCTGCTATCTGTGCTTCCAGCCGTGCCAGTGTGGCATTGTATTCCAATGTTACCGCTTGTTGGGCTGGGGACTCCTGGGTGCCATCTTCCCGTACCCAGCGCTGGGCTTCTCTCTGGGCTCCTTCGAAGGACACATCACAGTGGTCCCGAATATACCGCTTGATGTCCCTCTTGAGGGCTGTTGGCTGTAGGCCATTGGCGAAGGTGTCCCTCAAGACATTCTCTGAGAGAGGGCTGTCAATCTGTACTTGGTTCACCTTGTTCCACTGAGTCCAAAGTCTAGTGGCATACTCTGTGACAGATTCACCAAAACCCTGTGGAGTCCCTCCGGTCACCCCAGTTGTTCTGGATGATCTTCAGGATCTTGTCTGGAGTGTCCACTCTTGCCGTTGGTTGCCATAGCACCTCCCGACGAGCTGGGCCCTCTAACGATGATATGAGCCAGAGGGCAGCTGCTTTGTCATCCAGGGCTGGAGCTGAAGAATAAGCTTGGCCTCCTGGATAAAGTCGTCGGTTACCGAGGTGCCTTCGTCGCCTGACAGCTTTGGTAGCTTGTAGAGCCGTGGTGTTGACATGGTTTGGCAACTTGATGAATCTGCAGCACTGTCTTCTTGTTTTCTTGTTCCCTTTCCGAATCTGGATCTTGCTCGCAGCGCCAGGTGTGATGGACTCAGTGGTTAAGGGGGGTAAGTGAGGGTGATGAATCGCAGCGCCAGGTGAGATGGATGAGTGGGTTAAGGTGTTTGGTGATGGTTGCTGTGATGGTCCTTTGAATCCAGAGCAGAAAGGGAAGTCTCTCAATCAAAAGACAAGTCCTCGTTTTGCTACTTGACTCTTTATTATTGAGAAAAGAAGACGAGGAAGGAGACAGGTAAGAAGGAAGAAGGAAGACGTGTAAAAAGAAAACATCAAAGAAGACACCAAAGAAGACAGTGCCTGTAAGACACAAAATAGGTTTCATAAATACAATGACAAAGTACACATTTTGTGAAATAACAATGTCAATGTACAAGAGTGAACTACTACATTCTAACAGAAGATGTCTACATTTACAAACAAAAGCACTAGCATTTGTAAACATGCAACAAATAATTGATAACAAAATGTTGTGTAAAGAACTACTACATTATACCAAAATATGTGTTGTCGATATTAGCACTCAAAAGCACTAGCACTTGTAATCACGGAACAAATAATTGATAACAAAACTTGAGTAACCCTTTGATAAGTTGAGGGTAACTACCATACTGCTTGTTCAATAGCATTAGCACAGAGTAGACTTTCAATAATGTACTGGCAAAATAATGCACAGTCATATAGCTGTTTGGCTGCCATGGGCAGAGTAAGTTGTAACATAACATCTGAGTGGGCAGCTATTGGACAGTTAATATTCAGTGGTGACGACAAACATAGTATTTGACTATGGGAGCTGTCGTCACAAACAGTTGGTCTACCTTATTGAATAGCAGTCAACACACTTGAGTCATCCATTAAATATTTGCTCCATGTAGTTATGTGTAATTCTATGTCTAGTGCTAGAGATAGTGATGACAAAATAGCATAGCATATTACTAATTAAGCTATGTCATCAAAGCAACATTCAGTAATGATTAGTGGTGGTGCTGAGCAGACAAGGGATACAACAATTGGATCAATTCGCCGAGCACATGTTTCATCAACTACCATTATGTACACACATACAACATTATCAAGTATAAAATATTGCACAATAATGCATTGCATCCTGGTAGCTTTCAGACAGTTAATATTCAGTGGTGATGACATAGTAGGCCTATTTGACAATGAGAACTATGTCATCACAAACAGCACCTAATCAAATGGCAGTCAGCAGTGTTGAGAGAACAACACACTTGAGTAATCTATTACCCATTATCTCTATGTGATTAAGTATAATTCTAGATCAAGTGCTAGAGGCAATAACAAAATAGTTTAGCATATTACTATTAGACCATGTCACCAAAACAACACTCTATAGGCCTACATGATTATCAGTGGTGCTGATCAGATAAGGGATACATCAAACAGATCAATTAGCTGAGCACGTGTTTCATCATGTCAGTATGTGAATACAACCTTGTCAAGTATAAAATACTCTTCCTCTGCATAACAGTGCATCACATCTTTGCTTTGGGCAGAATATGGTTGTCAATAGTCCTACAATAGCCACATGAAAATAGGGGCTAAATCTATAGTGGTTATTACATTTAAACCTCAGTCCCATCTTTACAATGGTGGCCGCCACGCTAAGTGGTACAGATCTTGTGAGATAGCACATTGTTTAGATCAAAACATATTTTCTCGCTGTGCGAATTCTGCAAATCTAGCGCGGTACTCAATAGACTTGAGCTAGAATCTAAAGAAATAAGAGACCTTAAAGTCCCTAAGCTTACTGCAAATGACAATGAATAATAAAGTGATAAAAATCCAGAACTTACTACAGTAACGCCATGAAGTTGATCACCTGCTGTGAAACCAAGAGTGGTGGCAGGAAAGGGCACCTCTGGTGAGACTGAGAGTGGCGGTGGAAAAGCACACGCTATGATGCGCCTTGTTAATTTGTACTCTGGGAACAGAGCATGATGGTCATATTTTCAAATCTCAAACCTTTCAGATGGCAAGGTCTGATTGGTTGTTCTCACCTAATTAATAAATCAACACTTTGTGTGTAGTTTTAACGCAGCGCGTCAGTATACACAAGTGAAACGCTGGTCATTGTCCGGCAGTTTCGCGAGTGGGTATGTGCTCGCTATCGAGCCACAAATACCTAGGGCGGTTGAGACAGACGCGCCCTGCGGTCATTGTCTGAGTGTTCCCGCTGGCAATTACACGGCGATTGTTCTATAATGCTACAGTAAAGGCAGCATAAATTAGTGAAGGCCCCCTCTACGTTTTGTAAAACTACAACATAATACTGACTGGAGATGACAACAAAATCTTGTCGTAGGCCTGCTTTAGAGTACATGTACACATTGTAGATCTGCTAATTGTTTAGCAGTGTGTTATCTACAATGTATATGCGTCATGTACTGGTTAGATATTTGGAATGATTAATGCATAGCTATGGATAGGCAGAGGCTGTGAAATACCAGTATAATTAGGCCAAGAGAATGCAAGGCGTTTTTGATCTAGACAAGCACGCTACACGGTGTTGCCTTTGAGCGTTGTAGGTAAATGGGGAAAGATCGTAACAGAGCAAGGCACTCTGTTACACCATATATATATATACATATATATATATATATACATATATATATATAAATGTATGTATACAGATATATATATATATAATGTATATTTGTAGGTATATACATATGTATGTATATAAACACTTGCTTGTGATATTGCTTCTAAATGGCATGGAGTAATCAATGAATTGACATGGCAATAATATCCCACGTCCTTATTGACAATTGTCTTAACCCTTTGAATCCTGCACCCTCTTCATTAGCACCCTGCATTGTCAGCCATGACCTTAAAGGAAAAACTTTAACCCTTTGACGCCGTCACCCTATCCACCAGCTTCCTGCATATATATATTTAAACATTTATACATTAGAATCAATATTACAAGCAAATGTGTGTGTTTGTATAGGTATACTTAGCTTTGTTTTTTTTTCTTTTTTGCTTTTTGTTTGTGGTGAAGTAATCTTTTGAAACGGTTATAGCCCTGATATGGCTCTGCACAGTCGTTTGGGCTTTAAACAAAAATGACAACACAGGTTTTCCTTTTTTTAAATTTTTTTTAAATACCATGGGGTAGTATATTGTCGTGCCGATATGATTCATGTCAATTTTTCTGTAAAAAGTCCCCATGAAATATTGTTGCTGATGTGGTATTGTGTTTAGGTAACTGGAAAAAAAGACCTTAGACATAAGACTGAAATGGTGTGTGTGTGTGTGTGCGTGCTTGTATATGTGCGTGCTTGTGTGTGTGCGTGCTTGTGCGTGGATGTGTTTGTGTTTGCGTGCTTGTGTGTGTGCGTGCTTGCGTGTGTGTGTGCGCGCACGTGTGTTTGTGTTTGTGTGTGTTGTCTGTGTGTGTATGCGTGCTTGTGGTGTGTGCATGCTTGTGTGTGTGTGCGTTCAAGTCTGCGTGCTTGCGAGTATGTGTGTGTCTGTGATTGTGTGTGTGATTGTGTGTGTGTGTGTGTGTGGTGTGCGAACTGTGCGTGCGTGTGTGTGCGTGTGTGTGTGTGTGTGTGTGCGTGTGTGTGCGTGCGTGTGTGTGTGTGTGTGTGTGTGTGTGTAGACATGAATACATGAGCGTGTACGAGTCATTGTAATATGTACACACGTGTGAGGGCGTGTGTGTATATGTGCAAGGTAAGTACTGACGTTGATATATAGAATTCATTATATGTATATATGTATATATATATACACACATATTATGTGTGTGTATATATATATATATATAGATATATATATGTGTGTATGTATACACACCTACACACACATACATTATATATATATATATATATATATATTGTATATATATGTATATATTGTATTATTGCTTCTGAATGGCATATGACTACGCAGTCGGCTGGGCTTTAAACAAAAATAACAATAACAATGATATGCCACAATATAACCATTGCTGTTGACATGCCACAATATAACCATCACTGTTAACGAGTTGTCCTTTTTTATATTATTTTAACGTGGTGTTAGCCCTGATATGGCTCTAGTAGTCGGCTGGGCTATGAGCAATATGAACTGAACTGAACTGAAACACCTGTGTTCACATTCCATAAAACAAACATTGCTGTGGACCATACCACGTTATAACCATTGCTGTTGCTATACCACAGTCTCCCGTGGGGATGCCGTGGGCTCTTTCAGTATAAATGGTATCTCTGCCTTCTGGAAATTGTGTGCTAGAAAGTTCCTCTTTCCTGTCACTCTGTTTCTTCCTTGTTCCTTTGTTTTTTGTCATTTGTCCCTATCGGTTTGTCTTGCTAGTCCGTTCACCTGTATGTGTTCGATTGTCTTACGCACTTTGTTTTGGGATTGATAATTGGATACATGTATTCGGTGCATTTTTGGCTCTAGGGAAATAGAAATATGCGGAAACAATTTTAGGTGATTTAGGCCTGTTATGTTTTAGTGTCCTGATGCTTAAACTTACATTCAAGTATGTTTTTTAAATCCGCAGTGTGATAAATTGGACGGAGTGGTCAACGCTAGGGGTACCTCCTTAGAGTATGTGCACGAATGAACTGATATGTGTATTTAGCTTTTTTTGTTTCTCCCCTCTCGCCTCCCCGCCCCCCCCCCCCCCCCCCCCTGGTTGTTTTCTTTTGAAACGGTTATAGCCCTGATATGGCTCTACGCAGTCGGTTGGGCTTTAAACAAAACAAATAACATGGGTTTTTCGTCTTCATTTTTATGAATGCTGTGAGATGATATATTGTCGTGCACATAGGATTCATGTCCATTTTTCTGTCAAAAGTCCCCATGAAATATTGTTGCTGATGTGGTATTGTTAGGTAACTGGAAAAAAAGACCTTAGACATAACATTGTAGTGTGTGTGTGTGTACGTGCGTGTGTGTGTTGCGTGCTTGTGTGTGTGCGCGCTTGTGTGTACGTGCTTGTGTGTGTATGTGTGCGTGCTTGTGTGTGCGTGCTTGTGGTGTGCGTGCTTGTGGTGTGCGTGCTTGTGTGTGTATGTGTGCGTGCTTGTGGTTTGCGTGCGTGCTTGTGATGTGCGTGCTTGTGTATGTGTGCGTGCTTGTGTGTGTGCGCGCTTGCGTGTGTACGTGCTTGTGTGTTCTCGTGTGCGTGCTTTTGTTGTGCTTTGTGTGTTGTGTGTGTGTGTGTTTATGTATGTGGGTGTGTGCGCGTATGCGTGCGAACTGTTCGTTCGTGTGTGTGTGTGTGTGTGTGTGTGTGTGTGTGTGTGTGTGTGTGTGTGTGTAGACATGAATAAATGAACGTGTACGCGTGCGTGTATATGTCTACATCTGTGGATGTATGTACATGTGCAAGGTCAAAAGTAGTGACGTTGATATATGGAATTAAGCCCTTTATTTGTGATGGGTCTACTAGAAGTAGGTGGTTTAGTGTGGTCGTGTCCTGCCGTCTTTCGAATTTGGTGGTGAGATCTGCTATCTGTGCTTCCAGCCGTGCCAGTGTGGCATTGTATTCCAATGTTACTGCTAGTTGGGCTGAGGACTCCTGGGTGCCATCTTCCCGTACCCAGCGCTGGGCTTCTCTCTGGGCTCCTTCGAAGGACACATCACAGCGGTCCCGAATATACCGCTTGATGTCCCTCGTGAGGGCTGTTGGCTGTAGGCCATTGGCGAAGGGTCCCTCAAGACATTCTCTGAGAGAGGGCTGTCAATCTGTACTTGGTTCACCTTGTTCCACTGAGTCCAAAGTCTAGTGGCATACTCTGTGACAGATTCACCAAAACCCTGTGGAGTCCCTCTGCTCACCCCAGTTGTCCTGGATGATCTTCAGGATCTTGTCTGGAGTGTCCACTCTTGCCGTTGGTTGCCATAGCACCTCCCGACGAGCTGGGCCCTCTAACGATGATATGAGCCAGAGGGCAGCTGCTTTGTCATCCAGGGGCTGGAGCTGAAGAATAAGCTTGGCCTCCTGGATAAAGTCGTCGGTTACCGAGGTGCCTTCGTCGCCTGACAGCTTTGGTAGCTTGTAGAGCCGTGTTGTTGACATGGTTTGGCAACTTGATAAATCTGCAGCACTGTCTTCTTGTTTTTTTGTTCCCTTTCCGAATCTGGATCCTGCTCGCAGCGCCAGGTGTGATGGATGAGTGGATTAAGGGGTTTGGTGATGGTTGCTGTGGTAGTCGTTTGAATCCAGAGCAGAAAGGGAAGTCTCTCAATCAAAAGACAAGTCCTCGTTTTGCTACTTGACTCTTTATTATTGAGAAAAGAAGACGAGGAAGGAGATAGGTAAGAAGGAAGAAGGAAGACGTGTAAGAAAAAGACATCAAAGAAGACACCAAAGAAGACAGTGCCTGTAAGACACAAAATAGGTTTCATAAATACAATGACAAAGTACACATTTTGTGAAATAACAATGTCAATGTACAAGAGTGAACTACTACATTCTAACAGAAGATGTCTACATTTACAAACAAAAGCACTTGCATTTGTAAACATGCAACAAATAATTGATAACAAAATGTTGTGTAAAGAACTACTACATTATACCAAAATATGTGTTGTCGATATTAACACTCAAAAGCGCTAGCACTTGTAATCACGGAACAAATAATTGATAACAAAACTTTGAGTAACCCTTTGATAAGTTGAGGGTAACTACCATAGTGCTTGTTCAATAGCATTAGCACAGAGTAGACTTTCAATAATGTACTGGCAAAATAATGCACAGTCATATTAAGCTGTTTGGCTGCCATGGGCAGAGTAAGTTGTAACATAACATCTGAGTGGGCAGCTATTGGACAGTTAATATTCAGTGGTGACGACAAACATAGTATTTGACTATGGGAGCTGTCGTCACAAACAGTAGGTCTACCTTATTGAATAGCAGTCAACACACTTGAGTCATCCATTAAATATTTGCTCCATGTAGTTATGTGTAATTCTATGTCTAGTGCTAGAGATAGTGATGACAAAATAGCATAGCATATTACTAATTAAGCTATGTCATCAAAGCAACATTCAATAATGATTAGTGGTGGTGCTGAGCAGACAAGGGATACAACAATTGGATCAATTCGCCGAGCACATGTTTCATCAACTACCATTATGTACACACATACAACATTATCAAGTATAAAATAGTGCACAATAATGCATTGCATCCTGGTAGCTTTCAGACAGTTAATATTCAGTGGTGATGACATAGTAGGCCTATTTGACAATGAGAACTATGTCATCACAAACAGCACCTAATCAAATGGCAGTCAGCAGTGTTGAGAGAACAACACACTTGAGTAATCTTTACCCATTCTCTATGTGATTAAGTATAATTCTAGATCAAGTGCTAGAGGCAATGATAACAAAATAGTATAGCATATTACTATTAGACCATATCACCAAAACAACACTCTATAGGCCTACATGATTATCAGTGGTGCTGATCAGATAAGGGATACATCAAACAGATCAATTAGCTGAGCACGTGTTTCATCAGTCATCATGTCAGTATGTGAATACAACCTTGTCAAGTATAAAATACTCTTGCTCTGCACAACATTGCATCACATCTTTGCTTTTGGCAGAATATGGTTGTCAATAGTCCTACAATAGCCACATGAAAATAGGGGCTAAATCTATAGTGGTTATTACATTTAAACCTCAGTCCCATCTTTACAATGGTGGCCGCCACGCTAAGTGCTACAGATCTTGTGAGATAGCACATTGTTTAGATCAAAACATATTTTCTCGCTGTGTGAATTCTGCAAATCTAGCGCGGTACTCAATAGACTTGAGCTAGAATCTAAAGAAATAAGAGACCTTAAAGTCCCTAAGCTTACTGCAAATGACAATGAATAATAAAGTGATAAAAATCCAAAACTTACTACAGTAACGCCATGAAGTTGATCACCTGCTGTGAAACCAAGAGTGGTGGCAGGAAAGGGCACCTCTGGTGAGACTGAGAGTGGCGGTGGAAAAGCACACGCTATGATGCGCCTTGTTAATTTGTACTCTGGGAACAGAGCATGATGGTTATATTTTCAAATCTCAAACCTTTCAGATGGCAAGGTTTGATTGGTTGTTCTCACCTAATTAATAAATCAACACTTGGTGTGTAGTTTTAACGCAGCGCGTCAGTACACACAAGTGAAACGCTGGTCATTGTCCCGCAGTTTCGCGAGTGGGTATGTGATCGCTATCGAGCCACAAATACCTAGGGCGGTTGAGACAGACGCGCCCTGCGGTCATTGTCTGAGTGTTCCCGCCGGCAATTACACGGCGATTGTTCTATGCTACAGTAAAGGCAGCATAAATTAGTGAAGGCCCCCTCTACGTTCTGTAAAACTACAACATAATACTGACTGGTTTAAAAAGGTTAAAGGTTAAAGGTCCCATGGTCAATATGGCCGTAGGGGCGGTGAACTGTTAAAGATTCACCGTGTCTAGGGCACGGCATTATGAAAGGCGGAGCCCATCCCTCTCCTTTCGCCGCCTTTTTTAAACCTCCCCCGACCGAAGTCAGGTACCCATTCACTGCTGGGTGGACAGAGGGAGTTTTCAGGCCGGAAAAATCGAACCAGCGTTTAGCGGATTCGAACCACCGACCTTCCGCACCGCAGACGAGCGCTCTAACCACTCGACTACAGGCCCCCCTATACTGACTGGAGATGACGACAAAATCTTGTCGTAGGCATGCTTTAGAGTACATGTACACATTGTAGATCTGCTAATTGTTTAGCAGTGTGTTATCTACAATGTATATGCGTCATGTACTGGTTAGATATTTGGAATGATTAACGCATAGCTATGGATAGGCAGAGGCTGTGAAATACCAGTATAATTAGGCCAAGAGAATGCAAGGCGTTTTTGATCTAGACAAGCACGCTACACGGTGTTGCCTTTGAGCGTTGTAGGTAAATGGGGAAAGATCGTAACAGAGCAAGGCACTCTGTTACACCATATATATAAATGTATGTATACAGATATATATATATATATATATATATATATATATTAATGTATATTTGTAGGTATATACATATGTATGTATATAAACACTTGCTTGTGATATTGCTTCTAAATGGCATGGAGTAATCAATGAATTGACATGGCAATAATATCCCACGTCCTTATTGACAATTGTCTTAACCCTTTGAATCCTGCACCCTCTCCATTAGCACCCTGCATTGTCAGCCATGACCTTAAAGGAAAAACTTTAACCCTTTGACGCCGTCACCCTATCCACCAGCTTCCTGCATATATATATTTAAACATTTATCCATTAGAATCAATATTACAAGCAAATGTGTGTGTTTGTATAGGTATACTTAGCTTTGTTTTTTTTTCTTTTTTGCTTTTTGTTCGTGGTGAAGTAATCTTTTGAAACGGTTATAGCCCTGATATGGCTCTGCGCAGTCGTTTGGGCTTTAAACAAAAATGACAACACAGGTTTTCCTTTTTTTTTTTTTTTTTTAAATACCATGGGGAGTATATTGTCGTGCCGATATGATTCATGTCAATTTTTCTGTAAAAAGTCCCCATGAAATATTGTTGCTGATGTGGTATTGTGTTTAGGTAACTGGAAAAAAAGACCTTAGACATAAGACTGAAATGGTGTGTGTGTGTGTATGTGCGTGCTTGTATATGTGCGTGCTTGTGTGTGTGCGTGGATGTGTGTGTTTGTGTGTGCGTGCTTGTGTGTGTGTGCGTGCTTGCGTGTGTATGTGTGTGCGCGCACGTGTGTTTGTTTTTGTTTCGGTGTGTGTGTGTCTGTGTGTGTATGCGTGCTTGTGGTGTGTGCATGCTTGTCGTGTGTGTGTGCGTTCAAGTCTGCGTGCTTGCGAGTATGTGTGTGTCTTTGTGATTGTGTGTGTGATTGTGTTTGTGTGTGTGGTGTGCGAACTGTGCGTGCGTGTGTGCGTGTGTGTGTGTGTGTGTGTGTGTGTGTGTGTGTGTGTGTGTGTGTGTGTATAGACATGAATACATGAGCGTGTACGAGTCCTTGTAATATGTACACACGTGTGAGGGCGTGTGTGTATATGTGTAAGGTGATAAGTACTGACGTTGATATATAGAATTCATTATATATATGTATATATATATATACACACATTGTGTGTCTATATATATATATGTGTGTGTGTGTATGTATACACACCTACACACACATACATATATATATATATATATATATACACATATATACATATATATATATGTATATATTATTATTGCTTCTGAATGGCATATGACTACGCAGTCGGCTGGGCTTTAAACAAAAATAACAATAACAATGATATGCCACAATATAACCATTTCTGTTGATATGCCACAATATAACCATTGCTGTTGATATGCCACAATATAACCATTGCTGTTGACATGCCACAATATAACCATTGCTGTTATGCCACAATATAACCATTGCTGTTGACATGCCACAATATAACCATTGCTGTTGACATGCCACAATATAACCATTGCTGTTGACATGCCACAATATAACCATTGCTGTTGATATGCCACGATGTAACTGTCACTGTTAACGAGTTGTCCTTTTTTATATTATTTTTCAACGTGGTGTTAGCCCTGATATGGCTGTAGTAGTCGGCTGGGCTATGAGCAATATGAACTGAACTGAACTGAACCATCTGTGTTCACATTCCATAAAACCAACATTGCTGTGGACATACCACGTTATAACCATTGCTGTTGCTATACCACAGTCTCCCGTGGGGATGCCGAGGGCTCTTTCAGTATAAATGGTATCTCTGCCTTCTGGAAATTCTGTGCTAAAAAGTTCCTCTTTCCTGTCACTCTGTTTCTGCCTTGTTCCTTTGTTTTTTGTCATTTGTCCCTATCGGTTTGTCTTGCTGGTCCGTTCACCTGTATGTGTTCGATTGTCTTACGCACTTTGTTTTGGGATTGATAATTGGATACATGTATTCGGTGCATTTTTGGCTCTAGGGAAATATATATTCGAAAGCAATTTCAGGCGATTTAGGCCTGTTTTTATGTTTAGTGTCCTGATGCTTAAACTTATATTCAAGTATGTTTTTTAAATCCCCAGTGTGATAAATTGGACGGAGTGGTCAACGCTAGGGGCATCTCCTTAGATTATTTGCGCGAATGTACTGATATGTGTACTTAGCTTTCTTTTTCTTTGTTTCTCTCCCCCCTCTCCCCTCCGTGGTTAAGTTTTCTTTTGAAACGGTTATAGCCCTGATATGGCTCTACACAGTCGGTTGGGCTTTAAAAAAACAACAAATAACATGGGTTTTTCCGTCTTCATTTTTATGAATGCTGTGAGATGATATATTGTCGTGCACATAGGATTCATGTCCATTTTTCTGTCAAAAGTCCCCATGAAATATTGTTGCTGATGTGGCATTGTTAGGTAACTGGGAAAAAAGACCTTAGACATAACATTGTAATGTGTGTGTGCGTGTCTATGCGTGCTTGTGTGTGTGCGTGCTTGTGTGTGTACGTGCGTGTATGTACGTGCTTGTGTGTACGTGCTTGTGTGTGTATGTGTGCGTGCTTGTGGTGTGCGTGTTTGTATATGTGTGCGTGCTTGCGTGTGTGCGCCCTTGTGTATGTACGTGTTTGTGCGTGTTCTCGTGTGCGTGCTTGTGTTGTGCTTGTGTGTGTGTGTGTGTGTGTGTGTGTGTGTGTGTGTGTGTGTGTGTGTGTATGATTGATTGAGTGATTGTGATTGTGTATGTGGGTGTGTGCGCGTATGCGTGCGAACTGTGCGGGTGTGTGTGTGTGTGTGTGTGTGTGTGTGTGTGTGTGTGTGTGTGTGTGTGTGTGTGTGTGTGTGTAGACATGAATACATGAACGTGTACGCGTGCGTGTGTATGTGCGTACATGTGTGGATGTATGTATATGTGCAAGGTCAAAAGTACTGACGTTGATATATAGAATTCAAACCTTTTTTTCTTTTTATCTATATATATATGTAGGTATACACATATGTATGTATATAAACGCTTGTGATATTGCTTCTGAATGGCATGGAGTAATCAATGAATTGACATGGCAATAATATCCCACGTCCTTATTGACAATTGTCTTAACCCTTTTAATCCTGCACCCTCTCCTTTAGCCCCTGCATTGTCAGCCATGACCTAAAAGGAAAAAGTTAACCCTTTGACTTCATCACCCTATCCACCAGCTTCCGGCATATATTATATATACATATATGTATAAAACATATATAGATTAGAATCGATATTACAAGCAAGTGTGTGTTTGTATATACTTAGCTTTGTTTTTTTTTTGTTTTTTTGTTTTGCTTTTTGTTCGTGGTGAAGTATTCTTTTAAAACAGTTATAGTCCTGATATGGCTCTGAGCAGTCGATTGGGCATTAAACAAAAATAACACAGGTTTTCCTTTTTTTTTTTTTTTTTTTTTTTAAATGCCATGGGATAGTATATTGTCGTGCCCATAGAATTTATGTCAATTTTTCTGTAAAAATTTTCTGAAATATTGTTGCTGATGTGGTATTGTGTTTAGGTAACTGGAAAAAAAGACAGACATAAGATTGAAGTGGTGTGTGTGTGTATGTGCGTGCTTGTGTATGTGCGTGCTTGTGTGTGTGCGTGCTTGTGCGTGGATGTGTGTGTGTGTGCATGCTTGTGTGTTTGCGCGCACGTGTGTTTGTATGTGTGTGTGTGCGCCCGCGCGTGCATGTTGTATATGTGCATGCTTGTGTGTGTGCGTTCATGTCTGCGTGCTTCCGTGTATGTGTGTGTCTGTGATTCTGTGTTATTGTGTATGTGTGTGTGTGGTGTGCGAACTATGCGTGCGTGCGTGCGCGTGCGTGCGTGCGTGCGTGTGTGTGTGTGTGTGTGTATAGACATGAATACATGAGCGTGTACGAGTGCGTGTAATATGTACACACGTGTGAGGGCGTGTGTATTGTTGCAAGGTGATAAGTACTGACATTGATATATGGAATTCATTATATATGTATGTCTGTGTACATGTATGTACAACACACACACACACACACACACACACACACACACACACACACACACACACACACACACACACACATATGTATATATATATATGTATATGTGTGTGTGTGTGTATATATATATATATATATATATATATATATATATATATATGTGTGTGTGTGTATTGTATTATTGCTACTGAATGGCATATGACTACGCAGTCGGCTGGGCTTTAAACAAAAATAACAATAACAATGATATGCCACAATATAACCATTGCTGTTGATATGCCACAATATAACCATTGCTGTTGATATGCTACAATATAACCATTGCTGTTGACATGCCACAATATAACCATTGCTGTTGACATGCCACGATGTAACTGTCACTGTTAACGAGTTGTCCTTTTTTATATTATTTTTCAACGTGGTGTTAGCCCTGATATGGCTCTAGTAGTCGGCTGGGCTATGAGCAATATGAACTGAACTGAACTGAACCATCTGTGTTCACATTCCATAAAACCAACATTGCTGTGGACATACCACGTTATAACCATTGCTGTTGCTATACCACAGTCTCCCGTGGGGATGCCGAGGGCTCTTTCAGTATAAATGGTATCTGTCTTCTGGAAATTGTGTGCTAAACAAAAATAACAGGTTTTCCTTTTTTTTTTTTTTTTTTTTTTTTTTTAAATGCCATGGGATAGTATATTGTCGTGCCCATAGAATTTATGTCAATTTTTCTGTAAAAATTTTCTGAAATATTGTTGGTGATGTGGTATTGTGTTTAGGTAACTGGAAAAACAGACCTTAGACATAAGATTGAAGTGGTATGTGTGTGTATGTGCGTGCTTGTGTATGTGCGTGCTTGTGTGTGTGCGTGCTTGTGCGTGGATGTGTGTGTGTGTGCATGCTTGTGTGTGCGTGCCTGTGTGTGTGCGTGCTTGTGCGTGGATGTGTGTGTGTGTGCATGCTTGTGTGTGCATGCTTGTGTGTGTGCGTGCTTGTGTATGTGCGTGCTTGCGTGTGTATGCGTTTGCGCGCACGTGTGTTTGTGTGTGTGTGTGTGTGTGCGCGCGCGCGCGCGCGTGCATGTGGTGTATATGTGCATGCTTGTGTGTGTGCGTTCATGTCTGCGTGCTTGCGTGTATGTGTGTGTCTTTGTGATTCTGTGTTATTTTGTGTGTGTAAGTGTGGTGTGCGAACTATGCGTGCGTGCGTGCGTGCGTGTGTGTGTGTGTGTGTGTGTGTGTGTGTGTGTGTGTATAGACATGAATACATGAGCGTGTACGAGTGCGTGTAATATGTACACACGTGTGAGGGCGTGTGTGTATGTGTGCAAGGTGATAAGTACTGACATTGATATATGGAATTCATTATGTATGTATGTCTGTGTACATGTATGTACACACACACACACATATATATATATATACATGTATATGTGTGTGTGTGTGTGTATATATATATATGTGTGTGTGTGTGTGTGTATTGTATTATTGCTACTGAATGGCATGATATGACTACGCAGTCGGCTGGGCTTTAAACAAAAATAACAATAACAATGATATGCCACAATATAACCATTGCTGTTGATATGCCACAATATAACCATTGCTGTTGACATGCCACAATATAACCATTGCTGTTGACATGCCACAATATAACCATTGCTGTTGATATGCCACAATATAACCATTGCTGTTGATATGCTACAATGTAACTGTCACTGTTAACAAGTTGTCCTTTTTTATATTATTTTAACGTGGTGTTAGCCCTGATATGGCTGTAGTAGTCGGCTGGGCTATGAGCAATATGAACTGAACTGAACTGAACCATCTGTGTTCACATTCCATAAAACAAACATTGCTGTGGACATACCACGTTATAACCATTGCTGTTGCTATACCACAGTCTCCCGTGGGGATGCCGTGGGCTCTTTCAGTATAAATGGTATCTGTCTTCTGGAAATTGTGTGCTAGAAAGTTCCTCTTTCCTGTCACTCTGTTTCTGCCTTGTTCCTTTGTTTTTTGTCATTTGTCCCTATCGGTTTGTCTTGCTGGTCCGTTCACCTGTATGTGTTCGATTGTCTTACGCACTTTGTTTTGGGATTGATAATTGGATACATGTATTCGGTGCATTTTTGACTCTAGGGAAATAGAAATATGCGAAAACAATTTTAGGTCATTTAGGCCTGTTTTTATGTTTTAGTGTCCTGATGCTTAAACTTATATTCAAGTATGTTTTTTAAATTCGCAGTGTGATAAATTGGACGGAGTGGTCAACGCTAGGGGCACCTCCTTAGAGTATGTGCACGAATGAACTGATATGTGTATTTAGCTTTCTTTTTGTTTCTCCCCCCTCTCCCCCCCCACCCCCCCCCCCACACCCCCACCCCCCCACCGTGGTTGTTTTCTTTTGAAACGGTTATAGCCCTGATATGGCTCTACGCAGTTGGCTGGGCTTTAAACCAAAATAACAAATAACATGGGTTTTACCGTCTTCATTTTTATGAATGCTGTGAGATGATATATTGTCGTGCACATAGGATTCATGTCCATTTTTCTGTCAAAAGTCCCCATGAAATATTGTTGCTGATGTGGTATTGTTAGGTAACTGGAAAAAAAGACCTTAGACATAACATTGTAGTGTGTGTGCGCGTAGTGTGTACGTGCGTGTGTGTGTGCGTGCTTGTGTGTGTGCGCGCTTGTGTGTACGTGCTTGTGTGTGTATGTGTGCGTGCTTGTGTGTGCGTGCTTGTGTGTGTATGAGTGCGTGCTTGTGTGTGTGCGTGCTTGTGTGTGTGCGTGCTTGTGGTTTGCGTGCGTGCTTGTGATGTGCGTGCTTGTGTATGTGTGCGTGCTTGTGTGTGTGCGCGCTTGCGTGTGTACGTGCTTGTGTGTTCTCGTGTGCGTGCTTTTGTTGTGCTTTGTGTGTGTGTGTGTGTGTTTATGTATGTGGGTGTGTGCGCGTATGCGTGCGAACTGTTCGTTCGTGTGTGTGTGTGTGTGTGTGTGTGTGTGTGTGTGTGTGTGTGTGTGTGTAGACATGAATAAATGAACGTGTACGCGTGCGTGTATATGTGTCTACATCTGTGGATGTATCACAGTATGTACATGTGCAAGGTCAAAAGTACTGACGTTGATATATGGAATTCAAGCCCTTTATATTGTGATGGGTCTACTAGAAGTAGGAGGTGGTTTAGGTGTGGTCGTGTCCTGCCGTCTTTCTAATTTGGTGGTGAGGTCTGCTATCTGTGCTTCCAGCCGTGCCAGTGTGGCATTGTATTCCAATGTTACCGCTTGTTGGGCTGGGGACTCCTGGGTGCCATCTTCCCGTACCCATCGCTGGGCTTCTCTCTGGGCTCCTTCGAAGGACACATCACAGCGGTCCCGAATATTCCGCTTGATGTCCCTCTTGAGGGCTGTTGGCTGTAGGCCATTGGCGAAGGTGTCCCTCAAGACATTCTCTGAGAGAGGGCTGTCAATCTGTACTTGGTTCACCTTGTTCCACTGAGTCCAAAGTCTAGTGGCATACTCTGTGACAGATTCACCAAAACCCTGTGGAGTCCCTCTGGTCACCCCAGTTGTCCTGGATGATCTTCAGGATCTTGTCTGGAGTGTCCACTCTTGCCGTTGGTTGCCATAGCACCTCCCGACGAGCTGGGCCCTCTAACGATGATATGAGCCAGAGGGCAGCTGCTTTGTCATCCAGGGGCTGGAGCTGGAGAATAAGCTTGGCCTCCTGGATAAAGTCGTCGGTTACCGAGATGCCTTCGTCGCCTGACAGCTTTGGTAGCTTGTAGAGCCGTGTTGTTGACATGGTTTGGCAATTTGATGAATCTGCAGCACTGTCTTCTTGTTTTCTTGTTCCCTTTCCGAATCTGGATCCTGCTCCAGCGCCAGGTGTGATGGATGAGTGGGTTAAGGGGTTTGGTGATGGTTGCTGTGGTGGTCGTTTGAATCCAGAGCAGAAAGGGAAGTCTCTCAATCAAAAGACAAGTCCTCGTTTTGCTATTTGACTCTTTATTATTGAGAAAAGAAGACGAGGAAGGAGATAGGTAAGAAGGAAGAAGGAAGACGTGTAAGAAGAAGACATCAAAGAAGACACCAAAGAAGACAGTGCCTGTAAGACACAAAATAGGTTTCATAAATACAATGACAAAGTACACATTTTGTGAAATAATGTCAATGTACAAGAGTGAACTACTACATTCTAACAGAAGATGTCTACATTTACAAACAAAAGCACTAGCATTTGTAAACATGCAACAAATAATTGATAACAAAATGTTGTGTAAAGAATTACTACATTATACCAAAATATATGTTGTCGATATTAACACTCAAAAGCGCTAGCACTTGTAATCACGGAACAAATAATTGATAACAAAACTTTGAGTAACCCTTTGATAAGTTGAGGGTAACTACCATACTGCTTGTTCAATAGCATTAGCACAGAGTAGACTTTCAATAATGTACTGGCAAAATAATGCACAGTCATATTAAGCTGTTTGGCTGCCATGGGCAGAGTAAGTTGTAACATAACATCTGAGTGGGCAGCTATTGGACAGTTAATATTCAGTGGTGATGACAAACATAGTATTTGACTATGGGAGCTGTCGTCACAAACAGTAGGTCTACCTTATTGAATAGCAGTCAACACACTTGTCATCCATTAAATATTTGCTCCATGTAGTTATGTGTAATTCTATGTCTAGTGCTAGAGATAGTGATGACAAAATAGCATAGCATATTACTAATTAAGCTATGTCATCAAAGCAACATTCAATAATGATTAGTGGTGGTGCTGAGCAGACAAGGGATACAACAATTGGATCAATTCGCCGAGCACATGTTTCATCAACTACCATTATGTACACACATACAACATTATCAAGTATAAAATAGTGCACAATAATGCATTGCATCCTGGTAGCTTTCAGACAGTTAATATTCCGTGGTGATGATATAGTAGGCCTATTTGACAATGAGAACTATGTCATCACAAACAGCACCTAATCAAATGGCAGTCAGCAGTGTTGAGAGAACAACACACTTGAGTAATCTTTTACCCATTATCTCTATGTGATTAAGTTTTATTCTAGATCAAGTGCTAGAGGCAATGATAACAAAATAGTATAGCATATTACTATTAGACCATGTCACCAAAACAACACTCTATAGGCCTACATGATTATCAGTGGTGCTGATCAGATAAGGGATAGGCCTACATCAAACAGATCAATTAGCTGAGCACGTGTTTCATCAGTCATCATGTCAGTATGTGAATACAACCTTGTCAAGTATAAAATACTCTTCCTCTGCACAACAGTGCATCACATCTTTGCTTTTGGCAGAATATGGTTGTCAATAGTCCTACAATAGCCACATGAAAATAGGGGCTAAATCTATATAGTGGTTATTACATTTAAACCTCAGTCCCATCTTTACAATGGTGGCCGCCACGCTAAGTGCTACAGATCTTGTGAGATAGCACATTGTTTAGATCAAAACATATTTTCTCGCTGTGCGAATTCTGCAAATCTAGCGCGGTACTCAATAGACTTGAGCTAGAATCTAAAGAAATAAGAGACCTTAAAGTCCCTAAGCTTACTGCAAATGACGATGAATAATAAAGTGATAAAAATCCAGAACTTACTACAGTAACGCCATGAAGTTGATCACCTGATGTGAAACCAAGAGTGGTGGCAGGAAAGGGCACATCTGGTGAGACTGAGAGTGGCGGTGGAAAAGCACACGCTATGATGCGCCTTGTTAATTTGTACTCTGGGAACAGAGCATGATGGTCATATTTTCAAATCTCAAACCTTTCAGATGGCAAGGTCTGATTGGTTGTTCTCACCTAATTAATAAATCAACACTTAGTGTGTAGTTTTAACGCAGCGCGTCAGTACACACAAGTGAAACGCTGGTCATTGTCCGGCAGTTTCGCGAGTGGGTATGTGCTCGCTATCAGCCACAAATACCTAGGGCGGTTGAGACAGACGCGCCCTGCGGTCATTGTCTGAGTGTTCCCGCCGGCAATTACACGGCGATTGTTCTATAATGCTACAGTAAAGGCAGCATAAATTAGTGAAGGCCCCCTGTACGTTCTGTAAAACTACAACATAATACTGACTGGAGATGACGACAAAATCTTGTCGTAGGCCTGCTTTAGAGTACATGTACACATTGTAGATCTGCTAATTGTTTAGCAGTGTGTTATCTACAATGTATATGCGTCATGTACTGGTTAGATATTTGGAATGATTAATGCATAGCTATGGATAGGCAGAGGCTGTGAAATACCAGTATAATTAGGCCAAGAGAATGCAAGGCGTTTTTGATCTAGGCAAGCACGCTACACGGTGTTGCCTTTGAGCGTTGTAGGTAAATGGGGAAAGATCGTAACAGATATATATATATAATGTATATTTGTAGGTATATACATATGTATGTATATAAACACTTGCTTGTGATATTGCTTCTAAATGGCATGGAATAATCAATGAATTGACATGGCAATAATATCCCACGTCCTTGTTGACAATTGTCTTAACCCTTTGAATCCTGCACCCTCTCCATTAGCACCCTGCATTGTCAGCCATGACCTTAAAGGAAAAACTTTAACCCTTTGACGCCGTCACCCTATCCACCAGCTTCCTGCATATATGTATTTAAACATTTATACATTAGAATCAATATTACAAGCAAATGTGTGTGTTTGTATAGGTATACTTAGCTTTGTTTTTTTTTCTTTTTTGCTTTTTGTTTGTGGTGAAGTAATCTTTTGAAACGGTTATAGCCCTGATATGGCTCTGCGCAGTCGTTTGGGCTTTAAACAAAAATGACAACACAGGTTTTCCTTTTTTTTTTTTTTTTTTTAAATACCATGGGGAGTATATTGTCGTGCCGATATGATTCATGTCAATTTTTCTGTAAAAAGTCCCCATGAAATATTGTTGCTGATGTGGTATTGTGTTTAGGTAACTGGAAAAAAGACCTTAGACATAAGACTGAAATGGTGTGTGTGTATGTGCGTGCTTGTGTGTGTGCGTGCTTGTGTGTGTGCGTGCTTGTGTGTGTGCGTGCTTGTGTGTGTGCGTGCTTGCGTGTGTATGTGTGTGCGCGCACGTGTGTTTGTGTTTGTTTGTGTATGTGTGTCTGTCTGTGTGTGTATGTGTGCTTGTGGTGTGTGCATGCTTGACGTGTGTGTGTGCGTTCAAGTCTGCGTGCTTGCGAGTATGTGTGTGTCTTTGTGATTGTGTGTGTGATTGTGTTTGTGTGTGTGCGTGTGTGTGGTGTGCGAACTGTGCGTGCGTGCGTTGTGTGTGTGTGTGTGTGTGTGTGTGTGTGTGTGTGTGTGTGTGTGTGTGTGTGTGTGTGTGTATAGACATGAATACATGAGCGTGTACGAGTCCTTGTAATATGTACACACGTGTGAGGGCGTGTGTGTATATGTGCAAGGTAAGTACTGACGTTGATATATAGAATTCATTATATATATGTATATATATATATATATACACATATTGTGTGTGTATATATATATATATATATATATATATATATATATATATATAAATGTGTGTGTGTGTATGTATACACACCTACACACACACAAACATATATATATATATATATATATATATATACACATATATATACATATATATATGTATATATTGTATTATTGCTTCTGAATGGCATATGACTACGCAGTCGGCTGGGCTTTAAACAAAAATAACAACAATGATATGCCACAATATAACCATTGCTGTTGATATGCCACAATATAACCATTGCTGTTGATATGCCACAATATAACCATTGCTGTTGACATGCCACAATATAACCATTGCTGTTGATATGCCAGCGCCACAATATAACCATTGCTGTTGACATGCCACAATATAACTATTGCTGTTGATATGCCACAATATAACCATTGCTGTTGACATGCCACAATATAACCATTGCTGTTGATATGCCACAATATAACTATTGCTGTTGATATGCCACAATATAACCATTGCTGTTGACATGCCACAATATAACCATTGCTGTTGATATGCCAGCGCCACAATATAACCATTGCTGTTGACATGCCACAATATAACTATTGCTGTTGATATGCCACAATATAACCATTGCTGTTGACATGCCACAATATAACCATTGCTGTTGACATGCCACAATATAACCATTGCTGTTGATATGCCACAATATAACCATTGCTGTTGACATGCCACAATATAACCATTGCTGTTGACATGCCACAATATAACCATTGCTGTTGACATGCCACAATATAACCATTACTGTTGACATGCCACAATATAACCATTGCTGTTGACATGCCACGATGTAACTGTCACTGTTAACGAGTTGTCCTTTTTTATATTATTTTTTTACCGTGGTGTTAGCCCTGATATGGCTGTAGTAGTCGGCTGGGCTATGACTGAGCAATATAAACTGAACTGAGCTGAACCATCTGTGTTCACATTCCATAAAACCAACATTGCTGTGTACATACCACGTTATAACCATTGCTGTTGCTATACCACAGTCTCCCGTGGGGATGCCGAGGGCTCTTTCAGTATAAATGGTATCTGCCTTCTGGAAATTCTGTGCTAAAAAGTTCCTCTTTCCTGCCACTCTGTTTCTGCCTTGTTCCTTTGTTTTTTGTCATTTGTCCCTATCGGTTTGTCTTGCTAGTCCGTTCACCTGTATGTGTTCGATTGTCTTACGCACTTTGTTTTGGGATTGATAATTGGATACATGTATTCGGTGCATTTTTGGCTCTAGGGAAATAGAAATATGCGGAAACAATTTTAGGTGATTTAGGCCTGTTTTTATGTTTTAGTGTCCTGATGCTTAAACTTATATATTCAAGTATGTTTTTTAAATCCGCTGTGTGATAAATTGGAGTGGTCAACGCTAGGGGCATGTCCTTAGATTATGTGCGCGAATGTACTGATACTTAGCTTTCTTTTTCTTTGTTTCTCTCCCCCCTCTCCCCTCCGTGGTTAATTTTTCTTTTGAAACGGTTATAGCCCTGATATGGCTCTACACAGTCGGTTGGGCTTTAAAAAAACAACAAATAACATGGGTTTTTTCGTCTTCATTTTTATGAATGCTGTGAGATGATATATCGTCGTGCACATAGGATTCATGTCAATTTTTCTGTAAAAAGTCCCCATGAAATATTGTTGCTGATGTGGCATTGTTAGGTAACTGGAAAAAAAGACCTTAGACATAACATTGTAGTGTGTGTGTGTGTGTGCGCGTAGTGTGTACGTGCGTGTGTGTGTGCGTGCTTGTGTGTGTGCGCGCTTGTGTGTACGTGCTTGTGTGTGTATGTGTGCGTGCTTGTGGTGTGCGTGCTTGTGTGTGTATGTGTGCGTGCTTGTGTGTGTGCGTGCTTGTGGTTTGCGTGCGTGCTTGTGATGTGCGTGCTTGTGTATGTGTGCGTGCTTGTGTGGTGCGCGCTTGCGTGTGTACGTGCTTGTGTGTGTTCTCGTGTGCGTGCTTTTGTTGTGCTCTGTGTGTGTGTGTGTGTGTGTGTGTTTATGTATGTGGGTGTTTGCGCGTATGCTTGCGAACTGTTCGTTCGTGTGTGTGTGTGTGTGTGTGTGTGTGTGTGTGTGTGTGTGTGTGTTTGTGTGTGTTTGTGTGTGTGTGTGTGTGTGTGTGTGTGTGTGTGTGTGTGTGTGTAGACATGAATAAATGAACGTGTACGCGTGCGTGTATATGTCTACATGTGTGGATGTATGTACATGTGCAAGGTCAAAAGTATTGACATTGATATATGGAATTCAAGCCCTTTATATATATATATATATATATATATATATATATATATATATATATATATACATATAAATGTATGTATACAGATATATATATATATATATATATATTAATGTATATTTGTAGGTATATACATATGTATGTATATAAACACTTGCTTGTGATATTGCTTCTAAATGGCATGGAGTAATCAATGAATTGACATGGCAATAATATCCCACGTCCTTATTGACAATTGTCTTAACCCTTTGAATCCTGCACCCTCTCCATTAGCACCCTGCATTGTCAGCCATGACCTTAAAGGAAAAACTTTAACCCTTTGACGCCGTCACCCTATCCACCAGCTTCCTGCATATATGTATTTAAACATTTATACATTAGAATCAATATTACAAGCAAATGTGTGTGTTTGTATAGGTATACTTAGCTTTGTTTTTTTTTCTTTTTTGCTTTTTGTTTGTGGTGAAGTAATCTTTTGAAACGGTTATAGCCCTGATATGGCTCTGCGCAGTCGTTTGGGCTTTAAACAAAAATGACAACACAGGTTTTCCTTTTTTTTTTTTTTTTAAATACCATGGGGTAGTATATTGTCGTGCCGATATAATTCATGTCAATTTTTCTGTAAAAAGTCCCCATGAAATATTGTTGCTGATGTGGTATTGTTAGGTAACTGGAAAAAAAGACCTTAGACATAAGACTGAAATGGTGTGTGTGTGTATGTGCGTGCTTGTATATGTGCGTGCTTGTGTGTGTGCGTGCTTGTGCGTGGATGCGTGCTTGTGTGTGTGTGTGCGTGCTTGCGTGTGTATGTGTGTGCGCGCACGTGTGTTTGTGTTTGTTTCTGTGTTTGTTTCTGTGTGTGTGTCTGTGTGTGTATGCGTGCTTGTGGTGTGTGCATGCTTGTCGTGTGTGTGTGCGTTCAAGTCTGCGTGCTTGCGAATATGTGTGTGTCTTTGTGATTGAGTGTGTGATTGTGTGTGTGTGTGGTGTGCGAACTGTGCGTTTGTGCGGGGGTGTGTGTGTGTGTGTGTGTGTGTGTGTGTGTGTGTGTGTGTGTGTGTGTGTGTGTGTAGACATGAATACATGAATGTGCACGCGTGTGTGTCTATGTGCGTACATGTGTGGATGTTGTGTATGTGCAAGGTAAAAAGTACTGACGTTGATATATGGAATTCAAACCTTTTTTTTTTATCTATCTATATCTATATATGTACGTATATACATATGTACGTATATAAACACTTGCTTGTGATATTGCTTCTAAATGGCATGGAGTAATCAATGAATTGACATGACAATAATACCCCACGTCCTTATTGTCAATTTTAACCCTTTCAGTCCTGCACCCTCTCCATTAGCACCCTGCATTGTCAGCCATGACCTTAAAGGAAAAACTTAACCTTTGACTCCGTCACCCTATGCACCAGCTTCCTGCATATATGTATATAAACATATACATTAGAATCAATACTACAAGCAAATGTGTGTTTGTATAGATATACTTAGCTTTGTTTTTTTTTGCTTTTTTGCTTTTTGTTTGTGGTGAAGTAATCTTTTGAAACGGTTATAGCCCTGATATGGCTCTGCGCAGTCGACTGGGCTTTAAACAAAAATAACACATAACACAGGTTTTCCTTTTTTTCTTTCGTTTTGTTGTTGTTGTTTGTTTGTTTTTTGAATGCCATGGGATAGTATATTGTCGTGCCCATAGAATTCATGTCAATTTTTCTGTAAAAAGTCCCATGAAATATTGTTGCTGATGTGGTATTGTTTAGGTAACTGGAAAAAAAGACAAGACATAGATTGAAGTGTGTTGTGTGTTGTGTGTGTGTGTGTGTGTGTGTGTGTGTGTGTGTGTATGTGCGTGCTTGTGTGTGTGCGTGCTTGTGCGTGAGATGTGTGTGTGTGTGTTTGTGTGTGCATGTTTGTATGTGTGCGTGCTTGTGTGTGTGCGTGCTTGAGTGTATGTGTGTGCGCGCACGTTGTGTGTGTGTTTGTGTGTCCGTGCGTGCGGTGCGTGCTTGTGTGTGTGTTGCATGCTTGTGGTGTGTATATGCTGCTTGTGTGTGTGCGTTCATGTCTGCGTGCTTGCGTGTATGTGTCTTTGTGATTGTGTTTGATTGTGTGTGTGTGTGTGCGAACTATGCGTGTGTGCGTGCGTGCGTGTGTGTGTGTGTGTGGTGTGTGTGTATGACATGAATACATGAGTGTGTGTGTATATGTGCAAGGTGACAAACACTGACGTTGATATATGGAATCATTTTATTATTATATATATATATGTATACATATTTGTGTGTGTGTGTATGTATACACACACACACACATACATATATATATATATATATATAAACAAAAATACCAATAACAATGATATGCCACAATATAACCATTGCTGTTGATATACCACAATATAACCATTGCTGTTGATATACCACAATATAACCATTGCTGTTGATATACCACAATATAACCATTGCTGTTGATATGCCACAATATAACCATTGCTGTTGATATGCCACAATATAACCATTGCTGTTTACATGCCACAATATAACCCTTGCTGTTGATATACCACAATATAACCATTGCTGTTGACATGCCACAATATAACCATTGCTGTTGATATACCACAATATAACCATTGCTGTTGATATACCACAAATAACCTTGCTGTTGACATGCCACAATATAACCATTGCTGTTGATATACCACAATATAACCATTGCTGTTGACATGCCACAATATAACCATTGCTGTTGACATGCCACAATATAACCATTGCTGTTGACATGCCACAATATAACCATTGCTGTTGACATGCCACAATATAACCATTGCTGTTGACATGCCACGATGTAACCATCACTGTTAACAAGTTGTCCTTTTTTATATTTTTTTTTCAACGTGGTGTTAGCCCTGATATGGCTTTAGTCGTCGGCTGGTCTATGAGCAATATGAACTGAACTGAACTGAACTGAACCATCTGTGTTCACATTCCATAAAACAAACATTGCTGTGGACATACCACGTTATAACCATTGCTGTTGCTATACCACAGTCTCCTGTGGGGATGCCGTGAGCTCTTTCAGTACAAATTTTTAATGGTATCTCTGCCTTCTGGAAATTCTGTGCTAGAAAGTAGAAGCAATATTACAGTATGCATTTGTATAGGTGTACTTCGCTTTTTTCTTTTTTTCTTTTCTTTATTTGGTTTGTGGTGAAGTAACCTTTTAAAGTTATAGCCCTGATATGGCTCTACGCAGTCGACTGGGCTTTAAACAAAAATGACAAATGACAAGCGATAGTACACTGTCCTACCCATGACAATGTTTCTGTAAAAAAGTCCCCATGAATTATATTGATGACGTGGTATTGTTGTTTAGCTAACTGGAAAAAAGACTTTAGACATAACCTTGAAGTGTGTGTGTGTGTGTGTGCGTGCGTGCGTGATTGTGTGATTGTGTGTGTACATGTGAATGCTTGCGAACTGTTTAGTTTGTGTGTGTGTGCGTGCGCGCGCGCGCGCGTCCGTGCGAGCGTGCGTGTGTAGACCTGAATACATGAGCGTATACGACTTCGTGTGAATGTGCCCACGTGTGTGTGGGAGCATATGTGTGTATATGTGCAAGGTGATGAATAATGACATTGACATATGGAATTCAAGCTTTTTTTTAGTGATTGTATTATTACTATTATTATTATTATTATCATTATTATATATATATGTATATGTAGTGAGAGAGAGATTACAAATGTGTGTTTGTATAGATATACTTAATTTTTTTGTGTTTTGTTTGTCTGTTTGTGGTGAAGTATTCTTTTGAAAAAGTTATAGCCTTGATATGGCTCTGCGCAGTCGATTGGGCTTTAAAAGAAATAACACACAGCAGGGGTTTCCCTTTGTGTGTGTATGTGTGTGCGCGCGAGTGCGCACGCGCGTGCTTGTGTGTGTGTGCGTTCTTGTGTGTGTGCGTTCTTGTGTGCGTGCTTGTGTGTGTGTGTGTGTGTGCGTGATTGTGTGTGTGCGTGGGTATGCGTGCGAACTATGCGTGCGTGCGTGCGTGTGTGTATAAGACATGAATTCATAAGCGTGTACGCGTGCGTGTGAATGTGCACACGTGTGTGTGGTCGTACATGTGTGTATATGTGCAAGGTGATGAGTACTGACGTTGATATATGGAATTCAAGCCTTTTTTTTTTTTCGTGATTGTATTATATACATTTAGAAGCAATATTACAAACAAATGTGTTTGTATAGAGAAACAGCTTTTTTTGTTTTGTTTGTTGTTCGTGGTGAAGTCTTCTTTTGAAACGGTTACAGCTCTGATATGGCTCTGCGCAGTCAGTGGGTTTGAAACAAAAATACCACATAGCAAGGGTTTCTCCCTCATTTTTTGTTTTTGTTTTTGCTTTTGTTGAATGCCATGGGATAGCATATTGTCGTGCACAAAGTCCCCATGAAATATTGTTGCTGATGTGGTATTGTTTAGGTAACAGAAAAAAGACCTAGACATAAGGTTGAAGTGGTGTGTGTATGTGTGTGTGTGTGTGTGTGTGTGTGCGTGCGTGCGTGCGTTCGTGTGTGTGTGTTTATGTGTGCGTGCTTGTGTGCGTGCTTATGTGTGCGTGCTTGTATGTATGCGTGCTTCCGTGTGCGTGCGTGCTTTGTATGTGTGCTTGTGTGTGTGCGTGCTTGTCTGTGTGTGTGTGCGTGCTTGTGTGTGTGCGCGTGCTTATGTGCGTGCGTTCTTGTGTGCGTGCTTTTGTGTGTGTGTGTGAGAGAGAGCGAGAGAGAGAGTGTGTGTGTGATTATTTGTGTGTGGGCGCGTGTGCGTGCAAATTATGCGTGCGTGTGTATGTGCGTACGTGCATGTGTGTGTGTGTGTGTGTGTGTGTAGACAAATATATGAGCGTGTACGCGTACGCGTGTATGTGCACACGTGTGTGAGGGCGTGTGTGTATATGTGCAAGGTGAGAAGTACTGACGTTGATGTACGGAATACATGTAGACAGATAGATACATACATACATCGATACATCGATAGACAGATAGATAAATGAATAGTTAGATAGATAGACGAATAGATAGATTGACGAATAGATAGATAATGTGTATAGATATAACTTCCTTGTAATATTGCTTCTAAATGGCATGGAGTACTCATTGAATTGACATGGCAATATCCTACGTCCTTGTTGACAATCTCCTGAAAACGAATGAGCGTAGTGTCATGACTGACTTAATAACTTTTGAAAAGAAAAGGCAGACTGAAATTCTTCCCCTTTGTAGTCCTGAGATTTCTGTTGTCTGCACTGAATGACGTTATTGTTAATCGTCATGAGACGCTGGCGGCAATGGACCTAAAGTTTTAGTTTATGTATTATGGGAGACCCATTGTTGTCGATATATCATTTGTCCAAATGTTCGTGCAACGGCCATGGTAGAAGCATTGCTGTTGACATACCACGATATAACCATCGCTGTTGATATTCCATAACTCGTGGGACGCTTTTTTTTTCTTGTTTGTTTTTTTGTTTTGTTTTTTTGTTTTTTGTTCGTGTTAAAGTATTCTTTTGAAACGGTTATTACCCTGATATGGCTCTGCGCAGTCGATTGGGCTTTAAACAAAAATAACAAATAACAAGGGTTTTTCACCCTCATTTTTTGTTAATGTAGTGGGATAGTATATTGTCGTGCACATAGGATTTATGTCAATTTTTGTATAAAAAGTCCACGTGAGATATTGTTGCTGACGTGGTATTGTTGTTTAGGTAACTGGAAAAAAAACCTTGGACGTAAACTTGCAGTGGCGTGCATGTGCGTGCGTGTGTGTGTGTGTGTGCTTGTATGCGTGTGCGTGCTTGTGTTTTTTTTTTTTTCGTGCGTGCTTGTGTGCACGCGTGCTTGTGTGTGAGTGCGCTTTTGTGTGCGTGCTTGTGTGTGTGTGTGCGTGCTTGTGTGTGTGCGTGCGTGCTTGTGTGTGTGTTCGTGCGTGCTTGTGTGCGTGCGTGCTTTTGTGTGCATGCATGTCTGCTTGCTTGTGTGTGTGCGTGCTTGTATGTGTGCGTGCTTGTGTGTGTGTGTGTGTGTGTGTGTGTGTGTGTGTGTGTGTTTCACGCGTATGCGTGCGAACTGTGCGTGTGTTTGTGTGTGTGTGTGTGTAGACATGAATACATGAGCGTGTAAGCGTGCGTGTGAATGTGCACACGTGTGTGGATGTATGTACAAGGGGGTGGAAAAGTAGGTATACAGTATCACATCTTTATTATAATGCTTAATTCCACTCACGATTTGAGGAGTGTGTGAATACCGACGGCAAGCAGTTTGAGTATCTGACGGATTAAGGCTGTGTTATTACATGTATATGCGATATTCATTTGTTTGTATAATAAATGCAATGAGTATTATACGTGTTTTCTTTTTTCATACTTACGCACCCCCATGTATATGTCCAAAGGTGATGAGTACTGACCTTGATATATGGAATTCAAGCCTTTTTTTTTATCCATGAATCTATCTATATCTATATCTTATATCTATGTATATACATGTATATATATATACACAATTTCTTATGACATTGTTTCTAAATGGCATGGAGTAATCAATGAATTGACATGGCAGTAATATCCCACGTCCTTAAAGACAATTTTCTTAACCCTTTAAATCCCGTACCCTCTCCATCAGCACCCGGCATTGTCAGCCATGACCTTAAAGCAAACACTTAACCCTTTGACTCACTCACCCTATCCACCAGCTCCCTGCATGTATATGTATATATAGATATATACATATATATATATGTATATTCATATATAAAAATATGTATATATATATATATTTCTATATACATCTACATATATTTAGAAGCAATATTACAGTGTCTGTTTGTACAGATATACTTCCCTTTTTTTTTTTTTTTTTTTTTTTTTTAACAGCCTTGATGTGGCTTTACGCTGTCTTCTGGATTTCAAACAAAAATAAGGAATGACGAGCGTTTTCTCACTCATCTTTTGTTTTGTGTGTGTGCGTGTGAGTGTGTGTGTGTGTGTGCGTGCGTGTGTGTGTGTGTGTGTGTGTGTTCGAATGCGATGGGATAGTAGTAATATTGTCGTGCCCATAGGATTCATGACAATATTTCTGTAAAAAGTCACCATGAAATATTGTTGCTGACGTATTGTTGTTTAGGTAATTGGATAAAAAGACCTTAGACATAACCTTGAAGTAAGTGTGTGTGTGTGTGTGTGTGTGTGTGTGTGTTGCGTGATTGTGTGTGTGTGTGTGTGTGTGTTAGCGTATGTGTGTGTGTGTGTGTGTGTGTGCGTGCGTGATTGTGTGCGTGTGTGATTGTGTGCGTGCGTATGCTTGCGAGCTATGCTTGTTGGTGTTAGTGTGCGTGTGTGTGTGCGTACGTGTGCGAGCGTGCGTGCGTAGACAGAATGCATGAGCGTGTGTATGTGATGTGCACATGTGTGTGTGGGCGTACATGTGTGGATATGTGCAAGGTGATGGGTAATGACATTCGTACATCGATTTCTAGTCTTTTTGTTTTTTTCGTGATTGTATTATATATGTAAAATATTTAATATATACATATGTCTATATATATATACATGCATAGAAGCAATATTACAAAGTATATATATATATATATATATATATATATATATATATATATACATATACACACACACTCGGTATTCTTTGTTTTTTTGTTTTTTTTGTTGTTGTTGGTGTGGTGAAGTATTCTTTTAAACAATTATAGCCCTGATATGGTTCCACGCTGTCGGCTGGGCTTGAAACAAAAATAACAAATGACAAGCGTTTTACCCCTGATTTCTTTGTTGTTGTTGTTGTTGAATGCCATGGGATAGTACATTGTCGTGCCCATAAGATTCATGACAATTTTTCTGTAAAAAGCCCCCACGAAATATTGTCGCTGACGTGGTATTGCTGTTTAGGTAAGTGGAAAAAAAGACCTTTGACATAACCTTGGAGTGTGTGTGTTTGTGTGTGTGCCTGGTGTGTGTGTGCCTGGTGTGTCTGTGTGTGTGTGTGTGTGTGCAAACTATTCTTTTTGGTGGTCGTGTGTGTTTGTGTTTGCGTGCGTGTTTGTGTGTGTTTGCGTGCGTGCGTGTGTGCTTGCGAGCGTGTAGACATGAATACATGAGCGTGTACGCGTGCGTGTGTATGTGCACACGGGTGTGTCGTACATGTGTGTTATATATATATATATATATATATATATAGAGAGAGAGATATATATATATATATAGATTTAGATATATATATATATACACATATATATAGAGTTAGCATTTTTTTTCTTCGGGTTGAGATATTCTGTTGAAACAGTTACAGCCCTAGATTGGCTGGGCTTTAAACAAACAATAACAATGATATGCCATAAAATAACCAGTGCTGTCGACATACGACGATATAACCATCACAGCAATATTACAAGCAAAAAAATATATATATATATATATATATATATATATATAATATATATATATAATATATATATATATATATATATATATTGTGTGTGTTGTGTGTATACATATATATATGTGTAGTATATATTATATATATATATGATTATATATATATATATATATATAAATGAAGAGAGAGAGAGAGAGTTGCTATTTTCTTTAAACATTGAGCGTGGTGTGAAGACGGACTTAATAACTTTTAGAAAAGGCAGACTGACAACCTTTCCTTCGTAGTCATGAGATTCCAGTGGTCGTTATTAACATAGAATAACGTTATTATGTTAGTACATGCATGACAACACCTGCTGGCGGCATGGTCTTAAAGTTTAAATTTATATAGTTTATTTCGAGAGAGAACCATCATTGTCGACATAAAATTTACCTCACTTTTTGTGTAACCGCCATGGTAGAACCATTGCTGCTAACATACCACGATATAACCATCGCTGTTGATATGCCATACCCCCTGCAGGGACGCCAGGGCTCTTTTAGTATAAATAGTGTCTGAACATCACCTGGCAGGACAAGGTCCCAAACAACAGTCCTGAAAGAGGGATCACCAGCATGTACACCTGCTGAAACAGAGACTAGCGCTGGCTCGCCATGCCGTGCCATGGACACGAGGATCCTAAGACTCTCTACGGAAACTGTGCAGAAGTCCACAGCAGACCACGCTGCTCAAAGTGGCAAGAGGGACCTAAAAGCCTTGGAACATCGACCAGAACAACTGGGAAGCAACAGCCCTCGAACGGTCAGCCTGGAGACAGACTGTGCAGAAAGGTCTCTCCAAGTTCGAAGAGACACTCCTCAGCAGCACGAGGAAAAGAGAATGAGAAGAAAGGCTACAGCCCAGGCAGACCGACCAGCGTCAGACTTCATCTGTGCCCTCTGCCACAGGGACTGTTATTCCCGCGTCGGACTGGCCAGCCACACCCGACGCTGTACCAGAATAAACATCTAGAGCGGAACTCCATAGTCTTCCGAGACTGAAGGATGCCTATGTAATATATATAGTGTCCCCACTTTCTGGAAATTCTGTGCTAGAAATTTCTTCTTTTGTGTCACTCTGTTTTTGCCTCGTTCCTTTGCTTTGTCGTTTCTTCCCGTCAATTTCTGCCCTGCTATTGTCTATCTTAACGGGTTTCTTTTCTTTTTGACGTGGTGTTAGCCCTGATTGGCTCTAGTGGTCGGCTGGGCTATAAGCAATATGAACTGAACTTCTGCTCTGCTGGTCCATTCACCTGTACGTGTTCAATAAAGTTTTACATACTTTATCTTGGATAATTAGGTACATGTGTTGAGTGCATTTTTGGCTCTAGGGAAATGAGATACACAGAAGCAGTTTTAGTTAATTTAGTGTTCTTATGTTTAAAAGTGTATCAGGTATCTTTTTTTTCTAAATCCCCAGTGCGATAAATTGGACGGAGAGGTCAACGCCAGGGGCATCTCCTTACATTATGTGCAAATGCATTGATATGTGTACTTAATTTCCCTTTTTTCTGTTGAAGTATAGTGTGTTTCGAAACAGGTTATAGCCCTGATATGGCTCTACGCAGTCGGCTGGGCTTTAAACAAAAATAACGATGCTATTGATATGCCTTAATGTAACTATTGCTGTCGATATACCACGATATAACCATTGCTGTTGATATGCCGTAAAATCAACATTGCTGTCGACATACCAGTCTCCGTGGGGATGCGGGGGCTCCTTCAGTATAAATAGTATCCCTGCCTTCTGGAAATTCTGTGCTAGAAATTTCCTCTTTTTGGGCACTCTTTGTTTTTGCCTTGTTCCTTTGCTTTGTCATTTCTTCCTATTAATTTCTGCCTTGCTGGTCCATTCACCTGTATGTGTTCGATAAAGTCTTACGTTCTTTCTTTTAGGATTCATAATTGGGTACTGTATTAAGTGAATTCGGTCTAGGAGATGTATATGGATGTATTGATATGTGAAAGTGAATGTGATATGCGAAAACAATGTTTGGTGATTTAGGCCCGTTTTTAAATGTTTTAGTTTCCTTATGTTTAAATTTGTATTCAGGTATGTTTTTACTAAATCCCTGTGTGATAGATTTGACGGAGTGGTCAACGCCAGGGGCATCTCCTTAGATTATGTGCGCGAATGCACTGATATGTGTGCTTAGTTCTTTTTTTTTTTTTTTTTTTTTTTTTCTTCGTGTTGAAGTATTTTTTGAAAGTTCTATCCCTGATACGGCTCTACGGGTCAGTTGGGCTTTGAACAAAAATAGCAAAAAGCAAGGGTTTTCCCCTCGTCATTTTTATGAATATCATGGGATATTATATTGTGCTCATAGGATTCATGTCAAATTTTTCTGTAAAAAATCCCCATGAAATACTATTGCTGACTTGGTATTATTTAGGTAACTGGGGAAAAAAGACATTGGACATAATCTTGAAATGTATGTGTGCTTGTGTATATGCTTGTGTGTGGTAGTGCGTGCGAGCGTATGCGTGTGAACTGTACTTGTTGGTGTGCGGCTGCATAGTATATGGCTCTGCGAGACCGTCGCACCTGAAGGCACTGGATCCCATTCGCCATCAAGGGCTGCGCCTATATGTCTTGGTGCATTCAGAACAACTCCGTGTATAGTTTGCATGCGGAGGTAGGGGAGCCCTCCCTGAGCAATCCATAGACTGAAACTAAGTTTAAATTTCTGTTTGAAACTGTTCTCTGAACCGGAAAACCCAGCTCACAACTGTGTCTTCAACCCCAGATTTCAAAGTGAATTTGAAAAACATCCGAAAAAGACTCCTCCTTTAGGACTCCGTATCTGCCCCCATATGGAAAAAGCAGATATAAATTTAGCAGTTATTAACAGTTCTCAAAGTTTCCAGATAGTCCATGGACCTTGAAAACACCGAAGTTTGTTTTGATCTTGCTTCCTTTCGTAAATAGAATACCAGTGCAATGGCGTACAAACCGTTTTATGTGGAATTGTGTGAAAAATCTCCATCATACCACAGAATCTTCACTGATGGGTCCAAGTGTGATGGTGTTGCTGCCGCTGCCTTCTGCTCCGAGATTCCCAATCGAGCATTTTCAAAACATATTCCATCTGAATGTTCTGTTTACACTGCTAACTGACTGCTCTGGTTTTGGCTGCCGAAAATAGTGTCCCAATCCAACAGATTTTCTCATTTTTTCTGACTCCCTTTCCGTTTGCAGGCAATTGCTTGCCGAAACATTAGTCACCCTGAACTTGTGAAGTTCTTCGAACTGTATTGTATTCTTACAAATGAAGGTTATAGGATTGTATTTGCCTGGATTCCTGGCCATGTTGGTATTGGAGGCAATGAAATGGCTGACTACTTAGCCACGAAGGCCACAATGAAAAAGATGTCCAAGTCCTTGATCCCTTACACAGATGTCAAATCGAAAGTACATAGATACGTGAGAAGTGTGTGGCAGGACTTGGAATGAACAGATAACAAACTTTAACAAACCCGCCCTTACCTAAAAGAAATTCTCCCATCTGCTGCAGGAAATCGTAAGACAGAGACAGTGTTATGTAGGTTACACACGGGTCACACATCCTACACTTATTCGAACCTTTTAAAAAATGAAGAAGCACCATGGTGTATTCCGTGTGACGAGCCGTTGAGCATCAGACACCTCCTCCTCGATTGGTGAGACTTGTACGATGTGAGACAAAAGCACTTCACGGCGGTCTCCTTAAAAGAACCTCTTCCGAGACTTCCCTCTTGAGGCAATTTTATAGTTTTTTACAATAGATTAATAAAATTCACCTGATGTGATTTTACGTCTGTTTTTCTTTGATCGCATTTTAGATTTGCAAGGTTAACGGTGAGCATGGTTTTTAACTTTTTTTTAATTTTTTTTTTTATCTTAACCTGGTTGTGTTTTTGACATGGTGTAAGCCCTGATATCGTTCTAGTAGTCGGCTGGGTTATAAGCAATATGAACTGAACAGTGAGCATGGTTTTTAACTTTTTTTTTTTTGGAGGGGGGGGGGGGGGTTGTTGTTTTTTTTATCTTAACCTGGTCGTCGTTTTTGACGTGGTTTAAGCCCTGATATAGCTCTAGTAGTCGGCTGGGCTATAAGCAATATGAACTTGAACTTCCTCGCCAAGAATGCCAGAACCAAAATCATGTCTAAACCTGTCATCCCTTGACAAAGATCTAGAACCGAGAGTACAAACTTACGTGAAAGATTTCTGGCAAGAGGTTTTGGAACAACCAGACAGCCAACAAACATTTCCAAACGTGTCCCCGACCTTTAACCAGTCCATTCATCTGTTCTTTGGAACAGCAGGCAAGAGATCATGTTGTTCAGGTAACACACACTTGGGTCACACGTTGTAAAGCAATATGAACGTGAATGTCATGAGCTTTCTCGTTTCAGGATGTGCGGTCAGTCTAAAACTAGTGCCACCGCTGCCTCAGGGGCAATAACTCTGTCCGGCCAATCTGGCGCAGGAGTTGCTTCTCTTGCATTTTCGACCCTCTCTCTTCCCTCTGTGTCTGTCTCTCTTTATCTCTGTCTCTGTCTGTCTGTCTGTCTCTCTCTCTCGCTCTCTCTCTCTCTCTCTCTCTCCTCCCTCTCTCTCAGACTATTGGTAGATTTGCAAGGTTAACTGTGATCATGGTTTTTAACTGTTGTCTTTTATCTTAACAGGTCTTTTTTTTTTTTTTTTTTTTTTTTTTTTGACGTGGTGTTAGCACTGATATGGCTCTATAGTAGTTGGCTGGGCTATAAGCAACATGAACTGAACAGACTATTGACACGGCGCCCATTATGATGCCGATTTTTCACGTCTCCAAGCACTGTTCTATCGCAACTGTTGGGAGATTCTCCCTCCCTCTGATGGGTCTCTGCATAGAATATTTTCTATGTATAGAGGAAACCTGTCTGCAAGGGCCGTCCTTGGGTATGCTTTTCCGGCAGTGGGTTCAATGGGAATCCTATTGTCCTCCAGGTATGGGTTGCCAGGTCAGAAGAACCCAGGATCCCAGCAGTTTTCTAGGCCTAGGGGGTAACCTCTCTGCAAAGACTGTCTTCACTGGGCATGTTGTTGCAGCAGTTGGCTGGCCAGGGCTTTACATAATAATACTAGTAATAATAGTAATGATAATAACAATAATAATAACAAAAGGCATGCGTTCTTCGTGCGAGCGCCTTACTCGTATTACACATGCATTTATCGATGCTTGCACATTTCTAATAGCATTCCAATTACCCCCCCCCCCACACACACACACACACGACTGAGAGAGAGAGGCGCACGCACATGCACCCAGTCACACACGCACACGCAGATGCACCCAGGCGCACACGCACACACACACACACGCACGCGCTCACACACACACATACACACGCACACACACACACACACAAAGAAAAATAAAAGAAATATCATCAGTGTCTTTATTGTTAAACTCCCTGTCAAAAACAAGTAATAATTGTTGTTGACCCTTTCTGATTTTTTTATCCCGTAGTAATCCTTTTATTTTATTTTTTTTTTTGTTGTTGTTGTTTTGTTGGGGGGGGGGGGGTGATTTTAGTTTGTTTAATGTGTTGTTTTTTGTTGAACTTTTCTTACGCCACATTAATGGTCTTAGAATCGGGGACAGTTTTACACAAGTGGTATGATGATGCATGACGATGGAGATGATAATCATGATGTTGTGGAGTTCCGTTCTAGATTGAGGCTGCGTCACACAGGGTTACGAGTATACTCTGCTTTTTCTGGCGTATTCTGGCGTCAACCAGGCCCGAGAGATGCAAACATGTCCATGGCGGTGAGGAGATAATATCCCCAATGAGGCATCCAAGATGTGGACGAGTCTAGGCTGTGTGATTCCAGTCTTCCCAATGAACCCACAGCACACTGAACTCTGCCCCCCCCCCCCATTCCGCGCTCCCCCCCCCCCCCCAAAAAAAAAAAAAAACAATTCACAGTGCCTTTGACAAGACTGATGGGATTCACCAGCAGATTCGGCCAAGCTAAAACAGTATTAAAAAAAGTGTTCTTATCAAATGGCTATCAAAGATCAAGAAGAAAGTTTTTCGGTGTTGCACAGAACCGATATTGTTGTGCGGATGTGAACCGTGGAAAATCAACACGCAAAATCAGAATGTGGTTTCTAAGAAGAATTCACAAGAGTTCCATGGACAGCAAAGAAAACAAACGAGATATCTTGAAGGATGTAGACACAAAAAGAACGTTCATGAAGATTAGGAAAAGACGAGCAACATTTATGGGACATTTTATTTATGAGGCAAAAGAAATTAGAGTACCTAGTCACAACAGGAAAAAGCTGGAGGGGGAAATCACCAGGTAGATCCAGGGAGAAAAAAAATCGACAGACTTGCGGAGTGAATGAAGACAAGAGGGTAGGAGATGTACCTGCAGCAACAAAGGATAGATTCGTATGGAGGGCCATGATCACCAACGCCATGCGGCAGGACACATGATGATGATGATGATGATGATATTGATGATGATGATGGGATTCAAGCCGATAACTTCAGTCGGTTGTAACACTCCATCACGGCGACTGGTGTAGTTTCTTATACTACTACCCCGTGGTTCTTATACTACTACCCGTGGGGATGCTGGGAGCTCTTTCAGTATAAATAGTATCCCCATCTTCTGGAAAGTCTGTGCTAGAAATTTTCTCTTTTCTGTCACTCTTTGTTTCTGCCTTGTTCCTTTGCTTTATCATTTCTTCCTATCATTTTCTTAAATTAATTAAATTAATGGTCCATTCACCTGTATGTGTTTGATAAAGTCTTGCGTACTTTTTCTTAGGATTGATAATTAGGTGCCTGTATTAAGTGCATTTTTGGCTCAAAGGAGGTAAGATATGCGGAAGCAGTTTTAGGTCATTTATGCCGGGTTTTTTTTTTTTTTTTTAATATGTTTTGGTGTCCTTAGGTATGCTTATATTTGTATTCAGGTGTGTTTTTAAATCTCCCATGTGCGATGAATTGGACGGAGTGGTCAACGCCAGGGGTATGTCCTTAGGTGCATTGATATGTGTACTTAATTTTCTTTCTTTTCTTTTCTTTTTTTTTTCCTGTTGAAGTTTTGTATTTTTTGAAGCGGTTATAGTCCTGATATGGCTCTACGCAGTCGGCTGGGCTTTACACAACAATAACAAGAATACTATTTGCAGTGGTAGGTTTTCTTACACTGCTGGCACTGCCATGACTTGCACTTCGCACAGGGCCAGCGTGTGCGTGCCGCCATTTTGAATGAAAACGTAGCGGCCTGTGATTGGTCCGTAACAGCAGGGTAAGTCGACTGTGGCGCCACTACCCACCGCCCCCTGGTGGTAGTAGCATGTCTGGAACTGGGCGCCTCTGCCAGAGGATTGTCCGTGTACACCCGGATGTCCATGTTCTGGAGTCTTTCACCTGGAAGGAAGAAAAGGACAACATATTTTAGCTCAGTCTTGTGCAGGGCTCATCTCCAAACTCAAACTTACTGTGCTTGTGTCACGCATCCTACACTCATTCGACCTGCTAAAAAAGAAAATGAAGCAGCACCGCGGTGTACACCGTGCGAGGAGTCGTTGAGCATCAGACACCTCTTTTTTGATTCCTGGGACTTGTACGATGCGAGGCAAAAGCACCGCAAGGCGGACTCTTTAAAGAACCTCTTCCGAGACGTCCGTCCTGATGCAATTTTCCAGTTTTTACGAGAGATCAATAGATTTCATTTGATGAGGTTTTACGACTGTTTTTCTTTAATTACATTTTTGACTTGCAATGTGAACGGTGACCATAGATTTTTAACTGTTTATCTTAACGGGTTGTCGTTTTTGACGTGCTGTTCGCCCTGATATGGCTCTGGTAGTCGGCTGGGCTATAAGCAATATGAACCTCGAAGCTGTTGGGCGAGCAGACAAAATCCCACTATGTAGTTGCATAGTCTGCACCTTTGTGGAGCGTCCATGCTGGGCGTTTTCATGTGTCCATACACCAGCTGCTGACATGACTTAAGAATCTTTAACTTGCATAATTGACATTCTACATGTGTGTACACATGGGCAGGGTTTAGGCACCAACAGGCCAGCACACATGTCGAGCTGGGAGGTCCCCCCGTGGTGCTGTCATTTCTACTTATTTTCTGCCTTGCTGGTCCGTCCACCTGTATTTTTTCGATAAAATCTTGCGTACGTTTTCTTCGGATTGATAATTTGGTCCATGTATTAAGTGCATTTTTGGCTCTAAGGAGGTGAGATATACGGAATCAATGTTAGGTAATTTATGCCTGTTTTATATATATTTTGGTGTCCTTATGCATGCTTATATTTGTATTCAGGTGTGTTTTCTAAATTACCCCTGTGCGATAAATCGGACGGAATGGTCCTACGCCAGGGGCGTGTCCTTAGATTATGAGAGCAAATGCATTGATATGTGTACTTAATTTTTCTTTTTTTATTTTTTCCAGTTGAAGTTTTGTGTGTTTTGAAGCGCTTATAGCCCTGATATGGCTGTGCGCAGTCGGCTGGGCTTTAAACAACAATAAAAGAAAAAAAGAAAGAGCTGGGAGGTCCTGAAGATGTCCTCCTCCCTTTGCCTACAGGGTGGACATTCTAAGGACTTTCCGGTGGAAGTTTATGTGCTTATTTAATTTTTCTTATACCATTCACCGTCAAGGGCTCTGCCTCTGTCTTGCACCATTTCGAACCGTCCCTGTATACAGCTGTATACCCTCCTTAAGGAACCTCTTCCGCGACGTCCCTACTGATGCAATTTTCAGTTTTTACAAGAATTTTTTTTAGCGTGTGTTAGCCCTGATATGGCTCTAGTAGTCGGCTGGGCTGTAAGCAGTATGAACTGAACTGAAGTGAGCTGGGGGGTACCTGAAATCTCTTCCATTTACCTACAGGAAGGAGATATCCAAGGGGACTTTCCTATGGAAGTTTACCGTGCTACTTAAAAAAATCTGTATATCATTCACCGCTCTAGTATTGGACTGAGCTATAAGCAATATGAACTTGACCTTGAACTCATTCAACTCAGCAAGTGCTCAGCCTCTGTCTTGCACCATTTCAGAACCATCCCTGTACACCGCTGTATATACTTCATCTCCAAAAGTAGACTTAAACTAACCCTAAAGTACTGCTTAAAGCTGTTCTCTAAACCAGATAACCCGGCTTATGCCGTTGAGCGTCAGACACGTCCTCGTTGATTGCTGGGACTTGTACGATGTGAGCCATGAGCACTACACCGCGGACTCCTTAAAGAACTTCTTCCGAGACGTCCCTCCTGATGCAGTTTTCCAGTTTTTACAAGATATCAATAGATTTCACTTGACATGATTTTACATCCGAGTATGTTTTTTTTTTAAATTGCATTTTAGACCTGCAGGGTTAACGGTGAGCATGGCTTTTAACTGTTTTTTATCGTAACGAGTTGTCATTTTTGACGTGGTGTTTGCCCTGATATGGCTGTAGTAGTCGGCTGGGCTATAAGCAATATGAAGTAAACTGAACTGACGTTTTTGACGTGGTGTTTGCCCTGATATGGCTCTAGTAGTCGGCTGGAATATAAGCAATATGAATAACGAACTGTCGTTTTGACGTGGTTTAGCCTCGATATGGCTCTAGTAGTCGCCTGGAATATAATATATGAACAGGCTCAGCTCCGTCTTACACTTTGAACCATCCGTTATACAGCTAGTTACTCCAAACAGTAGACTAAAAGTCATCTGAAGTATTACTAAAACTGTTCTCTGAAGCAGAAACTCCGGCCGTCTGATTGCATTTTCAACCCTAAATTTAAAATGGAATATTAAGAAAATTCTAAAGTTATTCCTCCTCTTGGAATCCGCATCCTTCCTCACACGCAAAAGGCACATACAGATTTAGCAGTTGTTTCAGACTTCCTAATATTTTGGGACAGCCCGCCGTGGACTTTTCAAAATACTAGGGGTCCGTTTTGATCTTGGTTTCTTCTGTAAAGACTTTAGCAGTTCATTGGCATACAGAACTCTGTCAAGACATTTTCGTAGCAGTCGGCTGGGCTATAAGCAATATGAACTAAAGATATGTTCATCAGCCCACAAAATATTCACAAATGCATCAGAGTCCGGTGTTGCTGTTGCTGCCTTCTGTTTATTTCCAACCGATCTTTTTCAAAGCATATTCCCTCTGATAGTTCTAAGATACCGCCCAAATGACTGCTGTGGTCTTGGCACTAAAAATGATATCTACATGGTTTAAGCCCTGATACAGCTGTAGTAGTCGGCAATAAGAATTCAGTTTAGTTCAACCAAAGGACATAACTCTTGAGAGTCAGTTTAGTTCAATTCAAAAGTGATATCCAAATCCAAAACCCTGATATGGTTGTAGTAGTCGGCTGGGCTATAAGGAGTATGAACTTGACCTTGAATCCTAACCCAAGCATAAAGATTTTTTTTTTATCTTTTCAGACTCCCATTTCGCTTTGTAAGCAATTACTGGCCGAAACATCAGCCAATCAGAGCTTCTGAAATATAAATGAATTCTAAACTTGGATGGATAACTGAGCATGGCGTCTGTTTTTTTAATTAAATAGTATAGAACTTAAGATGTATAGAATGGTTCATTGCTATAAGAAAAGAAATGTAAGAAAGGTTACAACATGTAATACTAATGCGTGCGAGCGGGCTGTTGTCTGTGTAGTTGGTGGTGATGGTGTGTGTGTGTGGTGAGTGTGTGTTGTGTGTCTGTGTTGTGTGTGTGTGTGTGTGTGTGTGTGTGTGTGAGTGTGTGTGTGTGTGTGTGTGTGTGTGTGTGTGTGTGTGTGTGTGTGTGTGTGTGTGTGTGTGGTGTGTGTGTGTGTGTGTGTGTGTGTGTGTGTGTGTGTGTGTGTGTGTGTGTGTGTGTTGCAAACATGAAAATATAGAAGACGAAGGTAAAGCATTAAAAACGAAAAGGGAGGAGGGCTGGTGTGTGAACTCTGACGCTATAAGGAAAACGTATGACTCGTAATACAAAGTCAGACAAGTTATAACGGTAAATTATGAAATGTCGACTTCTGTCTGTCAATGGCCAAGCACTTTAAAAAACATGAGACAAAAGCGAGAGATGTGTCAATAAACAAACAGAATGGACGAAACGGCATTCGAGAAGATGAAAACATTTTTACCAATAAATGAATATCAATTAACATTAGGAAGGGAGTTCTTGAATGTTATGTAGAATCGATAATGTTGTACGGTTGTGAGGCGTGGACAGTCAACAAGCAAAGCCAGAACGAGATTGAGGCAGCCGAGATGTGGTTTCTAAGAATGTTGAGTTCCACGGACCACAAAGAAAACAAACGAGACAGTCTTGATGGAGGCAGACACTAGAAGATCATTGATAAGGAAGATTAGGAAAAGACAGGCAACATTTACAGGCCATTTTTTTAAGGAAAGGGGAACTGGAGCACCTGGTCACAACAGGAAAGCTGGAGGGAAAGAGAGCACCAAGTAGACCCAGGGAAAAAATATTGGACGGACTTGCAAAGTGGCTGAAGACAGAGTGGAAGATGTGCCTGCGGCAACAAGGGATAGATACATATGGAGGGCCATGATCGCCAACGCCATGTGGCAGGGCACATGATGATGATGAGAATGGACGAAAACTATGAGATTAAGTCAATAGGGAGTAACGAGAAAAGAGCGATTAATTATTTTTATGCAGAAAGATGACAGAACTGGGATGAAAAAGGCCCCATGTGTAGTAACAATCAGCTTAGTGTTTGTAGATTTAGAAGTAGGGTTTTCAGTAGAATAATTTACGTTATTTCAAGCACAAATTTGTGAAGCTTTCATTTAAAACGCATACCAGAAAACGAGGTGCCTGCTTTAAAACGTGTTTGATTTTCAAATGTTGCCTTTTTAATCATACGTATACTGAGACTTGATGTTAGTCCTGTTCATGGCCCTGTTGGTATTGGAGGCTATAACAAGGCTGACTGCCTGGCCAAGAAGGCCACGAGGGAAAAGATGTCTAAATCTTTTATTCCTTACACAGATGTCAAATCGAAAGAACACAGTTACGTGAGAAATATGTGGCAACAGGATTGGAATGAACAAACAGATACCAACTTTTCCAGATCCGCCCTTCCGTACCTGAAAGAAATTCTCCCATCTGCTGAAGGGAACGGTAAGAAAGAGACAGTGTTATGTAAGTTACACACGGGTCACACATCCTGCACTCACTCGTATCTTTTAAAAAACGAAGCACCGTGGTGTTTATACCATGTGACGAGCCGTTAAGCATCAGACACCTCTTCCTCGATTGCTGGGACTTGTACGGTGTGAGACAAAAGCATTACCAGCGGTCTCCTTAGAGAACCTCTTCCGAGACGTCCCTCCTGACGCAATGTTCTAGTTTTTACAAGATATCAGTAGATTTCATCTGATATAATTTTACGTCCCACTTTAGCTAAAGTGGGACAGGATAGGGTGGACGATACAGTTGGACTTCATGGCCTTGGTACACAAAATGAAAGGGGAAGGAAACTTGTAGAATGGGCACAGATGAATGAGTTCATAGTAGGTAACACCTGGTTTGAGCAGCCTAATAGAAGAAAATGGACTTGGATGAGTCCAGGAGATAATACCAAAAATCAGATGGACTACATCCTGATCAACAAAATATTTAGAAATTCTTTTCTGTCAGCAAAAACACTACCAGGCGCAGACTGCAACAGTGACCCCAATCCTGTAGTGGGAAGGTTTAGGCTGAAATTGAGGAAAAGGAAACAGACCAAAAGCAACATCAAACTAAACCTTGAACTTTTAAAGACAGATGAAGTGATACGTAAAAAAATTTTAATGTACATGTTCAAAACGGATTCACTACTCTGGAAGACGTTGGTGACAGTGAGGAACAATGGACAAAGTTGAGAAATTCGATAAATGAAGCTTGTGAAGAAATCCCTAAGGCAGATAGAAAAGCAAAAACGAGCTGGATGACTAATGAAATTCTGGGCTTGATGGAGGAAAGGAGGAGGGCAGAGAGAAACGAGGAGATATACAGGAAGGTAAAAGAAATCAGGTATAGGTGCAATGAAGCTAAGGAAGCTTGGCTGAACACAAAATGCAAAGAGATTGAAAACCGACACAAAATGGATCCTCAGATATGTACAGACGAATTGAAGAAATTGTCCACAGGAAAAATACATGCACATCAACTGGTTTCTTAAAATCGAAAGATGGCACGCTTATCATGGAAAAAGACAAAGTATTAGACAGACGGGGAGAGTACATAAAGACCTTTTTGAGGATGACAGAAACAAACACATTATAAAAAAGAACTTCGAAGGACCACCCATCATGAAAGATGAAGTTAGAGCAGCACTGAAAAAGATGAAACCAGGAAAAGCCCCAGGACCAGACAACATTACTACAGAGATGATTGAAGCCCTGGAGGAATTGGCATAGAAAAAATAAGTCCTTCTAAATGAAATTTACGACACTGGAAAAATCCCCAAAGATATGTCAAAATCAATTTTCATTGCACTTCCAAAGAAGACAGGGGCTATAGAATGCGAACTCCATCGCACAATCAGTTTGAGTAATGTAACAAAAATCCTGTTAAGAATAATCATGATGAGGACAAGGAATAGAATCAAAAGAGAAATAGCAGAAGAACAGTGTGGATTTGTGAAAGGGAAAGGAACTATTAATGCCATATACATCCTAAGAACTGTCATAGAGAGGTCAGCTGAGATGAATAAGGATTTGTATCTATGCTTTGTTGACTATACCAAGGCTTTCGATCGGGTACGACATGAAGAATTGATCAACCAACTGGAGAGACTCAATGTTGACGGAAAAGATCTACAAATAATCAAGAATATGTACTGGGAACAAACAGCTGCAATGAGAATAGAAAATATAAGTTCTTTCCAAACATCAAAAGAGGAGTCAGACAGGGTTGTGTTTTGTCACCAGATCTGTTTTCACTTTACAGCGAAAACATCATGAGAAACCTAAAAGAAGACCCTGGATTAAAGGTTGGAGGGAAAATGATAAACAACATTCGATACGCAGATGACACCGTGCTAATTGCAGAAAATGAAAGGGACCTACAAAACCTTGTGAATATACTAGAAATAGAAAGCAAAGGTAAGGGGTTGGAACTAAACAGCAAGACTGAAGTCATGGTGATCAGTAAAAAACATGAAATCCCCTCATGCAAAATAACAGCAAATGGCACAACTTTGACACAGGTTAATAAGTTAAAATACCTGGGAACGGTCATTTCATCAGACGGCAGATGCACATCGGAAATAGCCGGCAGAATCGGCCAAGCCAAAACAGCATTCAAGAAGATGACAAGCATTCTTACCAACAAATGCCTATCAATTAACATCAGGAAGAGTCCTTGAATGTTATATAGAACCAATACTGTTGTACGGATGCGAGGCGTGGACAGTCAGCAAGCAAAGCCAGAGCAAGATTGAGGCAGCCGAGATGTGGTTTCTAAGAAGAATGTTGAGAGTTCCATGGACAGCATAGAAAACAAACGAGACAGTCTTGATGGAGGCAGACACAAGTAGATCACTCATAAGGAAGATTAGGAAAAGACAGGCAACATTTACAGGCCATTTTATGAGGAAGGGGGATTTGGAGCACCTGGTCACAACGGGAAAGCTGGAGGGAAAGAGAGCACCAGGTAGACCCAAGGAGAAAATGCTAGACGGACTTGCGGAGTGGCTGAAGACGAGGAGGGTGGAGGGGATGCTTGGGGCAACAAGAGATACAGACAGATGGAAGTCCATGATCGCCAACGCCATGCGGCAAGGCACCTGATGATGATGATGATGATGATGATGATGATAATTTTACGTCTGTTTTTTCTTTAACTGCATTTTAGATTTGCAAGGTTAACGGTGGGCAATTTTTCTTTTCTTTTAACAGGTTGTCAGTTTTAACGTATTAGCCCTGATATGGCTGTAGTAGTCGGCTGGGCTATAAGCAGTATGAACTATGAACTGTTCTGATGCAATTTTCCAGTTTTTATAAAAGATCAATAATTTTCGCCTGATATGATTTTACGTCCAAGCACGGTTTCCTTTACTTGCATTTCAGACTTGCAATGTTAACGGTGAGCATGGTTTTTAACTGTTGTCTTTTAACTTGGCTGCTGTTTTTGACATGGTGTTAGCCCTGATATGGCTGTAGTAGTCGGCTGGGCTATAAGCAACATGAACTTGAACTCCAGTGCATTTTTAGACTTGATGTAGTCGCATGTCTAAGAAAAGGTATTGAGGAGGAAACGCCATGTTGCAAGTGTGCTCGTGGTTATGTAATCAAATAAAACATTCAGTAAGGCAGAATTTCTGTACTTGTGGTTCGATGGGTCCTGTAGCCACGTTGATAAACGTCGGACTTACATCTCCTGTGGGGATGCCGGGGGCTCTTTCACTATAAACAGTATCCCCTACCTTCTGGAAATTCTGTGCTAGAAATTTCCTCTTTTCTGTCACTCTCTTTGTTTCTGTCTTGTCCCTTTGCTTTCTGTCATTTCTTCCTATCATTTTCTGCCTTGCTGGTCCATTCACTTGTATGTTCGATAAAGCCTTATGTACATTCTCTAAGGATTTATAATTGGGTACATAATTATATTAAGTGCATTTTTGGCTCCAGGGAAATCACATATGCGAAAGCAATTTTAGGTAATCTAGGCCCGTTTTCTATGTTTTAACGTTCTTAAAAAAAAAATTAAAAAAAAGACTGTCAATCTTGAACATAAGACCAATATATTGTATTATTTCTCTCCTCTCTCATAGTTGTGTGTAGGGTAGTTGCAGAGTATAAAGGTAGGCTTGGGCGCTCCTTTTTTGAGGAGTGTTCTGAGCTTACGGTTTTTTGTGCTTTGTATCTGCTTCTATGCTAGCTGAATGGGTAGCGCAAACTAAGCTACGCACAAAAAGTTAAGGATCACTATGAGAAAACAGGTGCGTAATAAACTCAGTTCGCTACTGTTATTTATTTCTCAGTCCAGCCAAATTGTTATGAATTCTTGTTCAGCTGTAAGTGGGCGATGTTGTGTTAGTGCGAAAATTGCACGGGATTCTCTACTACTGAGCTTGGCCGCAAACGGAAAAGCGGAAACTTGCGAAAAAGGACCTTGTTTTGGACCGTTCAGCCTGAACACATTGCACAAGCCAGATGGAAAAACCATTATGCACGTGCAAGCACTGCTGTTTATGTGTGAGATGCTGTCTCTTGCTTGGCTTTATAAGAAGACATTCCACCAGTAGTAGGCCTGATCTGACAATGCCTCCACGACGAAAATTGAGCGAGTTTGAGAGGGGACGAGCTGTTGCATGATTCCAAGATGGTGTTCCCAAGCGAGAAGTGGCCAGGCGACTTCAGGTGTCCATCTCGGTCATTGTCAGACTGATTCAACGCTTCACAGCCACTGGGAGGGTCCATGAAAGACGCAGATCTGGTCGACCGAAGAAGACAAACCCACGTGAAGATCGTCTCATTGAACGACAAGCCCTGCAGACAAGAACAGCCTCTTCCAGCATCATTCGAAGGCAGCTGAGGGTGGCTACTAACATCAACATCAGCCAGCAGACCATACGGAACCGCCTTCATGGGTTTAACCTCCGTTCTCATCGCCCAGCTGTATGGCCACGCTTAACTCCAGCCCATAGGGCAGCACGCCGCGCCTTCTGCAGACGTCACGTGAGGTGGACACGTCAGCAATGGTCCCAGGTCCTGTTCAGTGATGAATCACGCTTCACCATGAACCACAACGACGGCAGACTGAGGGTCTGGAGGCGCCCAGGGCAACGCTTTATTGACACCACTGTCCAAGAAAAGGTGGCCTTTGGTGGAGGTTCTGTAATGGTCTGGGGGGCCTTCAGCCTTCACCACAGAACACCCTTGTATCATGTACAGGGTAACCTGACTGGCCTCCGATACCGGGATGAGATCCTTCGACCGCTGGCTGTGCCTACACTGCAGCAGATGGGACCGACGGCTGTCTACCAGGATGACAATGCTCGCCCCCACAGGGCAAGGGTGGTCAACGACTTCCTGCAGCAGTCTGGAGTCAACAGAATGGAGTGGCCAGCATGCAGTCCCGATCTCAACCCGATTGAGAACCTCTGGGATGAGCTGGATCGCAAAGTGAGGAGCAACCACCCCCCTCCCAGGGATGCCCAACACCTCTACCAGATGCTGCAGGCTGAGTGGCAGGTGCTTCCACAGAGGATCTTCACCAACCTGGTCAACTCGATGAGGACTCGCTGCGTCGAGTGCCAGAACAGCCATGGCGGTTACACGCATTACTGAACTTTTGGGAGCATCAGAATGCCCTGTCTTGTGATTTCAATGACTTTGGGAAATCAAATGTCGATACGTACCCACTTTGATCAAATGTACACACCAAACGATTGCTCGAAATTGAAGGCAATTGTGTATCGATATCACTAAAGCATGGAATTAAATGTTTGCCAAACTTCAACGCATTGGCTTTCTTATTTTGAAAGTTATGAATTTTTGTGCAAGTGATCCTTAACTTTTTGTGCGTAGTGTATGTTAGATTTGAGAGGTTCAACAACATGGGAGATAATTTCTACGTGACTCTCAAGAGTTATGTCCTTTGGTCGATATTATAAAAATTCTCCCTGCTTCCCTCTTATTTCTTTGGTATTACCTATATGCCTTGGAAGCAACCCTGTATATGTTCTGTCTTGTCTATGTGTGTGTGTTTGGTCAGTTCAAGAATAAAAAAAAGACTGTCAATCTTGAACATAAGACCAATATATTGTATTATTTCTCTCCTCTCTCATAGTTGTGTGTAGGGTAGTTGCAGAGTATAAAGGTAGGCTTGGGCGCTCCTTTTTTGAGGAGTGTTCTGAGCTTACGGTTTTTGTGCTTTATATCTGCTGCTATGCTAGCTGAATGGGTAGCGCAAACTATGTTAGATTTGAGAGGTTCAACAACATGGGAGATAATTTCTACGTGACTCTCAAGAGTTATGTCCGTTGGGTTGCCGGGGGCTCTTTCAGTATAAACAGTATCCCCATCTTCTGGAAATTCTGTGCTAGAGATTTACTCTTTTCTATCACTCTCTTTGTTTCTGCCTTGTTGCCTTGCTTTCTGTCATTTCTGCTTATTTTCTGCCTTAATGGTCCATTCACCTGTATTTTTTCGATAAAGTTTTACGTGCTTTTTCTTCGGATTGATAATTGGGTGCATGCATTAAGCATTTTTGGCTCCAAGGAGGTGAGATATGCGTAAGCAATTTTAGGTAATTTATGCCTGTTTTAATATATGTTTTGATGTCCTTATGTGTGCTTATATTTGTAATCAGGTGTGTTTTTTAGATCTTCCCTGTGCGATAAATCGGACGGAATGGTCCTTCACCGGGGCATGTCCTTAGATTATGTGCGCGAATGCATTGATATGTGTACTTAATTTTTTCTTTTTCTTTTTCCTGTTGAAGTTTTGTGTTTTGAAGCGGTTATAGCCCTGATATGGCTTTGTGCAGTCGGCTGGGCTTTAAACAACAATAAAAGAAAAAAGTCGGTAGGTCCTAGGTTCAATCCCCCTGTATATTTCCACATGGTGGGTAAAGGATGAAGACTTTCCGACCCCGCAGAGCAGCGTGTGTGCAGATCTGTCAGTGTCTGTGCCACTTCCTGTATGTATATCAAATAACGCACGTTAAAGATTCTGTGAGAAGCGCCACTGGCTTGATTTACGGAAACGTGAAAACGCCCAAGCATGCACGTGCACTGAACACGGAGTACGCAGACTGAGGACCGTCTGCGCAATGTAGGTAAAACTGCATGCATACACGTTTCCAAGAAAAATCTGATCGCTAGAGAAGAGAGTGAGTGAGTGTGTGTGTGTGAGTGTATGTGTGTGTGTGTGTGTGTGTGTGTGTGTGTGTGTGTGTGAGCGAGTGTGTATGTGTGCACGTGTGTGTGTGTGTGAATGAGTGTGTGTGTGTGTGAGAGAGAGAGAGAGGTGTAGACTTTCTCTCTCTCTCTCTCTCTCTCTCTCTCTCTCTCTCTCTCTCTTGTCCCTGTCCCTCTCTCTGTTTTTCCTGTTTCTCTGTCTCTGTGTCTCGCTCTCTCTCTCTTTCTCTCTCTCTCTCTCTCTCTCTCTCTCTCTCCCTGTCCCTGTCCCTCTCTCTGTTTTTCCTGTTTCTCTGTCTCTGTGTCTCGCTCTCTCTCTCTCTCTCTCTCTCTTGTCCCTGTCCTCTCTCTCTGTTTTTCCTGTTTCTCTGTCTCTGTGTCTCGCTCTCTCTCTCTCTCTCTCTCTCTCTCTCTCTCTCTCTCTCTCTCTCTCTCTCTCTCTCTCTCTCTCTCTCTCTCTGTCACTGCCTTCTGAAGAAAAAAAACGAAACAAAACAAAAATCGATCCACTATGTCCGTAATACTGTGTACACGACGAACGCATTTGTACGTGGATGTAGGTCTAAGGTGGCCCGTAATCAAATACAACAATGGAGCCACAGCCCCCCCCCCCACCCCAACACCCCCCCCCCCCCCCACCCCACACTTCATTTTTTTAAAACATATTCTTTGTCCAAATTCACGTGGCATATTTACTTGCTGATGAACACACACAGCTTTTGCAGTTAAAGAGTTCAAGATTTACATGTACTTTGACTGTGGTGGTTATTAACACACAGCTTTTGCAGTTAAGAGTTCAAGCCTCTTTAGTGATCAATGAAGTCTTTTGTGAACCTGTACAGAGCCCGTTTCGGTTGGAGCTGTGCAAAGTTTGTTTTGCAGTCCGCCAAGTAGCGGTCAACAATGAGCAATGCGCTCTCCTTTACCGTTTCCAATGCCCGAAAGCAAATGTACAAATGCTAAACGATCTTTTGAGAACGTGCAGTCGTTACTGTTAAAAAGTCTATCGACGTTTCCCTCTTGCGGTTTGTGTCTTTGTCGACTTGCCTGTTTGTTTGCAGGCCCAGCCCCCCCCCCCCCAACTCACACACCACACACACACACACACTGTCCTCTCTCTGTGTCTCTGCCTCTGTCCCCTTCTGTCTGTCTGTCTCATTTTCTGTCCCAGTCCTTCTCTCTCCGTGTTATTCCTGTGTCTCTGTCTGTCTCTCTCTGTCTGTCTGTCTGTGTCTGTCTGTCTCTCTGTCTGTCTGTCTGTCTGTCTGTCTCTCTCTCTCTCTCCCCTGTCCCTGTCCCTCTCTCTGTTTTTCCTGTTTCTCTGTCTCTGTGTCTCGCTCTCTTTCTCTCTCTCTCTCTCTCTCTCTCTCTCTCTCTCTCTCTCTCTCCTGTTCCTCTGTCTGTCTGTCTGTCTGTGTGTGTGTGTGTGTTTTTCTGTGTGTTTTGTGTATGTCTGTTTCCCTCTTCGTGTGTGTGTGTGTATGTAAGAGCGTGCGTGCGTGCTTCCACGCACGATTTTCTGTCTGTGTACTGTATGTATGCGGACCGGGGGAGAGGAAGAGGGCCAATAAGATCCCAAAATGATGTATAATCAAAAACTTTCTGGTCCGTTAACAAGTGAATCAAATCGATGAAAAAGATAACGACATATCCTAACACCAATAACGACATATCCTAACACCAATAACGACATATCCTAACGACATATCCTAACACCAATAACAACATATCCTAACGACATATCCTAAACAATAAGGACATATCCCAACACCAATAAGGACATATCCTAACACCAATAAGGACATATCCTAACACCAATAACGACATATCCTAACACCAATAACACCAATAACGACATATCCTAACACCAATAACGACATATCCTAACACCAATAACGACATATCCTAACACCAATAACGACATCCTAACACCAATAATGACATATCCTAACACCAATAACGACATATCCTAACGACATATCCTAACACCAATAACGACATATCCTAACACCAATAACGACATATCCTAACACCAATAACGACATATCCTAACACCAATAACGACATATCCTAACACCAGTAACGACATATCCTAACGACATATCCTAACACCAATAACGACATATCCTCACACCAATAACGACATATCCTAACACCAATAACGACATATCCTAACACCAATACGACTTATCCTAACACCAATAACGACATATCCAACACCAATAACGACATATCCTAACACCAATAACGACATATCCTAACACCAATAACGACATATCCTAACACCAATAACGACATATCCTAACACCAATAACGACATATCCTAACACCAATAACGACATATCCTAACGACATATCCTAACACCAACGATAAAGGGTCTCAAACAATAATAATACAACTTGCCAAAAACCAGTATATCGCGCGACCGCGATTGCCCACCTGTCGTATGCATGCATGGACTTCGACATACGAAAGAACAGTTATATTGGGGAGTGTGGAGGGGAACACAGACTATCAGAGACACAGTAGCCATCTAGAAAAGAAAAGAAAAAGAAACACAAACTAATGCCGCCACAACTAACATCATCATCATCATCACCACCATCATCACATCACTATCAATACCACCACATTAATCAGCAACAGCAATAGTTTTCTTTCTTTTTTTTATTATTGTCATTTTTTTTTATACATAGGCTTCTGATTTTGTCAGTTTTGAGTTTTTGGCAAAGGCTTCTGATTTTGTCGGTTTTGAGTTTTTGGCAAAGGCTTCTGATTTTGTCAGTTTTGAGTTTTTGGCAAAGGCTTCTGATTTTGTCGGTTTTGAGTTTTTGGCAAAGGCTTCTGATTTTGTCGGTTTTGAGTTTTTGGCAAAGGCTTCTGATTTTGTCGGTTTTGAGTTTTTGGCAAAGGCTTCTGATTTTGTCGGTTTGAGTTTTTGGCAAAGGCTTCAGATTTGTCAGTTTTGAGTTTTTGGCAAAGGCTTCTGATTTTGTCAGTTTTGAGTTTTTGGCGAAGGCTTCTGATTTGTCGGTTTTGAGTTTTTGGCAAAGCTTCTGATTTTGTCAGTTTTGAGTTTTTGGCAAAGGCTTCTGATTTTGTCGGTTTTGAGTTTTTGGCCACACTGTGCAGGCGGTATGTTGCTTGCACAGTCTGCACACTCCCGTCTTTTGGAGGGCGTGCATGCTGGGTATTTTCAGGTTCCCAGAAGCCACCGTACATTGATACACGACTTGCAGGATCTTAAACGTGCGTGATTGATGTTTTGTGTGCGTTATTATACACACGCTAGGGGTGTGGGTCTCCGACAGATCTGCACACATGTTGACCTCGGAGGTCGGGAGAATCTCCACCCTTCACCCACCAGGTGAAAGATACCCAGGCAGGATCGAACCGGTGCCTTGTGATTGGAAAGTCCAACTTTTGAACCGCCTGACCACTGCGCAATTCGAAACTATCCCCCCCCCCCCCCCCGAAGGGATGTTGGGGGCTTTTTCAGTATAAACGGTATCCCCACCTTCTGGAAATTCTGTGCTAGAAATTTCATCTTTTCTGTCACTCTCTTTGTTTCTTCCTCCTTTGCTTCCTGTCGTTTCCTCCTGTCATTTTCTGCCTTGCTGGTTCATTCACCTGTATGTGTTCAATAAAGTCTTACGTACTTTTTCTTAGGATAGATAATTGTGAACATGTATTAAGTGTATTTTTTGGTTGGGGGGGGGGGGCTTGAGATATGCGGAAGCAATTTTAGGTAATTTATGCCCGTTTTATACATGTTTTGGTGGCCTTAGATATTCAGGTGTTTTTTAAATCCTCTGTGTGATAAATTGGACGGAGAGGTCATACGGCTCTAGTCGTGGGCTGGGCTATAAGCGATATGAACTGAACGGAGGTCGGCGCCAAGGGCGTGTCCTTAGCGTATATGCACAATTCATTGATATATGTAGGGCCTACTTAACTTTTTTTCTTTTTTTTTTTTTCTTTTATTTTAAACTTTTTTTGTCCCGTTGAAGTTTTGTATGTTTTGAAGCAGTTATAGCCCTGATTTGCTCTACGCAGTCGGCTGAGCTTAAAAGAACAATAACAATTCGAAACGAAAATGAAGTCAGTGAAAAAGAGCAAAGAGCAAATTGGGACCAAAAAAAAAGTGAGCACAAAGGTACCCTCCCTGAGAGCAGTGATTCTTTAAAAAAAAAAAAAAAAAAAGTAAGCAGCAGCAATAGCAACAGCACCGGCAGCATCAGCGTCATCATCATCATCATCATCAACAGCACCGGCAGCATCAGCGTCATCAGCAGCAGCAGCAGCAGCGGCGGCAGCAGCAGCAGCTTGACCAGCAGCAGTATGACCAGCAGCAGCATCGGCAGCATGAACAGCAGCAGCAGCAGCGGCAGCAGCAAAAGCGAAAGACGTGACCAACTCTTACTGCAGCAGTCCCCACGGTTGGTGACGCGGACAGCGTAGACGTCATAGAGGGCAGCCAGGTCCACCATCCACCAGTTGCCCTGACCGTTCTCCTGGGTGTGAGAACACGTGTTCTCGTAGAACAGGTTCGAACTCGAGTTTCCGTCCACAGCCTTGTCCGCTGTCCAGATGTAGTAAGAGTAGTCGCTGCCCTGAGTGGCCGATCTCCCTAGAGCCACGTTGGTCAGTGGAACTGAGTTGGAATACACACACACACGCACGCACGCACGCACGCACACACACACACATGGAGAGACATACACACGGAGACACATGCACACACTTACACGCACGCACGCACGCACGCACGCACACACACACACACACAATATATATATATATACACACACACACACACACACACACACACGGAGACACACACACACACATACACACACAACACACACACACACACACACACACACCACATATGCACACACACATACACACACACACACGGACACACACACACACACGGACACACACACACACACACACACACACACACACACACACATTGAATACAGAAGCGGCAGTCATCATCGTCATCATCTTCTCTATGAAAGGCTGAAGACGTGGGCCAGCGTCACGTTTTGTCTTGGGGTCTGGACCGGAAGGCAGAACAATAAGACAATATGAGCAAGGAGGGAGACAAACAGCGTCACGTTTTGTCCTGGGGTTTGGACCGGAAGGGAGAACAATAAGACAATATGAGCAAGGAGGGAGACAAACAGCGTCACGTTTTGTCTTGGGGTCTGGACCGGAAGGCAGAACAATAAGACAATATGAGCAAGGAGGGAGACAAACAGCGTCACGTTTTGTCCTGGGGTTTGGACCGGAAGGCAGAACAATAAGACAATATGAGCAAGGAGGGAGACAAACAGCGTCACGTTTTGTCTTGGGGTTTGGACCGGAAGGCAGAACAATAAGACAATATGAGCAAGGAGGGAGACAAACAGCGTCACGTTTTGTCTTGGGGTTTGGACCGGAAGGCAGAACAATAAGACAATACGAGCAAGGAGGGAGACAAACAGCGTCACGTTTTGTCTTGGGGTTTGGACCGGAAGGCAGAACAATAAGACAATACAAGCAAGGAGGGAGACAAACAGCGTCACGTTTTGTCTTGGGGTTTGGACCGGAAGGCAGAACAATAAGACAATATGAGCAAGGAGGGAGACAAACAGCGTCACGTTTTGTCTTGGGGTTTGGACCGGAAGGCAGAACAATAAGACAATATGAGCAAGGAGGGAGACAAACAGCGTCACGTTTTGTCTTGGGGTTTGGACCGGAAGGCAGAACAATTAGACAATATGAACAAGGAGGGAGACAAACAGCGTCACGTTTTGTCTTGGGGTTTGGACCGGAAGGCAGAACAATAAGACAATACGAGCAGGAAGGGAGACAAACAGCGTCACGTTTTGTCCTGGGGTTTGGACCGGAAGGCAGAACAATAAGACAATATGAGCAAGGAGGGAGACAAACAGCGTCACGTTTTGTCTTGGGGTTTGGACCGGAAGGCAGAACAATAAGACAATATGAGCAAGGAGGGAGACAAACAGCGTCACGTTTTGTCCTGGGGTTTGGACCGGAAGGCAGAACAATAAGACAATATGAGCAAGGAGACAGACAGACAAAGAACGTGACACGTCGGGCACACAAGTCAAGTGATGTTCTCATTGTTTAATGCCCAGCCGACTACGCAGGTCCCTATCAGGGAATAAACCGTTTAAAAACGTACACAAATCTTCATTTCAATATACACACTTCATTGTGGGGAAGGGGAGAAAATTAGACACACGTACCCATGCGTTCGCGCAGATAACCTTGGAAAAGAAAATTATGTACCAACGCGGTCGCACAGATTATCTGCCTCTTGCGTTGACCATAGCGCCCAATTTATCACCAGACGGTTGCTGGGAATAAAAAAAAACCTGAATAAAAATGTAATCATAACTAAGGACACTAACTTATTAAAAAAAATGGCTCAGTTTCCTAAAATTGGGTCTGCACATCACATTCCTTAGAGCAATAAATGCAATCACTACATTAACCCGATTATCGTTTCTAACAAAGTATACTCCTAATCATAATTTAAGGGCCACTTCTTCCTTCCTCTCTAATTTTAAGTTGAAATAATTGACAATGTTTAGAATTGATTCTATGTTTTATTTCATCATTTCCACACCTGTTTTGGAAAAAGAAATTGGCACAATGAACCATTAGTGAACAGCACATGCATTTAAAGGAACATCCCCCCGTTTTCAAAAAACAGAAAGTGTCAGATTTGGCCAATCTGTTTTCAATATCGCGTGTGTCCGCCCCGAGCCTGGATGCATGCTTCACAGCGCCGATGCATCGACCCCACAAGGGTACGGAGTGTGTCCTGAGGGATGGCCGCCCACTCGATCTGCAGGATGTCGACCAGCCTGGCCAGGGTGCCCGGTGGGGGTGGTTGTCCCTGATGCGCCTCCCGAGCACATCCCAGAGGTGTTCAATTGGGTTCAGGTCAGGTGAGCACGCTGGCCAGGCCATACGGACGACTTCATGCTGCTCCAGGAAGTCGGTCACAAGGCGTGCTCGATGCGCAGGTGCATTGTCGTCCTGGAAGATGGCGCCTTGACCAAGGTCCACAAGCGCAGGCAGTGCCACGGCCGCCAGAACCTCGTCCCGGTACCGGACCCCGTTCAGGATGCCGTCAATGGGGAGCAGGGGGGTCCGGGTACCACGGCTCATGCCACCCCACACCATCACCGACCCGCCGCTGTACCGGTTATGCTCTTGGACAGTGGCGTCAGCGAACCTCTCCCCTTGACGTCGCCACACCCGAGCCCGGCCATCGTTAAAGGTCAGGGTGAACCTGGACTCATCCGAAAACAAGACCCGGGCCCACTGTTGCCTTGTCCAGGTCACGTGCTCCCTGGCCCAGGTCATGCGGCGCACTCTGTTGACCGGTGACAGCACGGTCGGACGGCCGGTCTCCGTGACCTCAAGTTTGCCTCATGTAGCCGTCTTCTCACCGTGCTGCAGCTGATGTTAGCACCTGTTGCGTCCCTCAGCTGACCCCTCAAGGTCACCGCAGTGGATGCCCTTTCCCTCAGGACGGAGAGGGCAAGGTAGCGGTCTTGCTGTCTTGTCGTTACTCTGGGTCGACCCGTGTGACGCCTTTCCTGGACTGCTCCAGTCTCATTGAAGCGCTCCAGCAGTCTCTGGATTGTGGAATGCGACACTTCAAGTCGTCTAGCAACTTCCCGCTGCGCTAGGCCTTCATCAAGCAGAGCGAGGGCTCTCCCCCGCTGCTCATCCGTCATCCGTCGTCTTGCCAGCATGGTTAAAACGAACCAAGAACGGGTCCTTTTTATCCTCGTCTGCGGGCAACTTTGGCTGGAGTAGTGTTCAAAAAGGGCTTGCCTTGCACGTGCAAAGCGAATTTTGTCGCTACCTTGCCTGCGTCGTCAGAGAGACCCTGCTGAAGATTCGACAATTTCGTGTGGAAATTGTCTTCCTTGGGCCGCCCATTGCAAATCGGCAAATCCCCAAACACGTGCCAAAAGGAAACTGCAATGTTGTCTGAGCTCTTATCCATTCAGTTACGGCAACGAATTGGAGAAAAGAGTAAGAGAAAATAGGTTATTTCTCCTTTCAAAAATTGACTCAAAAACGTTCCTGGCCCTTCAATAATGACGTGTAGTATATGTGAGACTGCACAGAACACAGATGTGAAAGAACCAGCAAGGCAGAAAATGAAAGGAAAAAATGACAGAAAGCAAAGGAGCAAGGCAGAAAGAGTGACAGAAAAGAGGAAATTTCCAGTACAAAATTTCCAGAAGGTGGGGATACTATTTATACTGAAAGACCCCCGGGAGGGAGGGGGGTGTCTGAGTGGCTGAGGACGAGGAGGGTGGAGGAGATGCTTGGGGCAACAGGAGATAGAGACAGATGGGAAGCCCATGATCGCCAACGCCATGCGGCAGGGCACCTGATGATGCTGCTGCTGCTGATCTTAAAACCCCTTCACCGCCAGTCATTTTAGAATGTTAAAGTCCTCAGGGCCAGTTGTTTAAAAAAAAAAATAAAAAAAAAAAATGCACCTACCGACTTCAAATTACTGTAACTTTCTTATTTCTCCATCGAATTGCTTTCTGGTTGTTTTTTTCAAAAGAAAGAAGAATGATTGGAGTTTGGGATTATGCAAAGATAAAGTCTGTTGGCGGTCTGCCAGATGGTCGCGGTGAAAGGGTTATTTATTTTCCAACGGTGGAAGTTAATAGCCAACACCATTTTTCTTTCAAACTTGCTGGGGTGTTTTGGCATGTTGGGCGTTTTCGTGTTTCCTTAACCGACCACTGACATGACTTAAGGATATTTCACGTGAATCTTTGATATTCTGCATGCGTATTACACATGTGAGGGACACATATACTCCTAATCATAATTTAAGGGCCACTTCTTCCTTCCTCTCTAATTTTAAGTTGAAATAATTGACAATGTTTAGAATTGATTCTATGTTTTATTTCATCATTTCCACACCTGTTTTGGAAAAAGAAATTAGCACAATGACCCATTAGTGAACAGCACATGCATTTAAAAGGAACATCCCCCCCTTTTCAAAAAACAGAAAGTGTCAGATTTGGCCAATCTGTTTTCAATATCGCGTGTGTCCGCCCCGAGCCTGGATGCATGCTTCACAGCGCCGATGCATCGACCCCACAAGGGTACGGAGTGTGTCCTGAGGGATGGCCGCCCACTCGATCTGCAGGATGTCGACCAGCCTGGCCAGGGTGCCCGGTGGGGGGTGGTTGTCCCTGATGCGCCTCCCGAGCACATCCCAGAGGTGTTCAATTGGGTTCAGGTCAGGTGAGCACGCTGGCCAGGCCATACAGACGACTTCATGCTGCTCCAGGAAGTCGGTCACAAGGCGTGCTCGATGCGCAGGTGCATTGTCGTCCTGGAAGATGGCGCCTTGACAAAGGTCCACAAGCGCAGGCAGTGCCACGGCCGCCAGAACCTCGTCCCGGTACCGGACCCCGTTCAGGATGCCGTCAATGGGGAGCAGGGGGGTCCGGGTACCACGGCTCATGCCACCCCACACCATCACCGACCCGCCGCCGTACCGGTTATGCTCTTGGACAGTGGCGTCAGCGAACCTCTCCCCTTGACGTCGCCACACCCGAGCCCGGCCATCGTTAAAGGTCAGGGTGAACCTGGACTCATCCGAAAACAAGACCCGGGCCCACTGTTGCCTTGTCCAGGTCACGTGCTCCCTGGCCCAGGTCATGCGGCGCACTCTGTTGACCGGTGACAGCACGGTCGGACGGCCGGTCTCCGTGACCTCAAGTTTGCCTCATGTAGCCGTCTTCTCACCGTGCTGCAGCTGATGTTAGCACCTGTTGCGTCCCTCAGCTGACCCCTCAAGGTCACCGCAGTGGATGCCCTTTCCCTCAGAACGGAGAGGGCAAGGTAGCGGTCTTGCTGTCTTGTCGTTACTCTGGGTCGACCCGTGTGACGCCTTTCCTGGACTGCTCCAGTCTCATTGAAGCGCTCCAGCAGTCTCTGGATTGTGGAATGCGACACTTCAAGTCGTCTAGCAACTTCCCGCTGCGCTAGGCCTTCATCAAGCAGAGCGAGGGCTCTCCCCCGCTGCTCATCTGTCATCCGTCGTCTTGCAAGCATGGTTAAAACGAACCAAGAACGGGTCCTTTTTATCCTCGTCTGCGGGGCAACTTTGGATGGAGTAGTGTTCAAAAAGGGCTTGCCTTGCACGTGCAAAGCGAATTTTGTCGCTACCTTGCCTGCGTCGTCAGAGAGACCCTGCTGAAGATTCGACAATTTCGTGTGGAAATTGTCTTCCTTGGGCCGCCCATTGCAAATCGGCAAATCCCCAAACACGTGCCAAAAGGAAACTGCAATGTTGTCTGAGCTCTTATCCATTCAGTTACGGCAACGAATTGGAGAAAAGAGTAAGAGAAAATAGGTTATTTCTCCTTTCAAAAACTGACTCAAAAACGTTCCTGGCCCTTCAATAATGACGTGTAGTATATGTACACTAGCGGGTCTACACGCATGTTGACTTGGAAGATGGGAGAACACTGCACCCTTTATCCACCAGGTGGCGGTGTCTAGGCGGATGGAGCCCGGGACCTTCCAACTGGACAACCATGTCCGTTAAGACAAGACACGACAAGACATAAACAGGTTTTACGAGATAAATAAGACAAGACACGACAAGACATAAACAGGTTTTACGAGATAAATAAGACAAGACACGTCAAGACATGAACATTTATATCATAAAACCCAACTGGGAAACTAAGACAAGACACGACAAGACATGAACATTTATCTCGTAAAACCCAACGGGGGAAACAATCATTTTCTGTACTCTTTTGAGTCCTAAAAATTTCACATTTGTCAAGCGTACAAATATACGGAAACAAGCCCGATGAAACACTGTAACCCTTTGACTCCCGCACCCTATCCATCAAGCGCAAAAACTTAACCCTTCGACTCCCTGACCCTATCCACCAGCTTCCTGCAGGAACAGTAAGCTGGTGGATAGGGTGTGGGAGTCGAAGGGTTAAGTTTCTGCTTTGCTAGCGTGATTGACTTTAGGATGCTGGTAGACGGCGTGCGGGAGTCATAGGGTTACATTAAAACAAAGTTCCCCTGTTCTGCGTTGTTAATGAAGAAACGATCACGTTTTTGCCATTGCTTTAAGCAAACCAAGGCATAACTGATAGAGAAAAAGACTGAAGGAAAAAAAGAAAGAAAAAGACACTGTTACCATCAGGATCTCCTGTCTTGAGAAAAAGACTGAAGACAGAAAGAAAGAAAAAGACACTGTTACCATCAGGATCTCCTGTCTGGAGAAAAAGACTGAAGAAAGAAAAAGACACTGTTATCATCAGGATTTCCAGTCTGGAGAAAAAGACTGAAGACAGAAAGAAAGAAAAAGACACTGTTACCATCAGGATCTCCTGTCTTGAGAAAAAGACTGAAGACAGAAAGAAAGAAAAAGACACTGTTACCCTCAGGATCTCCTGTCTGGAGAAAAAGACTGAAGAAAGAAAAAGACACTGTTATCATCAGGATTTCCAGTCTGGAGAAAAAGACTGAAGACAAAGAAAGAAAAAGACACTGTTATCATCAGGATCTCCTGTCTGGAGAAAAAGACTGAAGAAAGAAAGAAAGAAAAGGACACTGTTACCATCAGGATCTCCTGTCTGGAGAAGAAGACAGAAAGAAAGAAAAAGACACTGTTACCATCAGGATCTCCTGTCTGGAGAAGAAGACAGAAAGAAAGAAAAAGACACTGTTACCATCAGGATCTCCTGTCTGGAGAAAAAGACCGAAGAAAGAAAGAAAGAAAAAGACACTGTTACCATCAGGATCTCCTGTCTGGAGAAAAAGACTGAAGAAAGAAAGAAAGAAAGAAAAAGACACTGTTACCATCAGGATCTCCTGTCTGGAGAAAAAGACCGAAGAAAGAAAGAAAGAAAAAGACACTGTTACCATCAGGATCTCCTGTCTGGAGAAAAAGACTGAAGACAGAAAGAAAGAAAGAAAAAGACACTGTTACCATCAGGATCTCCTGTCTTTCCTTCTGGGTGGTTCCACAAGAACGTTCTCCCGCCCAGGGCTGTCTGACTTTGATCCGGCGTCAAAGTTCGTGAAGAATGACCTCGACACTCTGACCTCGAATCCTGCCTCCAAAAGGTGAAGGATGAGCAGCAGTCCGTGCTGGCGCACAGCACGGTACATTCCAGCAGTGACGCCACTGGCGAGGTGAACAGAAGGTGGTCGTTGAAGACGAGGTTGTGGAGGTGGGGGTCCGCATTGAAGGTCCTGATGAGGACGGTGTCTGTCTGTGAGGCCTCGGCTGTGGCTGTGGGGACCAGCATGAAGAAGGCGATTGAGAGAAGGATGAGACAGAGGCGCTGGTGTGTCTTGAGCATGTTGCTTGCTGTTCGTCGTCAACTTTGCTTTTCGTTGTTCGAACTGGAACTGAAACTGTTTAAAAGCTCTTTTGACTAAGGGTGCCTGGTATGAAGGTTATGAAAAGGATTTTAGTAGGCTTGAAATGGTCTGTTTGTCACTCTTCCGTTTTGTTTATATCTCTATGAATGAACTTGTTTATCATGCTGCTTTTTAGGCTGGTGTAACCTAACGTGTGTGGGGTGTGTGTGCGCGCGCGCGCACGATTTTTTTCTTTTTGTTTTTGTTTTCGGTTTTGTGTGTTTGGTGTTTTTTTTGTAACGCTATTGTTTCGTTGTCAATTTTTGTTCTCCCCGTTTCTTATTTTTTGCACTCCGTGTCCTATTTCTTATTGCACAAAATAGCGACACAGTTTCGTCGAAATGTCTAGTCTTTTCGCTTTGTCAAGATGTCACTGATCGCTTTGGTTTTCTTGTGTTAAATAAAACCCGGCGGTGTAGATCATTTACATTCAGAGTGTGACAACCCAGACAACCCAGGCTCTCGCATCGGCAGCGTTCCTTGGCAGTGTTTCTTATGGACTGATTTTGTGCTATTGCTTATGTCTGGACACTTGTACCACACCATACTGTGCGTGTGCTGTGTGAATGGGCTGTGTGCCACGTCTTCCCTTTCCCCCGTCCCCACCACCACCACCACCCGTCTGCTTCCCCGCCCCCCCCCCTTAACTGCCACACAGACATTCAGTTCTCCCAGTCAAAGAGACTATACCTCCGTAGGGGGGGTATAGTTTCGAATTGCGCAGTGGTCAGGCGGTTCAAAGGTGGACTCTCCAATCACAAGACACAAGGGTTCAACCCTGCTGGGTATGTTTCACCTGGTAGGTGAAGGGTGGAGATTCTCTGTCCCAGTATATTTGCACCGATGAGTGCTGCCCGTTCAATGGCCTCCCCTCAACCTCTGTAAATTTCACACTGGTAGCAACACGAGATAGTGAAACGCTATGGACAGTGTCCATTCTTACAGTGAAACGTTATGGACAGTGTCCATTCTTATAGTGAAACGCTATGGACTGTGTCCACTCTTACAGTGAAACGCTATGGACAGTGTCCATTCTTACAGTGAAACGTTATGGACTGTGTCCATTCTTATAGTGAAACGTTATGGACAGTGTCCATTCTTATAGTGAAACGTTATGGACTGTGTCCATTCTTACAGTGAAACGCTATGGACTGTGTCCATTCTTATAGTGAAACGTTATGGACTGTGTCCATTCTTATAGTGAAACGTTATGGACTGTGTCCATTCTTATAGTGAAACGTTATGGACTGTGTCCATCTTATAGTGAAACGTTATGGACTGTGTCCACTCTTACAGTGAAACGTTCATGGACTGTGTCCACTCTTACAGTGAAACGTTATGGACTGTGTCCATTCTTATAGTGAAACGTTATGGACTGTGTCCATTCTTATAGTGAAACGTTATGGACTGTGTCCATTCTTATGTGAAACGCTATGGACAGTGTCCATTCTTATAGTGAAACGTTATGGACTGTGTCCATTCTTACAGTGAAACGTTATGGACTGTGTCCATTCTTATAGTGAAACGCTATGGACAGTGTCCATTCTTACAGTGAAACGTTATGGACTGTGTCCATTCTTATAGTGAAACGTTATGGACTGTGTCCATTCTTATAGTGAAACGTTATGGACTGTGTCCATTCTTATAGTGAAACGCTATGGACAGTGTCCATTCTTACAGTGAAACGTTATGGACTGTGTCCATTCTTACAGTGAAACGTTATGGACTGTGTCCATTCTTATAGTGAAACGTTATGGACTGTGTCCATTCTTACAGTGAAACGTTATGGACTGTGTCCATTCTTATAGTGAAACGCTATGGACAGTGTCCACTGTTATGATGAAACGCTATGGACAATGTCCATTCACACTGGTAGCAACACGAGATAGTGAAACGCTATGGACAGTGTCCATTCTTATAGTGAAACGCTATGGACTGTGTCCACTCTTATAGTGAAACGCTATGGACAGTGTCCACTCTTATAGTGAAACGCTATGGACAGTGTCCATTCTTATAGTGAAACGCTATGGACAGTGTCCATTCTTATAGTGAAACGCTATGGACTGTGTCCACTCTTATAGTGAAACGCTATGGACAGTGTCCACTCTTATAGTGAAACGCTATGGACAGTGTCCATTCTTATAGTGAAACGCTATGGACAGTATCCATTCTTATAGTGAAACGCTATGGACAGTGTCCATTCTTATAGTGAAACGCTATGGACAGTGTCCATTCTTATAGTGAAACGCTATGGACAGTGTCCATTCTTGTAGTAAAACACTATGGACAGTGTCCATTCTTATAATCCCCAAGAGGGTCAAGCGATATGTACACTCTTCATTGTTATAAATCACAACACAGTCAAGCGATATCGGTCTTCAGTCTTACAAACACAAAATAGTCAAACGATACGGGTCTTCAGTCTTACAAAATAGTCAAGCAATATGTAGTCTCCATTCTTACAAAGTCGAGTAATATAGACAAGTCTCCATTCTTACAAAGTCGAGTAATATGCACAGTCTCCATTCTTACAAAGATAAACAGTCGCGAACAATATGGGCAGTCTCCATTCTTACAAAGACAAGATAGTTGAGCAATATGGACAGTCTCCATTCTTACAAAGACAAGATAGTTGAGCAATATGGACAGTCTCCATTCTTACAAAGACAAATAGTCGAGCAATATGGATAGTCTCCATTCTTACAAAGACAAAGAATCGAGCAATATGGAGTCTCCATTCTTACAAAGACAAGATAGTCGAGCAATATGGATAGTCTCCATTCTTACAAAGACAAAGAATCGAGCAATATGGACAGTCTCCATTCTTACAAAGACAAATAGTCGAGCAATATGGATAGTCTCCATTCTTACAAAGACAAGATAGTCGAGCAATATGGACAGTCTCCATTCTTACAAAGACAAGATAGTCGAGCAATATGGATAATCTCCATTTTTACAAAGACAGGATAGTCAAAGTAATCAAGGGATGCTCAATTTGGTCTCTTTTTATCCACTGGACGAGGCGGCAGGGAAGTAGCATTCCATTTGGCCCCTTTTTATCCACTGGACGAGGCGGCAGGGAAGTTTTAGTCTTTTTGTCTTTTTGTTATTATCCGTTGTTTGGTGTCTGTGATCGTGCATTCGCGCTTGACAAAGGTCGGTTGGCCGAAAATTTGCGCTTCTCTTGTCTTGTTGTATTGAATACGCGTTCACCTTGGTTCACTTTTTTCTTCTGGTTCCTTATACTAAGTCGCCGAGAGAGCGTGAAATCCTAACAACTACACCACATGGCGACACTGATGAATTTGCCAGTACCGAAGTAAATGTGAACCTCCAGTACAGAATGTGTCAAAAAGCCCCTGCCGTTGTTTGGTGCTAGTGTTAAAATGAGAGTAACAGAGAGGTTTTATCGATTTTGAGGCTTTGAGTGAAAGTGACTGATAATCACTCTACTGTCCAGAGCGGAAACTGCGTTATTTGTTCGGTCAGTTAAAGCAGTTTGCGTGTAATCGAACGTACCCCCGCTCATATTTTTTTAAACGAAAAGCAATATGGGAATATTCCATTTTGAAGTCTTTCCTCCCGTCAGGGTTGCCGGGGGCTCTTTCAGTACAAATAGTATCCCCACCTTCTGGAAATTATGCACTAAAAATGTCTACTTTTCTGTCACTCCCTCTGTTTCTGCCTTGTTATTTGCTTTTTGTCATCTATCATTTTCAACTTTGTAAGTACATTCCCCTGTATGTTATCTAAAAAGCCTGCCTTACTTTCTCTTAGGATTGATGATAGGGTACAAATATTAAATGCATCTTTGGCTTTAAGAAAATGTGAAGTGCAGAGAAAGTTTTAGGTAATTCAGGCCAATCCTTATACAGGTTTTATTGCAGTCGCTTACGTTTATGTATTTTGTATTTAGTTGGTTTTTTAATCCCTGGTGATAAATTGGACGAAATGGTCAACGCCAGGGGCATGTCCTTGGATTATGTACGGGAGTGCATTACTATATGTATTTAATGTTCTTTCAAGGGGATTTTTTTTCAGGGTCATCGAGACGTTGTGGATGTGTTTTGAGATGGTTATAACCTTGATATGGTTCTGCATAGTCAGCTGGCTTTAGACAGTAATAATAATTACAATATTTAATAATTACAATATTTATATAGCGCAAAATCTTGATAAAATCAAATCTAAGCGCTGAAGCAGACACGCACGCACACGCACGCACGCACCACAGCACACACCACACAACGCAACGCACACACACACACACACACACACACCATACACACACACACACACACACACACACGCATGGCTATAAATGGGGAGAAAGAATAAAAGCAATAAAAGCAAGAATAAAAGCAATGGAAAATTATAGAGAGCATAGCATATACAATTATATATTATAACCATGTGATTCCCCTCCGAGCGGAGACAGGCTGCAGAGGGGGGGGGGGGGGGGTTGAGTGAGGTTAGGATTTTATGCGGAGGAGATAAGGTGAGTTTTGAGAGCGGACTTGAAGGAGACAAAAGTAGGTTGCTGACGGACTGAGAGAGGAAGTTTGTTCCAGGAGAGTAGACCAGAAACAGAGAAGGCTCGTGGACCATAGGTATTGAGCTTAGTGCGTGGAAAGCGAAAAGTCAGAGGATCGAAGCAGAGCGAGGTACGTGAGGGAACATAGATCTCAAGTAGGTCTGACAGGTAATCGGGGGCTGCGTTATTGAGGCTTTTGTAGCACATGGTGTCTAGTTTGTACTGTATGCGCTTTGATACAGGGAGCCAGTGAAGTTGTGCCAGGAGAGGAGATATGTGGTCAGCTTTTTTCTTTTTGAGTACAAGGCGTACAGCATTGTTTTGAATGCGCTGTAGGATGTGAATGGTGGAGGCAGGAAGACCAGACAGGAGTGAATTGCAATAGTCAATGCGAGACATTATGAAGGAGAGAACGAGTTTTGCAGTTGTTTCGACAGAGAGATACTTCCTGATCAGCCTTATACGATGGAGGTGATAGTAGCAAGATCTGGCAGTTTGAGAAACAAAGTTGTTCATGGAGAGGGTAGAGTCAATGCAGACACCAAGGTTTTTAGCTGAATCAGAAATTGGGACTGATGTGTTACATAATGGGAGAGAAAGAGGAGGCAGCTGAGAAAGTTTCTGACGGGTGCCAATGAGGATAGCTTCTGTCTTGTCGTCATTAAGCTGAAGTAATGATAATCCCCAAGTGTGTGCTGTGTAAATGAGCGTGTGCTGTGTAAATGAGCGTGTGCTATGTGAATGGGCTGTGTGCCACGTTTCCCCTTCTCCCTCCCCTCCCCCCATCCCTTCCGCTTCTCCTCTCTGCTCACGTCTGGGTAGGAGCTGGGATAGGTCTGTCAATCTTACATCAGTCACACCCGGATCTCGTGAATTATTTTTAAAAAAACCCCACTCTTTTCCTCTCTGAAAACTGATGGTTCAACTTTGTTCCTGCCTGGCATCCTGACCAAATTGGTATTGAAGGCAGTGAAATAGCTGGCTGCTTTGCAAAAGAATAGCCCAACAGGAAGGTTTTTACTGAATCCTTCATCCATTATACAGTTCTGAAACACAAAGTGCAAGCTTATGTGAAAAGTCTGTGGGAAAGAGGGGGGGGGGGGGGGGGGGGAGGGGGGGGGGGGCAGCAACCAGTCAGTCAAACTTTAAAAAAAATTTCAGGATTATCGCACTCACGGAGGTTACCTTTGTGTCCACCTTTTTTTTTTTTTTTTTTCGCCGTTCCATTTTCTACGCCACCTTAATGGCCGTAGAAGCCGGCAGTTTTTACAATGCGATGATGATGATGATGTCGATGAGGATGACAATCATGATGCTATGGAGTTCCATCTAGGACTGAGACTGCGTGACAGGGCTGTACACCACGCTTACTATCATGATACATCCCGGTGTCAACCAGGCCCGAGAGATACAAAACACTTGCGGTGCTGGTCAGAAGATTTGAGCAACACCCTCAATGACGCATCCGTAAAGTGGATGAGACTCGGCTGTGTGGTCTCAGTCTTCCCAATGAGCCCACAGCACGCCCAACTCTGGGTAGGAGCCGGTTAGAGCCGAAAAATCCCACAACGATTTTTTTTTGAAGGGACTGATGGGGATTCGAACCCACAACCTTCCAGTCGGTAGTCAACAAACTTTTTCCATACCCCAACCCCCCCTCCCCCCCCCCCCCCCCCCCCCCCCCCCCCCGATCTTTCACAGTTCGTACCTCTGTTCTTGGAAATGGTAGGAAATAGACGAGTGTTAAGCAGGTTACATATGGGTCACACATTCTACGCTCACTCGTACCTTGTAACCCATTGACTTCCGCACCCTGTCCACCAGCATCCCGCATTGTCAATCATGCTAGCTAAGCAAAATCTAAAACTTTTGATTCCCTTACCCTATCCACCAGTTTCCTGCAGGAATTGGTGGATAGAGTGGGGGAATCAGAGGGTACAGTTTTTGTTATTAATGGAGAGGGTGCGGGAGTCAAAGGGTTAAAAACTGAAGCACCATGGTGTGTATCGTGTGGCGAGGCACTCTGCATTAAACACCTCCTTGATAAATGCTTCACCTTGAGGTCATCTCAAGCGTTTGAATTTTCTGTCTTTGAACAGCAATTATTGAAACGACCTTGGATATATTGCAGTGAAATGTTTATTTGCAACTGCAATGTTGGGGGAAAAAAAACAAATGGACAAACAAACAAAAAAAAAAAACGTGAACATGGATGAAATCACATCCAGCCCCCTCAGTACGAACAGACCGCACCAACGTCCCGTACCGCTGCATCACAGAAACACCACTCCCGAACAACACAATACATAACCTTTATCCGTCTACCAACAGGAATTATTCTCTCCATCATTCCACTCTCCCAGCTTATCCTCCTTCCTCGATCAAAGCAAAACAAAACGGCGAAAGAATTTTCAAGATCTCCAACCATCACCACCAACACATCACTACATACATTGCTTTGTGAAACAAAAACACAAACATAAGCAATGTGGTGTTTATTAAGGTCAGATGTCTTTGAAAATATTGGTTTCGAAAGATAATGGCGATGAAATGAAAACGGAATGCACAGTTGGGTCCTCGTCCTCCTCATCGTCCTCCTCCTCCTCCTGTTCTTAATCATTTGTCCCCGTGGGAGGGTGAGGGGGTCATTGTCGATTCAGGTGAATCAGTTGGGTGTATGGGTAGTCGAGTGTGCATGGTTGCCATGGAGGTGGCCGATCACCCTGAAAACCACACGCATCCGTGTAAATCGGCCTTTTATTATTGTACTTTTTTTGTGAAATGTTAGTAGGAAGAACAAGAATAATCATTTCCGGTATCATCACCGTCACCCTCGTAATCGTCCGTCATTATCATTGTCATCGTCATCATCACAACTACTATCAGCAACGTTTAATGCGTTTTTCTTGTAAGCATAAGCACAAGCAAGCGCGCATGCACACACACACACACACACACACACACACACACACACACACACACACACACACAACACATACACACTATATATATATATATATATATATATATATATATATATATAAGAGAGAGAGAGAGAGAGAGAGAGAGAGAGAGAGAGAGAGAGAGAGAAGCACTCCAAATACGTATATATCGACGAGGGGCTCGCATATACATGTATGTATGTATGTGTGTGTGTATGTATGTCTCTCTCTCTCTCTCTCTCTCTCTCTCCCTCTCTCTCTCTCTCTATGTATATATATATATATATATATATATATATATATATTATGTGTGTGTGTGTGTGTATCGTATCGTATATACTCGTATATAGTATATATTTATGTATATACATATATGTATATATATATATAATCATGTGTGTATATGTATGTCTGCATGTGTATATATGTATATGTCTATATATACGTATGTATATTATATATGTATACATATATATATATGGATATATATATATGGATATATATATATATGAATATATATATGTACATATATGTATACATATATATAAATACATGTATCGTATCTATATGTGTGTATATATATATATATGTATACAGATATATAATCTTAGGTAGGTATGTCATTCTTAGTGTGTATATATGCAGGAAGCTGATGGATAGGGTGAGGGAATGAAAGGGTTAAATTAATCGGGATTCACTCAGTAGGGATTCGCACAGCGGGGACCACAAGCAGCGTGACTTACGTGCGACACTCCTTGGTACACAGGGCGTCTGTAGCTTGCTCATCGCGTGACGTGACCAGGTCAAAGAGAGCGTCACACTTGGTCACACAGTTGCTGACAGACAGGTCAGGATGGGACGCCATCAGGGCCATCACCTCGCGACGTATCAATATATCTGGGGGATCACATTTAGTACGTTTTTTTTTTTTTCTTTCTTTCTTTTTCCTCTTTCTTTTTCCGTCTCATTGTTGTTGAGGTCTCTGCCACCTCACTCCCCTACGACCCCAGGATATGGAACTATCTAGGTGGACCTCAGGACCTGGCCAGCTCGTGGGTTTATGTGCAGGCTTAAGGCTTGTGCCGTGATCATTCTGGATCTTCTCCATCATATGGCACCTGTGACGTTAGTGCATATGGAATTCATTCCGAGCACGGGGATGTCGTCATGAGAAACAAACTGAAACTGAAACCGTCCCATTTCTACGTCATTTGACTGGTCACAGTGTCAGGGACAAGTTTTCACAATGATATTATAACACATGACAGTATGGATGATAATCATGATGATGTGGAAGTTCCATTATGTATTGCTACTGCATGACAGGGCTGTTATTTTTACACTTACATTTAACTTTGAGATAGGTTGATTGACAAGTTTAAGTATCTGGGAACGGTCATCTCACCAGACGGCAGATGCACATCACAAATAGCCAGCAGAATCGGCCGAGCCAAAACGGTATTCAAGAAGATCAAAAGCGTTCTTACCAACAAATGCCTATCAATTAACAACGGGGAGAGAGTTACTGAGTGCTATATAGAACCGATAGTGTTATACGGTTGTGAGGCGTGGACAGTCAACACGCAAAGTCAGAAGAAAATTGAGGCAACTGAAATGTAGTTTCTAAGAAGAAAGTTGAGAGTTCCATGGACAGTAAAGAAAACAAATGAGACAGTCTTGAAGGAGGCAGACACAAGAAGATCATTGATAAAGAAGATTAGAAAAAGACAAGCAACAATTTACAGGACATTTTATGAGGAAAGAAAAATTACGGCACCTGGTCACAACAGGAAAACTGGAGGGAAAGAGAACACCAGGTAAACCCAGGAAGAAAATATTGGACGGATTTGCAGGGTGGTTGAGGACAGAGAGGGTGGGAGATGAATTTGCAGCGACAAGGGATAGATTAGTATGGAGGGCCATGATCGCCAGCACCATGCGGCAGGACACATGATGATAATGATGATGACATTCATAATATATCCTGGCATCAACCAGGCCCGAAAGATACAAACGTATGCGGTGTCGGTCAGGTCATTTGAGCAAAACCCTCAGTGATGCATCCGTGAAGAGGTCGGAACTCGACTATGTGGTCCCGGTCTTCCTGATGAACGCGTGGCACGCTCACCTCTCAGTAGGAGCTGGTTGAGGCCGAAACCCACCACACTGTTTTTGACAGGACTGATGGGAGATCGAACCCTCGCTTGTATTATCCACAGTGCATGTAGCTACTGATCTCACAGCACATCAGTGGTATTTATCTACTGTAACACCTAACACTGATTTGACATGAAGAGTGATATTGTGTATGTATCTGACTTTGCCATACTGCAAAAAACAAACAAGAAAAAACCGACTGGATCTTTACCAAAAGTCGGTCTTCAGTTTTTAAACACGAGACGAGCCCAAACACATAGTCCTACAAAAAGGCCTCTGTGTTTAGTTCTGGAGAAGTCCTGTGTATATAGTCCTGATGAAGGCCTGTGTATATAGTCCTGATGAAGGCCTGTGTATATATTACTGATAAAGGCCTGTGTATATAGTACTGATGAAGGCCTGTGTATATAGTACTGATGAAGGCCTGTGTATATATTACTGATAAAGGCCTGTGTATATATTACTGATAAAGGCCTGTGTATATAGTACTGATGAAGACCTGTGTGTATAGTACTGATGAAGGCCTGTGTATATAGTCCTGATGAAGACCTGTGTATATAGTACTGATAAAGGCCTGTGTATATAGTCCTGATAAAGGCCTGTGTATATAGTACTGATAAAGGTCTGTGTACATAGTACTGATAAAGGCCTGTGTATATAACTGATAAAGGCCTGTGTATATAGTCCTGATGAAGACCTGTGTATATAGTACTGATAAAGGCCTGTGTGTATTGTACTAATAAAGGCCTGTGTATATAGTACTGATGAAGGCCTGTGTATATAATACTGATAAAGGCCTGTGTATATAATACTGATAAAGGCCTGTGTATATAATACTGATAAAGGCCTGTGTATATAATACTGATAAAGGCCTGTGTATATAGTACTGATGAAGGCCTGTGTGTATTGTACTAATAAAGGTCTGTGTACATAGTACTGATAAAGGCCTGTGTATATAGTACTGATAAAGGCCTGTGTATATAATACTGATAAAGGCCTGTGTATATAATACTGATAAAGGCCTGTGTGTATTGTACTAATAAAGGTCTGTGTACATAGTACTGATAAAGGCCTGTGTATATAGTACTGATAAAGGCCTGTGTATATAATACTGATAAAGGCCTGTGTATATAGTACTGATAAAGGCCTGTGTGTATTGTACTAATAAAGGTCTGTGTACATAGTACTGATAAAGGCCTGTGTATATAGTACTGATGAAGGCCTGTGTATATAATACTGATAAAGGCCTGTGTATATAGTACTGATAAAGGCCTGTGTATATAATACTGATAAAGGCCTGTGTATATAGTACTGATGAAGGCCTGTGTATATAGTACTGATGAAGGCCTGTGTACATAGTACTGATAAAGGCCTGTGTATATAGTACTGATAAAGGCCTGTGTATATAGTACTGATGAAGGCCTGTGTATATAGTACTGATAAAGGCCTGTGTATATAGTACTGATAAAGGCCTGTGTATATAGTACTGATAAAGGCCTGTGTATATAATACTGATGAAGGCCTGTGTATATAGTACTGATAAAGGCCTGTGTATATAGTACTGATAAAGGCCTGTGTATATAGTACTGATAAAGGCCTGTGTATATAATACTGATGAAGGCCTGTGTATATAGTACTGATAAAGGCCTGTGTATATAGTACTGATAAAGGCCTGTGTATATAGTACTGATAAAGGCCTGTGTATATAGTACTGATAAAGGCCTGTGTATATAGTACTGATAAAGGCCTGTGTGTATAGTACTGATAAAGGCCTGTGTATATAGTACTGATAAAGGCCTGTGTATATAGTACTGATAAAGGCCTGTGTATATAGTACTGATAAAGGCCTGTGTATATAGTACTGATAAAGGCCTGTGTATATAGTACTGATAAAGGCCTGTGTATATAGTACTGATAAAGGCCTGTGTATATAGTACTGATAAAGGCCTGTGTATATAGTACTGATAAAGGCCTGTGTATATAGTACTGATAAAGGCCTGTGTATATAGTACTGATAAAGGCCTGTGTGTATAGTACTGATAAAGGCCTGTGTGTATAGTACTGATAAAGGCCTGTGTGTATAGTACTGATAAAGGCCTGTGTATATAGTCCCGATGAAGGCCTGTGTACACATATATAGTACTGATGAACGCCTGTGTATATAGTCCTGATGAAGGTCTGTGTGTATAGTCCTGATGAAGGCCTGTGTATATAGTCGTGATGAAGGCTTCAGTATATAGTCCCGATGAAGACTTCTGTATACCGTATAGTACTGATGCATTTATGCATTTTAGATATGGAAAGCCAATCATCATATACTTAATGTTTAACTGTTGACTGTTCATTTGGACATGGGGCTGTTAACGTGGCACAAGCCCTGATGTGGTCTTAGTAGTCGGCTGGGTTATAAGAGACATGAATTGAGTTGAACTGATCCGCTCGCTTATTTCATTGTGGACACACAAACACACAGACACACACACAACACACACACACACACACACACACACACACACACACACACACACACACACACACACACACACACACACACACACACACACAGATTTTACTTTTCATCAGTAGAGGTTATTAATTAAACCCATTTTCAAACTTGCTGTTGCTAATCTACATTTCCTCCTAGAACACAAAATACTGTTAAAGAAATACAGGGGGTGGGGGGTGCAAAAGTAGGTATACAGTTATGAAAAAAGAAAACACGTACAATACTCATTGCATTTATTATGCAAACAAATGAATATTGCATATACATGTAATAACAAGCACAGCTTTAATCCCTCAGATACTCAAACTGCTTGCAGTCGGTATTCACACACTCCTCTAATCGAGAACGGAATTAAGCATCATGATAATGATGTGATACTTACTGCACCCCCCTGTATATCAATAAATCAACAATAAAAGTCTCAGAGAGAGAGAGAGAGAGAGAGAGCAATCGCTGTACGTACCCAGTTCGTTGGAGTGTCCACCCATGTGGGGGTGGTGGGTGGTGGAGGTCTGGGCCATAACTGTGGCAGCACACAGGGTCAGGAATACCAGGGTACACTTCATCTTCAACACACATCACAAACACCGCCATCATCACTTTTCGTTTCTCTTTTCTTTTTTTCTTTTTTTTTTTTTCCAGGATCATCGCAGTAAGCAGTTTCCTGTGTGCTCACCTGTTTTGTTGTCCCACATTTTCTACGCCACTTTAATGTTAAGCCACAACTTCTAAGGCAAATTTATTTTCTGAGTGCTGTGCTTGTGCACGAAGGTGGAGATGATAACCGTGATGCTATGGCGTTTTATTTGGGCTTGACACGTTGTGTAACGGAAAAGCGTTCTTACCAACAAATGTCTTATCAGTATCAGGAAGAATGTGTGTGTGTGTGTGTGTGTGTGTGTGTGTGTGTGTGTGTGTGTGTGTGTGTGTGTGTGAGTGCACGCGTGTGTGTGTGTGTGTGTGTGTGTGTGTGTGTATGTGTGTGTGTGTGTGAGTGTGTGTGTGCGCGTGCGTGTGTGTGTGCGTGCGTGTGTGTGTGTGTGCGTGCGTGTGTGTGTGTGTGCACGTGTGTGTGTGCGTGTGAGAGAGAGAGAGAGAGTGTGTGTGTGTGTGTGTGTGTGTGTGTGTGTGTGTGTGTGTGTGTGTGAGGGGGTACCCATTTGTAGGATCGAATAATTATATGGTATATACACACGAATATACGTACATAATGAATACACACACACACACACACAAATGCGTTTGCATGTGTATGATACGCACATGTGTGTGTGTGTGTGCGCGTGCGTGCGCGCACGTGCTCAGTATTACACACTTACTCCTTTTTTGTCTTTTGTATCCGCTTGGCAAAGGCCAATTAGCCGAAAACTTGCGCCTCTCGTCTTGTTATATTAAATGCGTGTTCTGATTCTATTTTTCTTTTTTTTTGTTTATGTGTTTTTCTGGTTCGTAAAGGGTAGTTGCCTATGTCTCCAAGCCCTGACAAGTCTACAGCCTTTCTGTGAACACCTACTATTTCTTTCCAAACTTTTGTATAAATAAAGTCATGAGTATATTTGTTAGTGACAGTCAATCAATCAATCAATCAATCAAAAATGTACAAGTCAGTCAAAACAGACCCCCCCCCCAAAAAAAAAAAAAAAAAACAGATAGGAGCGGAGATCCTTCGTTACTGGTCTATTTGCAAACGGAAGGGACAGTAAATAAACGAGCAGTCATGAGGCAGCCGAGATGTGGTTTCTAAGAAGAATGTTGAGAGTTCCAGAGTTTCATGGACAGCAAAGAAAACAAACGAGACAGTCTTGATGGAGGCAGACACAAGAAGATCATTGATAAGGAAGATTGGGAAAAGACAGGCGACATTTATAGGCCATTTTATGAAGAAAGGGGAATTAGAGCACCTGGTCACAACAGAAAAGCTGGAGGGAAGGAGAGCACCAGGCAGACTCAGGGAGAAAATATTGGACGGACTTGCAGGGTGGCTGAGGACAGAGAGGGCGGAAGATATGCTTGAGGCAACAAGGGATAGATACATATGGAGGGCCATGATCGCCAACACCATGTGGCAGGGCACTTGATGATGATGACGTTGATGAATGGACAGTAAGTAAACAAGCAGTCATGATGTGTTATAAAGAGATTCGCCCTGAACAGACAGAAGTGGGGGCCCCAGTAGCTCAGTTGGTTTGAGCGTCGGATTCACATGCCAATAGTTGTGGGTTCGAATCCCGGGGAGCGCTACATTAAAACTGGTCTTCTCACTGCCCCATCTTAACATCATTGTAGCTCTGGTGGTGTCAGTTTAGGATTAGATAAGTCCCCTTTCCCCCACTTCCCAGGGATGGTTATCCTCGTCGGCTATGTCACCTGAAGTGGGTGTCGACGTAAAAAATGAATCAAATCGATCAATCAGACAGAAATGGAGATCCTTCGTTGCTGGTCTACATGCAAATGGAATGGACAGTAAACCAACGAGCAGTCAGTAAGGAAGAACCTACCTTGGCGGTGTAGGAAAAGCAAGGCAAGCAGGACTGGGACACACAGCAGACAGGACCAGGGATCCGGTAGGAAGAAAAAGCCGATAACGTTACGGGTCATAGTCATTTATACTCTTTTCTCGTTCAGTACAAGGGTGACGGGTGTGGTAGTCTAACGGGTAAGACTTCAGTCTTCTTGTCAGAGGATCAAGGATTCGATCCCGCCAGGGGGTATCTCCCAGGTGAAGTGTGGCAGGCCCGTTGGTGCCTACCCCCACCTCCCACCTCCCCTTTTCTTCCTTGGTGTAAGCACGCAAAATATCCGCCTAAATCCCTGTAGCCTATGCATACCACAGAGCATCAAAAACGCTGTAATTGATATCGGTGTCTGATAGCTAAATCTCCCTATTACCTGTACGTACTGCAGAGCATCAAATACGCACGTTAAATATCTTGTAAATGATAAGTGCGTTTGGTGGCTAATCCCTATTACCTATATGTACTGCAGAGCATCAAATACGCACGTTAAATATTTTGTAAATGATAAATGCGTTTGGTGGCTAAATCTCTCAAGCCTATACGTACTGCAGAGCATCAAATACGCACGTTAAATATCTTGTAAATGATAAGTGCGTTTGGTGGCTAAATCTCCCTATTACCTATATGTACTGCAGAGCATCAAATACGCACGTTAAATATTTTGTAAATGATAAATGCGTTTGGTGGCTAATCTCTCAAGCCTATACGTACTGCAGAACATCAAATACGCACGTTAAATATCTTGTAAATGATAAGTGCGTTTGGTGACTAAATCTCCCAAGCCAATACGTACTGCAGAGCATCGACTACGCACGTTAAAGACCTTGTAAATGATATCGGCATCTGGTAGCTAAATCTCCCAGTAATTATACGTACTGCAGAGCATCAATTACGCACGTTAAATATCTTGTAAATGATATTGGCGTCTGGTGGCTAAATCTCCCTAATACCTATACGTACCACAGAGCATCAAATTAACATGTTAATATCTTGTGGATGATACTGGTGTCTGGTAGCTAAATTTCCCTAATACCTATACGTACCGCAGAGCATCAAATACGTACGTTAAATATCCTGTAAATGATATCGGCGTCCTGTAGCTAAATCCCCCTAGCAGAGCATCAAATACGCAGGTTAAAGACCCTGTAAATGATATCGGTATCTGGTGGCTTATAGAAAGAAACATGAAAACACCAGGCATGCATGACCAACGAAGACGGGAGGGGCGATCCAGACCACGCAGCAAAAAAAAAAATACCGCCATCATGGTGTGGGCGAAACGGTTTGAACACACGCATCCGACAAAAAGTCTGAACGTCGATGGCGCAGTGAAACTAAACGAACAACGAACGAAACAACGATCTGGTTGGAAAACCGTTGAGTTCACTGGGTGTTGGCCGTTACAGCTCCACCCTCTTCTATCGCTGTCTGCGGTGTGCCTCTTACACAGTGGAAAGTTCTGAAGAGATAAGACAGACACGGTTCAGTCACGAAAATGTTGATAAGGCGCACTGAGTTACAGTGTGGTCCCCAGAATACGCACGAAAATAGTAAGAGAACGCGTATTCGATTCACAAAACAAAGACAGGACGCGAGTTTTCGGCAAACAAAGACAGGACGAGAGTTTTCATCAAGCGTACGCAAAATACAACAGTGAAACAATAACACAAGACGTAGGACAATAACAGCAACAATATCAGAACTTCCCTGAGATTTCTTGAACTAGAGAAAATAACAGGTTTTACATGTACATTTCAATCATTCTAGAATCTATATGTTTCCTTGGAGAAAATGACTTGTTTTACATTGTGGTCATTCTATATATTTCGTTGGAGAAAATGGCATATTTTACATGATGGTCATTCTGTTTGTTTTGTTGGAGAAAATGACATGGTTTACATTATGGTCATTCTGCATTCTTTGTTGGAGAAAATGACATGTTTTACATCATGATCATTGGATATGTTTCATTGGAGAAAATGACACGTTTATGACATTGTCATTGTATATGTTCCGTAGGACAAAATGACATATTTTAACATTATGGTCATTCTATATGTTTTGTTGGAGTAAATGACATGTTTTACATTATGGTCATTCTATATGTTTTGTTAGAGAAAATGACATGTTTTACATTATGGTCATTCTTATGTTTTGTTGGAGAAAATGACATGTTTTACATTATGGTCATTCTATATGTTTTGTTGGAGAAAATGACATATTTTACATTATGGTCATTCTATGTTTTGTTGGAGAAAATGACATTTTTACATTATGGTCATTCTATATGTTTTGTTGGAGAAAATGACATGTTTTACATTATGGTCATTCTATATGTTTTGTTGGAGAAAATGACATGTTTTACATTATGGTCATTCTATGTTTTGTTAGAGAAAATGACATGTTTTACATTATGGTCATTCTGTATGTTTTGTTAAAGAAAATGACATGTTTTACATTATGGTCATTCTGTATGTTTTGTTAAAGAAAATGACATGTTTTACATTATGGTCATTCTATATGTTTTGTTAAAGAAAATGACATGTTTTACATTATGATCATTCTGTATGTTTTGTTGGACAAAATGACATGTTTTACATTATGGTCATTCTGTATGTTTTGTTGGAGAAAATGACATATTTTACATTATGGTCATTCTGTATGTTTTGTTGGAGAAAATGACATGTTTTACATTATGGTCATTCTATATGTTTTGTAGGAGAAAATGACATGCTTTACATTATGGTCATTCTGTATGTTTTGTTGGAGAAAATGACATGTTTTACGTTATGGTCATTCTATATGTTTTGTTGGAGAAAATGACATGTTTTACATTATGGTCATTCTATGTTTTGTTGGAGAAAATGACATGTTTTACATTATGGTCATTCTATATGTTTTGTTGGAGAAAATGACATGTTTTACATTATGGTCATTCTATATGTTTTGTTGGAGAAAATGACATGTTTTACATTATGGTCATTCTATGTTTTGTTGGAGAAAATGACATGTTTTACATTATGGTCATTCTGTATGTTTTGTTGGAGAAAATGACATGTTTTACATTATGGTCATTCTATGTTTTGTTGGAGAAAATGACATGTTTTACATTATGGTCATTCATATGTTTTGTTGGAGAAAATGACATGTTTTACATTATGGTCATTCTATGTTTTGTTGGAGAAAATGACATATTTTACGTTATGGTCATTCTATGTTTTGTTGGAGAAAATGACATGTTTTACATTATGGTCATTCTGTATGTTTTGTTAGAGAAAATGACATGTTTTACATTATGATCGTTCTATATGTTTTGTTAGAGAAAATGACATATTTTACATTATGATCGTTCTATATGTTTTGTTAGAGAAAATGACATATTTTACATTATGGTCATTCTATGTTTTGTTAGAGAAAATGACATGCTTTACATATGGTCATTCTATGTTTTGTTAGAGAAAATGACATGCTTTACATTATGGTCATTCTATATGTTTTGTTGGAGAAAATGACATGCTTTACATATGGTCATTCTATGTTTTGTTAGAGAAAATGACATGCTTTACATATGGTCATTCTATACGTTTCGTAGGAGAAAATGACATGCTTTACATATGGTCATTCTATATGTTTTGTTGGAGAAAATGACATGCTTTACTTTATGGTCATTCTATACGTTTCGTAGGAGAAAATGACATGCTTTACATATGGTCATTCTATACGTTTCGTAGGAGAAAATGACATGCTTTACATTATGGTCATGACATGGTTTACATTATGGTCGTTTTATATTTTAAGTTCGTGGACTGCGATTCTCAAGTGAACTCGAATATATGAATGGTCTTTTATATTCGTATGAACGGTTTTTTTTGTTTGTTTGCTTTTATTTTGGTTTTGGTTTTTTATTCTTTGTTTTATTGTTTTGTTTTTGGTTTGTTTGTTTGTTTGTTCAATAAAAAAAAATTTTAAATTTCATACCCCGGCCATTAAGGCAGTCATATTTCGTTTTCGGAGGTGTACATTCTGGGCGTTTTCATGTTTCCATAAGCCCATCGAACACTTTAAAGTTTGGTTTTCTTTGTTTTGTCATACCCCTGCCGTTAAGGCAGTCATACTTCGTTTTCGGGGGGGGGGGGGTGTTTACAGGTGGGGTAGGGACGTGTGCATGATGGGCGCTTTCATATTTTTCTATAGTTTCATGGAGCACTGACATATCTCACGGGATCTTTAACGTGCACATTCGACGTCCTGCGTATGTATACGCTCGAAATAGAGTTCGGAGTTTGTCCAAAGGGATTCATCGCATTCGGATATATATATATATATATATTTAACGTTCAGCAAAAATTAAAACGAAACAATCAACGGTGATAATTGGATGCTGTTCATGTTCATGACAATTGCTGGGGAAACGCTGAGGTAGTCAAGATCATTCGTAACATCAGCCCTTAGACTCAGGGTTCTGCCTTGTCCATGTCGAAGGTTGACACGGTCGCTGAGGTTTGCAGACAGTATGTCACCCAGAGGGGAGTTGCAGCATTTCATGGACACGGTGATTGGAATTCAGAGTAGCCTACGTGCGTTGAACGATCCAACTTTCACATTAGATTGTTGAGTGCGGGGGTTAGACGAACTTTGGTTGGCAGCCAACAGTTCAGTTTTTTTGTGTTTTTTTTTTTGTTGATTTTCAAGTGCTTTGGCGATTCCATGTTTACGACGCCTTTCGCGC
>JAPXFY010000026.1:32918666-32923666 GCA_030674185.1 Monoplex corrugatus | reverse complement strand
GGCCCTATTTTTACATATTTAACCAGTTAATATTAATCCATGAAAACTATCAAAGAAAATGAGTAAATAGACAAAAACTCAGGTCTGTATGTGAGCATATTTCCGATAGGTAAATCAACCATTCTGTGCAGAAATCGATCAGTGAATAGGCAATAGAAAACACTATTGATTTTTAATCTGGGCACGGGCTATTCGACCACAGTGTCGAGAGTCAGAATCTCTTCTAATACCTCACTACATGGCGACAGTTTACTGCGGTATCAGTTCTGTTTACAAAAGGAGCAATAATATAAATGAAATTGTGTATTTTATGTCGGACTTTGAACATTAAGAATTTGATTCTACGTTCCTGACAAATGGCGGTCATTTTGGCGGTTTGCCGCGCCATGACTTGGCCTGAACTTGCTTTGATGCGAGCTTAATATCTAATGATTAAAGGTGGGGTGTGGTTCAAATCAAAGATTACAATATCAGTGTTCTAATCGTGGTCTTAAATTTTCCATAAATTACTTCATTATTCTACATATTTCCGATTACTGTCACGACTCATTGGTAGGGAATTTGAACAGTGCCGAACGATCAAACAACAAAATTATTGATTTAAGGGAAAAAAGCGATATTTCACCTCGAGGACATTTCTGCAAAATACAATGCATAAATTACTGATTTCCTAGCTTCTAGGGGCTTAATTTTTAATTTAAAAAAAAAAATTAATCATTAGAATTCCTTCTGATCTATTAGGAATCGCTTAACCAAGGGAAGTAACTGTAATCAAGATCGCTTGAGAACAACTCCATTCACTGCTACGCGCAGTACTTGGCTTCATTCGTAGCGCGCAGATACACAATATATCCTGGTGTTATCCAGGACCGAGAGATGCAGTCATCTGCTATGGTCCTCAAGACATTCGAACAATATCCCAAAAGACACAACCGTAGAGTGGAGGAGACTCGACTGCGTGGGCACAGTCTTCCTAATGAGCCTGTAACACAGCTGAACTGTGGGAAGAGAGGCTTGCTGGGACAGCAGAATTCCACAATGATTTTGACAAGACTGTCCGGAATCGAACCTACGGACCTTCCATTTGTTAGTCCGTTCAGCTTACCAAGGCGATTGGAATGTGGAAAGGTGTGGGTGGGGGAGCTGTCACCAGTACGAGCGTAAATCCCGTGTGTGCCGTGTTAGCATTTTCGGTAGGAAGGGAAACAACTGTATATCCGGACCGTTCTGTTAAACAAGCTAAATTGGTCTCCCATTAATAGTGAAAAACTGCAGTTGTCTCTCAAGGGTGTGTATGTTTGAGTACATGCGTGCGAATGTGTGTGTGTGCGTGCATGTGTGTTGTGTGTGTTCGTTCGTTCTTTGATTTAACGTCTTTTCACTACAAGTGACGGTGTGTGTGTGTGTGTGTGTGTGTGTGTGTGTGTGGTGTCCTTTTAGCATTCCAATTTTTTTCCTGATGTACGTACGCACATTGTGCCCACACAGTGTGCAGGCGACATATTACTAACAGTCTACATACTCCGTCTCTGGCAGGCATGCACTCTGGGTGTTTTCATATTCGTATAAACCGCTGGACGCTGATACGACACAGCATCTTTCAAGTGCATTTTGGTACATATAATACACACGATAGTGCACACTGGATCGAAATAGGACTGTCTAACGAAATGATAAAATGGCTTTGAATAATTTGCTGGGGGTGCAAAAGAATGTATCACCGTTCGCTGTAAAAACCGTAGAGCGTAGGAGCAAGCTTCTTTCTGCACTCTACGATAAAAGCAGACGAAACCAAAAGTAGGTCGAGATAGAGGTTGGGGGAAGGGGCAGGGGGGGGGGGGGGGGGGGGGGGGTGTGTACCAAGGAATTTCAAATAAGTCAATTTTTAATTTAGTCGTGATCTTGTAATTTTCATTGTGTACACATTTATAATCTTCCGAAGCAATATGTTGAAACGTTAAGATTTTGATTTCGTAGATATTGTTGTGTATGATGCTTTCTGCGAAATCTACTGATAGGGCTGAATCTACCGATAGGGCTGAATCTACCGATAGGGCTAAATATACCGATAGGGCCGAATCTACCGATAGAGCTGAATCTACCGATAGGGCTGAATCTACCGATAGGGCTGAATCTACCGATAGAGCTGAATCTACCGATAGGCTGAATCTACAATAGGGCTGAATCTATCATAGGTGAATCTACGAAGGGCTGAATTCGTACCGATAGGGCTGAATCTACCGATAGGGCTGAATCTACCGATAGGCTATGGACATCTATACTGAATCTAGGGCTGAATCTACCGATAGGGCTCTGAATCTACCGATAGGGCTGAATATACTGATAGGGCTGAATCTACCGATAGGGCTGAATCTATCAATAGGGCTGAATCTACCGATAGGGCGTTAACAAACGTGTGTGCAGGCCCGCCAGCGCCTTAACCCCTATGTGTGCATACGCATTCAGAATGTCAAATATGCACTTAAAAAACCTGTAAGTCATTTCGGTGGCCGGCTTATGGAAACATGAAAACGACCAGCGTGCGCCGTCCACCAGAGATGCAGACTGTGCTAAACAACATAGCTGAGTGTGATCACCAGCTCGCCTAACAGCTTGAGTTCGGGAGGGAAAGCTGGAGTGAAAGAGAGCACCAGGTAGACTCAGGGAGAAAATATTGGACGGACTTGCAGGGTTGCTGAGGACAGAGAGAGGGTGGGAGATGTACTTGCAGCGACGAGGGATAGATTCGTACTGAGGGCCTTAATCGCCAACGCCACTTGAGATCTATCTTCCCTCACGTACCCTCCGCTCTGCCTCCGATCCTCTGACTTTTCGCTTTCCACGCACTAAGCTCAATACCTATGGTCCACGAGCCTTCTCTGTTTCTGGTCCACTCTCCTGGAACAAACTTCCTCTCTCAGTCCGTCAGCAACCTACTTTTGTCTCCTTCAAGTCCGCTCTCAAAACTCACTTTTTCTCCTCCGCATAAAATCCTAACCTCACTCAACCCCCCCCCCCCCCCCCCCCCCCTCTGCGCCTGTCTGCGCCGTCCACCGAGGAGAATGCAGACTGTCTAATACATACATAGTATGTGATCACCAGCATGCCTAACAGCTTTTAGTTCGGTAGTGATTATAGCTGCGAGTGAAAGAGAGCAGTGTAGATCGGAGAAATATGTGGAGTGACTTGCGGGTTGTGAGGACAGAGAGTGGGTGGGTGATGTACTTCAGCGACTGAGATTGATTTCGATTTGCGCTTATTCGCCAATACTTATACGGCAGGGCATATGATGATGATGATATTGAATACAGTATCTGTAAGCTAAGCATGGAGGTTTTTTTATTATTATTATTATTATCAGTGATCATATTTTTGTATGTATTTCTTTAGAGCAGACTTACATTCTAAATGTGTAGCCACGCCTAGTTCATATCAAATTTTATGTCGAACTCTGTGAGAAAACAAACAAACAAACAAACAAATAAAAAAAACTGTCATCTTCTTTCATGAAATCTGCAACGGATTGTATTTCTTTTTCTTGTCCATTTTAAAGTATATTACTTTATTACTGATTTCTATTCGTTCATCAAAAATTGAGATCAGGGTTCAGCACTTTAATATATTCGTTGTATTCTTTATAAACATCAGCCCAGAATTTTTTTTTCCGTATATATTTGGAAGTATCGAAATATATCTTAGTTATCAAAAAGTTGCGGTTTCCAGGAGGAAAATTACGTTTTAACCCATTGAGGTTCCAGCGTGGCCTTACGGTTGACGCATTTCACATAGTTAATGATTTCACATGATAAGTCCATTGTGACAAAAAGAAGTGTATACAAATAAATAAATGAATGGAAATACAGCTCATTTGTCGAGAAGTTATGGTACATGAGATCTACATGACAACGCTCTGTTTCATCCCATTAACGTTGCCAGTGTGGCGTATGTCAGTCAGTTATTGCACTCGGACTTGATACTGTTAATAGATCCGTGGACTCAGGGTCTGATATCTCGAGTTTAATCCTTGCCCACAGGCCTGTTCGCTGCCTATCTTAATGTTTCCATCATTCTGGTGGTGTTAGCTTATTGTTTCATAACCCCCCATCCGGGGGGGTGCTGGGGGCTCTTTCAGTATAAATAGTATCCCCACCTTCTAGAAATTCTGTGCTAGAAGTTTCCTCTTTTCTGTCATTCTCTTTGTTTCTTTCTTCCTCCTTTGCTTTCTGTCATTTCTTCCTACCATTTTCTGCCTTGCTGGTCCATTCACCTGTATGTTTTCGATAAAGTCTTACGTACTCTTTCTAAAGGATTGATGATTGGGTACATGTATAAAGTGCATTTTTTGGCTTTTTGGAGGTGAGATATGCGGAAGCAATTTTAGGTGATTTATGCCCGTTTTTGTATATGTCTTTTGGTGTCCTTAGGTATGCTTAAATTTGTATTCAGGTTTGTTTTTTTAAATCCCCTGTGCGATAAATTGAACGGAGTGGTCAACGCCAGGGGTATGCCCTTACATTATGTGCGCGAATGCATTGATTTGTACACTTAATTTTCTTTTATTTCCTGTTGAAGTTTTGTATGTTTTGACATTTTTATAGCCCTGTTTCAGTTTCAGTTTCAATTTCTCAAGACGACATCTCCGCGCTCAGAATGAATTCCATACGCACTAACGCCACAGGTGCCATGTGATGGAGAAGATCCAGAACGATCACGGCACAAGCCGTAAGCCTGCACATAAACCCACGAGCTGGCCAGGTCCTGAGGTTCTACCTAGAGAGTTCCATAACCCTGAGGTCGTAGGGGAGTGAGGTGGCAGAGACCTCAACTTTTCCCGGGGCCAGCACCATGAGGGCGGCGCACATCTCCTCTTGGCCCTGATGTGGCTCTACGCAGTCGGCTGAGCTTTAAACAACAATAACAATCACAAGTGTTTCACAAGTCCCTTCTCCCCGTCTCCATTACAGGACCTTGCCAGCGCATATGGTTTTGCTCAGGCTCAG
>JAPXFY010000026.1:32911166-32913666 GCA_030674185.1 Monoplex corrugatus | reverse complement strand
AGGGCTCTTTCAGTATAAATACTGTACTATCCCCACCTTCGTATTCTATTCTTATTGTTGCTTAAAGCCCAGCCGACTGTGTAGAGCCATATCAGCACTATAACCATTTCAATGCACACGCTTTTTTTCAAGAGGGGAAAAAAAGGAAAATAAAATTAGTACACATATCTGTGCATTCGCGCACATATTCTAAGGACATGCCCCTGGCGTTGACCGCTCCGTCCAATTTATAGCACAGGGGATTTAAAAAACATACCTGAACACAAACATAAACACAACTAAGAACACTAAAACACATAAGAACGGGTCTGAATTATCTAAAATTGCTTCCGCATATCTCACTTCCCTAGAGCCAAAACTGCACATACTGCATGTACTCAATTATCAGTCCTAAGAGAAAAGTACATAAGACTTTATCGAACACATACAGGTGAATGGACCAGCAAGGCAGAAAATGTTAGGAAAAAATGACAGAAAACAAAGGAGGAAGAAAGAAACAAAGAGAGTGACAGAAAAGAGGAAATTCTTAGCACAGAATTTCCAGAAGATGGGGATACTGTTAATACTGAAAGAGCCCCCCGGCATCCCCACGGGGGGAATCCCCATCTTCCTGAAATTCTGTGCTAGAAATTTCCTCTTTTCTGTCACTCTCTTTTTTTTCTGCCTTGCTCCTTTGCTTTCTATCATCTCTTCCTGTCATTTTCTGCCTTGCTGGTCCATTCACCTGTATGTGTTCGATAAAGTCTCACGTACATTCTCTTAGGATTGATAATTGGGTACATGTATTAAGTGCATTTTTGGCATAAAAGAAGTGTGAAGTGCAGAAGAAATATTAGGTAATTCATACTTTATTATTTGTATTCAGGTTTAGGTTTTTAAAATCCTTCTGCCGCTGTGTGATAAATTGGACGGAGTGGTCGACGCCAGGGGCATCTCCTTCGATTATACATGTAATGTGTATGAATGCTTTGATATGTGTACTTCATTTTTTTTTTTTTTTTTTTCCTGTTGCAGTATTGTGTATTGAAATGGTTATAGCCCTGATATGGCTCTACGCAGTCGGCTGGGCTTTAAACGAAAATAACAATAACGATAACAAGGTTCCTCCCTCCTGGCAGGTCTTAGCACAATGTGATACATCAGCACTATGCCGCAGCCTCCTTCAAGAACTTCTTCGCAGATGTTCCTTCGGATGAAATTGTCAAGTAATTACGAGAGATCAATAGATTTCTTCTGATATGATAATACGTATGGGAAAGCTTTTTAAATACAATTAGGCTCGAAAGAATAATCGTGAGCTTGGTTTTTAAATGTCGTCTTTTTAATTAAAACAGTAAACTTGATTTTTAAATGTTGTCTTTTTAATTAAAACAGTAACTTTGCTTTTTAAATGTTGTCTTTTTAATTAAAACAGTAACTTTGCTTTTTAAATGTTGTCTTTTTAATTAAAACAGTAACTTTGCTTTTTAAATGTTGTCTTTTTAATTAAAACAGTAACTTTGCTTTTTAAATGTCTTTTTAATTAAAACAGTAACTTTGCTTTTTAAATGTTGTGTTTTTAATTAAAACAATAACTTTGCTTTTTAATTAAATGTTGTGTTTTTAATTAAAACAGTAAGCTTGGTTTTTAAGTGTTGTCTTTTTAATTAAAACAGTAAGCTTGGTTTTTAAGTGTTGTCTTTTTAATTAAAACAGTAAGCTTGGTTTTTAAGTGTTGTCTTTTTAATTAAAACAGTAAGCTTGGTTTTTAAGTGTTGTCTTTTTAATTAAAACAGTAAGCTTGGTTTTTAAGTGTTGTCTTTTTAATTAAAACAGTAAGCTTGGTTTTTAAATGTTGTGTTTTTAATTAAAACAGTAAGCTTGGTTTTTAAGTGTTGTCTTTTTAATTAAAACAGTAAGCTTGGTTTTTAAGTGTTGTCTTTTTAATTAAAACAGTAAGCTTGGTTTTTAAGTGTTGTCTTTTTAATTAAAACAGTAAGCTTGGTTTTTAAGTGTTGTCTTTTTAATTAAAACAGTAAGCTTGGTTTTTAAGTGTTGTCTTTTTAATTAAAACAGTAAGCTTGGTTTTTAAGTGTTGTCTTTTTAATTAAAACAGTAAGCTTCCTTTTTAAGTGTTGGCTTTTTGGTTTTTCAACTGTTGTCTTTTTTAATTTTCAGCTGTTGTTGGTTGTTGTTGTTTTTTGTTTTTGTTTTTGTTTGTGCGTGTGTGTGTGCGTGCGTGTGTGTGTGTGTGTGTGCGTGCGTGCGTGTGTGTGTGTGTGTGCGCGCGCGCGCGCGCGTGTGTGTGTGTATGTGTGTGTGTGTGTGTGTGTGTGTGTGAGTGTGTTTTGTAACTGTTGTCTTTTCAGTTAAATTGTGAGCTGGGTTTTGAACTGTTGTGTTTTTGGTTTTTCGACAGCTGTCTTTTTAGTTAAATTGTAAGTTGTATTTTCAATGTTACCTTTTTATTAACCTGTCAGCTTGATTTTTAATTGTTGTCTTTTTAATGAATTTTAACTTC
>JAPXFY010000026.1:32896166-32906166 GCA_030674185.1 Monoplex corrugatus | reverse complement strand
ATCCTCCACCACCATCACCACCTTCACCACCACCAGCACGACAAAAAACAAACAAAAAACAAACAAAGAAACAAAACAAAAACGGATTTCACACGTTATACGTCTGTTGAAACATAAACAAATAAACTAACAAAATCACAACAACAACAAAACCAACCAACCAACAAACCGAACGAATAAAGCCCTGATTACACACGTTACGTCTGTTGTTACAGCACTAAAGCCCTGATCACACACGTTACACCTGTTGTGACAGCACTAAAGTCCTAATTACACACGTTACATCTGTTGTGACAGCACTAAAGCCCTAATCACACACGTTATATCTGTTGTGACAGCACTAAAGCCCTGATTACACACACGTTATATCTGTTGTGACAGCACTAAAGCCCTGATCACATACGTTATATCTGTTGTGACAGCACTAAAGCCGTGATCACACACGTCATGTCTGTTGTGACAGCACTAAAGCCCTGATTACACACGTTATGTCTGTTGTGACAGCACTAAAGCCCTGATTACACACGTCATGTCTGTTGTGACAGCACTAAAGCCCTGATTACACACGTCATGTCTGTTGTGACAGCACTAAAGCCCTGATTACACACGTTATGTCTGTTGTGACAGCACTAAAGCCCTGATTACACACGTTACATCTGTTGTGACAGCACTAAAGCCCTGATTACACACGTCATGTCTGTTGTGACAGCACTAAAGCCCTGATTACACACGTTATGTCTGTTGTGACAGCACTAAAGCCCTGATTACACACATCATGTCTGTTGTGACAGCACTAAAGCCCTGATTACACACGTCATGTCTGTTGTGACAGCACTAAAGCCCTGATTACACACGTCATGTATGTTGTGACAACACTAAAGCCCTGATTACACACGTTATGTCTGTTGTGACAGCACTAAAGCCCTGATTACACACGTTATGTCTGTTGTGACAGCACTAAAGCCCTGATTACACACGTTATGTCTGTTGTGACAGCACTAAAGCCCTGATCACACACGTTATGTCTGTTGTGACAACACTAAAGCCCTGCTTACACACGTTATGTCTGTTGTGACAACACTAAAGCCCTGATCACACACGTTATGTCTGTTGTGACAACACTAAAGCTCTGATCACACACGTTATGTCTGTTGTGACAACACTAAAGCCCTGATTACACACGTTATGTCTGTTGTGACAGCACTAAAGCCCTGATTACACACGTCATGTCTGTTGTGACAACACTAAAGCCCTGATTACACACGTCATGTCTGTTGAGACAGCACTAAAACCCTGATTACACATGTTATGCCTGTTGTGACAACACTAAAACCCTGATTACACACGTTATGTCTGTTGTGACAGCACTAAAGCCCTGATCACACACGTTATGTCTGTTGTGACAACACTAAAGCCCTGATTACACACGTCATGTCTGTTGTGACAACACTAAAGCCCTGATTACACACGTTATGTCTGTTGTGACAGCACTAAAGCCCTGATTACACACGTCATGTCTGTTGTGACAGCACTAAAGCCCTGATTACACACGTTATGTCTGTTGTGACAGCACTAAAGCCCTGATTACACACGTTACATCTGTTGTGACAGCACTAAAGCCCTGATTACACACGTTACATCTGTTGTGACAGCACTAAAGCCCTGATTACACACGTTATGTTTGATGTGACAGCACTAAAGCCCTGATTACACACGTTATGTCTGTTGTGACAGCACTAAAGCCCTGATTACACACGTTATGTCTGTTGTGACAGCACTAAAGCCCTGATTACACACGTTATGTCTGTTGTGACAGCACTAAAGCCCTGATTACACACGTCATGTCTGTTGTGACAGCACTAAATCCCTGATTACACACGTCATGTCTGTTGTGACAGCACTAAAGCCCTGATTACACACGTCATGTCTGTTGTGACAGCACTAAAGCCCTGATTACACACGTCATGTCTGTTGTGACAGCACTAAAGCCCTGATTACACACGTCATGTCTGTTGTGACAACACTAAAGCCCTGATTACACACGTTATGTCTGTTGTGACAGCACTAAAGCCCTGATTACACACGTTATGTCTGTTGTGACAGCACTAAAGCCCTGATTACACACGTCATGTCTGTTGTGACAGCACTAAAGCCCTGATCACACACGTTATGTCTGTTGTGACAACACTAAAGCCCTGATTACACACGTTATGTCTGTTGTGACAACACTAAAGCCCTGATCACACACGTTATGTCTGTTGTGACAACACTAAAGCTCTGATTACACACGTTATGTCTGTTGTGACAACACTAAAGCCCTGATTACACACGTTATGTCTGTTGTGACAGCACTAAAGCCCTGATTACACACGTCATGTCTGTTGTGACAACACTAAAGCCCTGATTACACACGTCATGTCTGTTGTGACAGCACTAAAACCCTGATTACACATGTTATGCCTGTTGTGACAACACTAAAACCCTGATTACACACGTTATGTCTGTTGTGACAGCACTAAAGCCCTGATCACACACGTTATGTCTGTTGTGACAACACTAACGCCCTGATTACACACGTCATGTCTGTTGTGACAACACTAAAGCCCTGATTACACACGTCATGTCTGTTGTGACAGCACTAAAGCCCTGATTACACACGTCATGTCTGTTGTGACAACACTAAAGCCCTGATTACACACGTTATGTCTGTTGTGACAGCACTAAAACCCTGATCACACACGTTATATCTGTTGTGACAACACTAAAGCCCTGATTACACACGTCATGTCTGTTGTGACAACACTAAAGCCCTGATTACACACGTTATGTCTGTTGTGACAACACTAAAGCCCTGATTACACACGTCATGTCTGTTGTGACAACACTAAAGCCCTGATTACACACGTCATGTCTGTTGTGACAACACTAAAGCCCTGATTACACACGTCATGTCTGTTGTGACAACACTAAAGCCCTGATTACACACGTCATGTCTGTTGTGACAGCACTAAAGCCCTGATTACACACGTTATGTCTGTTGTGACAGCACTAAAGCCCTGATTACACACGTTATGTCTGTTGTGACAGCACTAAAAGTCGGCTGGGCTTTAAACGAAAAAAATGATAACAATTAACTTGTATATTCTGATGTGCGTGTGTGTGTGTGTGTGTGTGTGTGTGTGTGTGTGTGTGTGTGTGTGTGTGTGTGTGTGTGTGTGATAGATCGGATCGCCATCTGATAATGAAATTATTTACCATTATTGGCAGTGCCAGACAGGAGGAAGAGGAGTCTCACGCATGACGACAGAGCAGGCCAGCAAAAACCACAAGAACCCCCCTGGGAGCCCCGGGAGATGTGCAGGGTGTGGGGGTCGGATAGAGGAGCGCTACTACCTGATGGCGGTGGACAGAGAGTGGCACGTGCACTGTCTGACGTGCAGCGACTGTCACGTGCATCTCGACACGCAGCTCACGTGCTTCGCGCGCGACGGTCGCATCTACTGCAAGGACGATTACTATAGGTAGGTGATGAAGGTGGTGGTGAAGAGTTTATTTTCTTGTCCTTTGGAGAGAAACACCGTATTTTGTTTGTGTTTGTTTGTATTCAGGAGGTGATGGAAGACAACAGAAACAAAAACACAGTATTTAATTTAGTTTATTTGTGTGTAAATGAAAGGGACCTACAACACCTTGTGAATATACTAGAAACAGAAAGCAAAGGTAAGGGGTTGGAACTAAACAGCAGGAAGACTGAAGTCATGGTGATCAGTAAAAAACATGAAATCCACTCATGCAAAATAACAGCAAATGGCACAACCTTGAAACAGGTTAATAAGTTCAAATACCTGGGAACGGTCATTTCATCAGACGGCAGATGCACATCGGAAATAGCTGGCAGAATCGGCCAAGCCAAAACAGCATTCAAGAAGATGACAAGCATTCTTACCAACAAATGCCTATCAATTAAAATCAGAAAGAGAGTCCTTGAATGTTATATAGAACCAATACTGTTGTACGGATGCGAGGCGTGGACAGTCAGCAAGCAAAGCCAGAGCAAGATTGAGGCAGCCGAGATGTGGTTTCTCAGAAGAATGTTGAGAGTTCCATGGACAGCAAAGAAAACAAATGAGACAGTCTTGATGGAGGCAGACACAAGTAGATCACTCATAAGGAAGATCAGGAAAAGACAGGCAACATTTATAGGCCATTTTATGAGGGAAGGGGGATTTGGAGCACCTGGTCACAACGGGAAAGCTGGAGGGAAAGAGAGCACCAGGTAGACCCAGGGAGAAAATGCTGGACGGACTTGCAGAGTGGCTGGGACGAGGAGGGTGGGGGAGATGCTAGGGGCAACGAGAGATAGAGATGGTTGGAAGTCCATGGTCGCCAACGCCATGCGGCAGGGCACCTGATGATGATGATGATGTTTGTGTGTTGTTTGTTTGTTTGTTTGTTTGTTTAGGGGGTGAACAACAAAAAACAAATATGAAAACCACATGTAAACCAAAGGACTGGAATACGCTATCCCCACCCCCACCCCCCTTAGAATCTCCCGTGGGATGCCAGGGTCTATATCAGTATAAACAGTATCCCTACCTTCTGGTAATTGTGTGCTAGACATTTCCTCTTTTCTGTCACTCTCCTTTTTTCTGACTTTCTCCTCTGCTTTCTGTCATTTCTTCCTATCATTCTCTGCCTTGCTGGTCCATTCACCTGTATGTGTTCTATGAAGCCTTTCGTGTTTTCTCTTAGGATTGATAATTGGGTGCATGTATTAAGTGCATTTTGGGCTTTGTAAGGAAATGTGACGTGCAGAAGCAATAGTGGGTAATTGAGGCCTGTTTTATATGTTTTAGTATCCTTAGTTATGTTTATATTTGTATTCAGATTTTTTTAAAATCCCCTGGTGATAAATTGGACGGAGTGATCAACGCCAGGGACAGATCCTTAGATTAAGTGCGCGAATGCACTGATATGTGTATTTAATTTTCTATTCCAGATTTTTTGTTTCTTCATCGGGGTATGGTGTACTTTTTGAGATAGGATAGCTCTGATATGGCCCTGCGCAGTCGGCTGGGCTTTAAACAACACTAACAATAATCCGCTTTGAAAAGACTTTCTGCATCAAGACGAAAACTTGATTTCGATACATAATAAAGCCAACTGAAACATGAAAGTGTTACAAGAACGTATATTTCAGGACATAAAACACTTAAGTACCAGCTAAGTACCATTGCAACATACATGTTGCTATGATAAAACATGACGGTTGTGATGAGAATCATGATGCTATGGAGTTCCTGTTCAAGAAAGACAATGCTTGACAGGGATGCACTCCACACTTTCTTTCAGACTGTAACCTGACGCCAACCAGGCCCGAGAGATACAGACGTAGACACCTGCGGTGTCGCCAGGAAACGCGAACGACACATATACACCCTCAGTGACTCATTCACAAAGGCCGTTTGTCCTCTAAGGTCTGCCGCTGTGCCAAGCCAGCCAAGTGCTGACGTGACCCACTGATGTGACCCATTGACGTGACTCGCTCTTTGCACGTGCTATTAAGTGACACTGGCGGTCACGTCGGCACGTTGGCATGGCACTGACGGAGCAAGTGACACCAGTCATAAACAGATTCTGTGGCATTTAAGTGCTCATTCATGGCAGTGTGTTTGTATGTGTGTCATTCCATGCTACAAGGGCAATGCCAGTGTCTATGGTTTTAAAAAGCCATAAAGCGCCAGTGTATTTCTCAGTCTTCCTTATAAATAATAATCGTAATACTAAATCCAAAACAAGTGTGACTGCCCGCGTTCAAGCAAACAGGAACCAGAAAAAACGCGAAAGAAGAATACGAACGCGTATTTAATACAAGACAAGACAGGCGCAAATTTTCGGCCAACTGGCCTTTATCAAGCGTAAGATTACAAACAAACAAACACAAGATACAAAAAATTTGAGAATAATAACGACACCAGTCATAAACAGTTTCTGTGGCATTCAAGTGCTCATTCATGGCAGTGTATTTGTATGTGTGTCATAGTAATAGTTCAAATAATGGCTACTAGTGCATAGTCTCGTCTCTCATGATGTCCTGAAGGTTTTTACGAAAGCATGAGAGACAAATTGCAGACACACGTAAAGTAAACACATGTCAACCCCTACTACTGTGATGGAAACATAAACTGTAATAATACAATGTTAAAAGAAGCATTAAAAATGAATTGTAATGAATTTCTCACATCCATAATTATGTCCATCGGTCATCCAATGAAAGAAAAGTATTCTTGAGAAATACAAATACGTCAACGTATTTCATTCTCTCTCTCTCTGTCTTCTCTCTTTCTTCTCTCCCCTCTGTCTCTTCTCTCTCTCTGTTCTCTCTTCTCTCTGTTGTCTCTGTCTGTGCTCTCTATTTTTGTCTGTCTTCTCTCTCTATGTCTCTGTCTCTCTCTGTGTCTGTCTCTCTCTATGTCTCTGCTGTCTTCTGTCTCTCTTTTCTCTGTCTCTGCTCTCTGTCTCTGTCTGTCCGCTCTCTGTCTGTCTCTTGCTGTCTGTCTCTTTCTCTCTCTCTTCTGTCTGTTTCTCTCCTCTTTCTCTCTCTCTTCTCTCTGTCTGTCCTCTCTGTCTCTCTTCTCTCTGTCTTCTCTCTCTATTTTCTCTCTCTCTTCGTTCTCTGTCTGCTGCCTGTCTCTGTCTGTCTCTATTTTCTCTCTCTCTCTTCTTCTCCCTGTCTCTCTCTCTCTCTCTCTCTGTCCTCTCTCTCTTCTTCTCCTCTCTGCTGTCCTTGTCCTCACTCTTTTTCCTCTGTACCTCCTGGTTCTTCTGTGCATGTCTGTCTGCCTGTCTGTCTGCTTCTCTCCTCTCTTCTCTCTTCTCTCTGTCTGCCACTCTCTGTCTGTCTGTCTCTCTCTTTCTCTCTGTCTCTGTCTGTCTGTCTCTCTCTCTCTCTTTCCTCTCTCTTCTCTCTGTCTGTCCTCTCTGTCTCTCTCTGTCTCTCTCTCTCTGTCTTCTCTCTCTCTCTCTCTCTTATTTTCTCTCTCTCTCTTTCGTTCTCTGTCTGTCTGCCTGTTTCTGTCTCTCTCTGTCTGTCTGTCTCTATTTATCTCTCTCTCTCTCTTTCTCTACCTCTGTCTGTCTGTCTCTCTCTCTCTTCTCTTTGTCCCCTCTCTCTCCTCTCTCACTCACTCTTTCTTCCCTCACCCCCCCTGCGGCCTGTATTCCCCGGCAAAAAAAAAAAAAAAAAAAAAAAAAAGAAGGCCAAGCCTTGTCAGAAGCCCGTGAACCATACCAGGGATTTTTGGTGCACATTGATGTTTGGGAAGTGCCAGAACTAAGCGGTACCAGAGTGTTTCTTGTTTCTCGTTTGACGGGTAGAGGCTTTCTTGTAGCAAGGGGGAGCTTAGTTCAAACCTTTCTACACTTTCCCGCCATCTTCCCTGAGACCTTTTTTGGCCCCCGTTGCCTGTGTTTTTTCTGTTTTTTTTTGTTGTCTCTTTGTTCGTCTGGCTGCGACTGCTGACTGCTCTTCTTTCCTCGTCTGTCTCTGTCTCTGTCTGCGTCGTCCTTCCCACTTTCCTTTCTCTCCTCTCTTCTCTCTCTCTCTCTCCTACATTCTTCTCTCTCTCCTCTCTCTTTCCTTCTCTCACTCTCTCCTGCCCCTCTCTCTCCTCGATCTCTCCTGTCTCATTTTTCTCTGTCTCTTCTCTGTTGCTCTCGTATCTTCCTCTCCTCTTTCCTCTCTGTTTCTTCACTCTTTCTCTTTCTCTCTCTCTCCTTCGTCTCTGTCTTTGTCTTCCTCTCTCTCTTGTCTCTGTTGCCTCTCTGTTGTCTGTCTATGTCTGTTCTCTCTTTCTCTGTCGTTCTCTCTCGTCTGTCTCTCTTTGTGTCTTCTTCATCCCTCTGTTGTTTGTCTTTATTTGACTGTTGTGTGTGTGTGCATATATGTGTTGTGTGTTGTGTGTTTGTATGTGTGTGTGTGTTATGTGTGTGTGTGTGTGTTGTGTGTGTGTGTGTGTGTGTGTGTGTGTGTGTTGTGTCTCACTACACACACTCTCTCTCTCTCTCTCACTGACTCTTTTTCCCCACCCCCCCCTGCACCCCGCAAGTCCCGAAAAAAAAGAAAAGAAATAAGCCAACCTTGTCAGCCCCGTGACCTTACCAGGATTTTCTGGTGCATTGACGTTGTTGAATGCCAGAACTAAGCTGTCAGTGTTTCTTGTTTCTGTTTGACGGGTAAGTCTTTCTTGTGCATGGGGGGGGGGGGGGGCTCTTAGTGTCAACCTTTCTACACTTTCCCCTGTCTTCCCCTGTAGACCCTTTTCCCTCCGTTCTGCACCCAGTCCCCCCTGTTTGCCTGTGTTTGTTTTTTTCTGTTTGTTTTTTGTTGTTGTTGCTTGTTTGCTTCTCTTTCTGTCTGTCTGTCTGTTTTGTCTCTGTCTCTGTCTCTGTCTCTCTCTGTCTCTCTGTCTCTCCTCTCGTCTCTTTCCCTCTCTCTGTCGTCTCTGTCTCTCTCTCTCTCTCTCTCGACCCTCCCCACCTCTTTCTTGTGTTTTTTTTTTTCTGTTTTTTTTTGCTTTTTCTTCTCTGTCTGTTGTCTGGCTGATTGACTGCTGCGCTCTCTATGTCTTTCTCTCTGTCTCTCTGTCTTCTCTTCTCTCTTTTCTGTCTCACTCTCTCTGTCTCTCTTCATCTATCTATCTGCCTTTCTCTCTTCCTTCCTCTCCTTCTCTCTGTCTCTGTCCTCTGTTTCTCTCTCTCTCTTTGTCTATCTGTCTGTCTCTCTGTGTCTCCGTCTGTATCTCTCTTCTTTCTCTCTCTCTCCCCTCTGTCTCTCTGTCTCTCTCTGTTTTCTCTTCTCTCTTTGTCATCTGTCTGTCTCTCTCTGTCTCTGTCTGTACTCTCTCTTGTCTCTCTCTCTGTCATTCTCTCTGTCTCTCCATGTCTCTTTCTCCTTCTCTGTCTCTTGTTCTCAGTCTCTGTCTCTGTCTCTGTGTGGTTGAGTGTCTCTCTCTCTCCTCTGTCTGCCTCTCTTTGCTTTGTTTGTTTCTGCCTGCTTCTATTCTCCTTACTCTTCATCTTAGACTTCATCATACTTTGCACTCTGACATTGCTCTCTCCTGTCACTCATATCTATCAAACTAAAAACAAACGTTCTATCAATGGCACTACTTCAACCTGCATACTGACCTGTGGTTCACAAGGATCTGTCCTTGCCCTATTACTTTCACATCTTTTAAACTCCCTGTCCACCATCATCAACTCCCACTCTAAAAAAACACAACTTTTGCTGATGACACCCACGTCAAGACAGTGAACTATATATACAGCGCCTGTTTACTCGCACCACTGATGTTAACTCGACATTAAGTAACTGGATTGACAGCTAAAAAAACCTTCAGCTTTAGACAGACCAGAAGCTATCCATGGCAACCCAGAAACTTTTCTCAGCTGCCTCCTCTTTCTCTCCATTTATAACACATCAGTCCACAATTTCTGATCAAGCTAAAAACCTGTGTCTGCATGACTCTAACCTCTCCATGAACAACTTTGTTTTCAACTGCCAGTCTGTACTATCATCTCCATCGATTAAGCCTATCAAAGTACTCCTGTCGAAACAACTGCAACTCGTTCTTCTTAACTCGCATGACATTGCATTCACTCATGCTCTGCCACATACATCTAACGCATTCAAAACATGCGACCCTTGTACTCAAAGAAAAAGTGACCACATATCTCCTCTCCTGGCACAACTTCACTGGCTCCCTGTATCAAAGCGCATACAGTACAAACTAGACACCATGTGCTACAAAAGCCTCAATAACGCAGCCCCCGATTACCTGTCAAGCCTACTTGAGATCTATCTTCCCTCACGTACCCTCCGCTCTGCCTCCGATCCTCTGACTTTTCGCTTTCCACGCACTAAGCTCAATACCTATGGTCCACGAGCCTTCTCTGTTTCTGGTCCACTCTCCTGGAACAAACTTCCTCTCTCAGTCCG
>JAPXFY010000026.1:32886166-32891166 GCA_030674185.1 Monoplex corrugatus | reverse complement strand
GCGCACACACACATACACGCACACACACACACACACACAACAAACACAATATCACACACACAACAGGGACGAGCAAGCGCGCACATACACATACACCACACACACACACATACACGCACACACACACACACACACAACAGGGACGAGCACGCGCGCACACACACATACGCACACACGCACATATACACAACAGGGATATGCACACACACATATGGAGAAAAGTGCGCCAGCGCGCCCACACACACACACACATACACGCACGCACGCATACACACACACCATGGACAAGCACACCACACACACACACACACACACACACACACACCGCTCGCACGCACACACATACACACACACACACACATACAATAGGGACAAGCACACACACACATACACACATACGCAAACGCTGGCGCTCGCGCGCGTGCTCGCACGCACACACACACACACACACACACATGCACATACAGGAAGACAAACAAGGGGGTGGGGGCATGCTTACTGTGGCTATGTATTTTTTGAAGCTAAAAGTGACCAACTGTATAAAAAAAAACTTCTCTTCAAAAATACTACGCTATAGTTTTATTATTAGTCTCACCTACCTCTTTCTCTCTCTCGTCTCTCTCTCTCTCTGTCTCTCTCTCTTCTCTCTCTCTCTCTCTCTCTCTCTTCTCTCTTTCTCTCCCCTCCCCTCTCTCTCTCTCTCTCCCTCTTTGTCCTACTGTCTGTATAGTGCCCACATGATTGGTTGTGTGAGATAATGCAACTAGTGTGTTTTCATCGATTAGCTTGTTTGTTTTGGTCGGACCCGTGTGTCCTTTGGCCTGCACACGCTAAAGATCCCCCGGCAGTTGACAATCGTGAAAAGCAGGGCATTCGCCCAGCTGCTCTGGAATAAACATTTAGAGAGATAGGCTGATTTCCCAGGTTCCTCCTCTTGGAGACCTTTCTGAAGTCTTGGTAAAAAAAAATTTGGGTGGCGCTGCACTGCGGCGACACGCTTTCAAAAGGGAGACCAGCCCGAGTTTGATATAGTAAATCCACTGTGACCAAAAAAAAAAAAAAAGACCAACAACAACAAAAAATAACAATATATATACTAATAATGATGATAACAATAATAATAATAATAATAACAACAACAATAATAATAATGATAATAACAATTTGATAATGATGATGATGATGATGGTGATGATGATGATGATGATGATGATAACAATAGTTTGCAAACCTGCGTTAATGTATGTGCGTTTGCCAGAATGAATTTCCGTTTGTGTTGTGTCTGATTACGTGCGTATGTCTATATGTATAATTATATACAATATATATATGTATATGAATGTATACATATTGTATGATAATGTGTATGTGTGTGTGTGTGTCTGTGTTTTGTGTGTGTTGTTGTGTTGTTTGTTGTTGTTTGTTTGTGTGTGTGTGTGTGGATGTGTGGTGTGTGCGTGTGTGTGTGTGTGTGTGTGTGTGGTGGTGCGTGGTGTGTGTGTGTGTGTGTGTGTGTGTGTGTGTGTGTGTGTGTTGCACGTTGGTATATGTGTACGCATTCATACGGAAGAATGTTCTTGTAACATACGCATATGATACTGTTCTCATTTTTAATTGGTCTATGTTATATCATACATATATCATTGATTTATTGTGGGGCTTTTTTTTGTACTAATATAACATATTCTGTAAAGTGCAAAGCGATTAAAAGTATGATTTACGGAATGTTAGACTGTATAAATCTTCACTGTGATCAGTGTTAGTAGTAGATGGCATTCTCCCGTAAGGATGACGGGGGCTCTTTCAGAATAAATAGTATCCCCACCTTCTGCAAATTCTGTGCTAGAAATTTCCTCTTTTCTGTCACTGTCTTTGTTTCTGCCTTGTTCCTTTGCTTTCTGTCTTACTTTTTGTTAATTTCTGCCTTGCTGGTCCATTTACCTGTATTCGCTCGACAAAGTCTTACGTACTTTTTCTTAGGGTACATGTATTAAGTGCATATTGGGTTCTAGGGAAATGTGATAGCGGGAGCAATTTTAGGTCATTTGGGCCCTGTTTTTATATATGTTTTAGTGTCCTTAGTTATGTTTAAATTTGTATGCAGGGATGCTTTAATCCCCTGTGATAAATGGACGGAGGTCACGCAGACATCTCTTAGAATAGGAATGTATCAATGTGTCAATTTCTGTTTTTGTTGTTGTTGCGCTGCTTTTCTGTTGTTTTGTTTTGTTGTTATTGTTGTTTGTTTGTTCATTTTGTGAACGTTTATGCCTTGATAGGCTGTACCAGTTTGGGCTGTTTAGCAAAATACAATAACAATACAGTAGATGGAAGTAGAAGTGTAGCGAGTAGTAGTAGTATCTATAGGTAAAACATGAAATAATAAATGAACGACCTTGCTGAATTAATATGTGGGAGATCATATCAGACGGCAAAATAGTATGCAAACGGCCAAGCGGAAGACAAAACATTCTTACCATGCCTTCAATTACATCGAGGTCTTGAATGTTATATGAACATATGTTGTACGGTGTAGCTCAGTTACAAAAGCCACAATATTGAGGCAGCCGTGATGTGGTTTCTAGAAGAATGTTGGAGTTCCATGGACAGCAAAGAAAACAAACGAGACAGTCTTGATGGAGGCAGACACAAGAAGATTATTCATAAGGAAGATTAGGAAAAGACAGGCAACATTTATAGGCCATTTTATGAGGAAAGGGAAATTGGAGCACCTGGTCACAACAGGAAGCTGGAGGGAAAGAGACACCAGTAGACCAGGAAAAATATTGGACAGACTTGCAGGTGGCTGAGGACAGAGAGGGTGGAAAATGTGCTTGCGGCAACAGGGATAGATACATGTGGAGGCCATGATCGCCAACGCCATGCGCAGGGCACTTGATGATGATGATGAGAAGTATCATCATCATCATCATCATAATCACTCTAATTATTACTATGATTAGCATTGTTATTATCATGATACAGAGATAAAGGATAGTTATGGAGATGAAACAAAAAGTAGGCAGGTGTGGTGGAGGAGGGAGACGAGACAGCTTCGTCATTACGGCTAATAGCACTGACCTAATTAGCCATCCGCCTGTTGCCAGCCTGTAGAAATTACCATCCAGACTGACTCTCACGGCATTTACACCGACAAGTAAACACAATACATAAAACATATATATATAATATTATACATACATGTCGATGTAGCAAAGTTTTGGGGATTTTCTTCTTGTTGTTGTTTGTTTGTTTGTTTGTTTGTTTGTGTTTTGATTTGATTTTGTTGTTGTTGTTGTTGTTGTTGCTGCTGCTGTCACAATGGATTTACCACGTGAATTTCGAGTGCTGTCCTCTAGGAGAGCGTGTCGCCATAAATTCCGTGTATTTCTTTTTACCTATGATATATGTATATATCTATATCTATCTATCTATCTATCTATCTATCTATCTATCTATCTATCTATCTATCTATCTATCTATCTCTATCTCTCTATCTCTATATATCTATTATATATATTCTTGTATCTATCTATCTGTCTGTCTGTCTATCTATCTATCTATCTATCTATCTGTCTGTCTATCTATCTATCTGTCTGTCTGTCTATCTATCTATCTGTCTGTCTATCTATCTGTCTATCTATCTATCTATCTATCTGTCTCTCTATCTATCTATCTATCTATCTATCTCTCTCTCTATCTCTCTCTCTCTCCTCTCTCTCTCTCTCTATATATATATATATATATATATATATATATATATATATTATTATATATGTATATGTATATTATGTATATATATACATATACATATATATATACACATATATATCTACATCTCTCTCTCTCTCTCTCTCTCTCTATATATATATATATATATATATATATATTATGCATCTATATCTATCTAGCTATATACACATATATACATCTATACATATATATATGTTGTGTATGTGTGTGTGTGTGTATATATATAGATAGATAGATATGTATATGTTTATATATGTATGTATAGATATATATATATACATATATATATATATATTATATATATTATATATATATATATATATATATATATATACATATACATACATATAATTCTGTCAGGGACATCGCCGTTTTTGTTTGGCGGGATCTTTAACGTGGGTGGAGCGTGTGCTGCACAGCGGATCTCGGTTTATCATCTTATTCGAAAGACTAGCACCCAGACTACTTGGGGGGGGGGGGTGGGGGTGGAGAGAAGAATTATCTATATTCACTCCGTGATTTGAACCAAGGTTTCTCGCGTCCCAGCCGGCTTCTTCCCAGACCTGACCGCGCCACTGGCTCATTCGGAAGACTGGGACCAGACAGATAAGCTTCATCCATTGTGAATGTCGCTAAAAAAAATTTCTCCGACCCACCGGGCAGGTGTCTGTATCTCTCGAACCTGGTTGACGGCAGAACTTGTTAAAAGTAAGCGTAGATTACATCCCTGCCTCGCAGTCTCAGTCAGAAATGTCAATCCATAGCATCATCACCATCATCCACATTTTCGTTATCGAAACATCGTGGAGAAAAAAATGTATCCTAGATTCGGTGGCCCTTTCATGCCGTGCTCTCAGTGTTACTTCATTTTCGGTGGGTTTGGGGGAATGTCAGAGAACCTTCACGATCGGTGTTGGAGTGACGCAGAAGTGGTGCTAAAAATGGAGAGAGAGAAAAAAAAAACATAAAAAAGAAATCCAAAGCAAATTAAAAAAAAAATCAAAACAAACAAAAGTAGAAAACAACCCAAAAATAAAGGAACAAAAACCCAACCCGAAACAATAAAAAAAAAAAAAGAAAGAAAACAACCCAAAACAAATTCCAAAAACGAAATCAACTCAAAACAATGTAAAAACAATTTAAACAACCCAAACCAAATAAAAAACCAAAACAAAAAAAAAAGAAAACAGCCCAAAGCAAAGCAAAAAACAAAACAGCCGAATACAAAAAAAAAAAAAAAAAGAAAA
>JAPXFY010000026.1:32871166-32876166 GCA_030674185.1 Monoplex corrugatus | reverse complement strand
AGGACCTTAATGGGAATGAACCATCTGAAGTCTTAATGCGAATGAACCGTCTGAAGTCTTGATGCGAATGAACCATCTGAAGTCTTAATGGGAATGAACCATCTGAAGTCTTAATGGGAATGAACCATCTGAAGTCTTAATGCTAAAGAACCGTCTGAAGTCTTAATGCTAATGAACCATCTGAAGTCTTAATGGGAATGAACCATCTGAAGTCTTAAGGGGAATGAACCATCTGAAGTCTTAATGCGAATGAACCGTCTGAAGTCTTAATGTTAATGAACCATCTGAAGTCTTAATGGGAATGAACCATCTGAAGTCTTAATGCGAATGAACCATCTGAAGTCTTAATGCTGATGAACCATCTGAAGTCTTAATGCTAATGAACCATCTGAAGTCTTAATGTTAATGAACCATCTGAAGTCTTGATGCAAACGAACCATCTGAAGTCTTAATGCTGATGAACCATCTGAAGTCTTAATGCTAATGAACCATCTGAAGTCTTAATGTTAATGAACCATCTGAAGTCTTAATGCTAATGAATCATCTGAAGTCTTGATGGGAATGAACCATCTGAAGTCTTAATGGGAATGAACCATCTGAAGTCTTGATGGGAATGAACCATCTGAAGTCTTAATGGGAATGAACCATCTGAAGTCTTAATGGGAATGAACCATCTGAAGTCTTAAGGCGAATGAACCATCTGAAGTCTTGATGCTAATGAACCATCTGAAATCTTAAGGCGAATGAACCATCAGAAGTCTTAAGGCGAATGAACCATCAGAAGTCTTAAGGCGAATGAACCATCTGAAGTCTTAATGGGAATGAACCATCTGAAGTCTTAATGGGAATGAACCATATGAAGTATGAAGTCTAAAGTCTCTCTCTCTCTCTCTCTCTCTCTCTCTCTCTCTCTCTCTCTCTCTCTCTCCTCTCTCTCTCTCTCTCTTGATTGCATATCTCTGTGCCTGATCATGAGAGTTTGCATCATCATTGCCATCACCTTTGTCATTGCCATTATCATCAGCGTCATCAGCTCCAGTACCATCAGTATTACTACCATTATCGTCGTTGTCATCCTCATCGTCATCATCATGATTATCATCATCGTTAATATAATCATTACATATTGTTTTTGTTATTGCTATATTATTATCAGTAGTAGTAGTAGTAGTAGGATGAGGACAATACAATACAACAATACAATATTTTATTTATATAGCGCAAAATCTTGATAAAATCAAATCTAAGCGCTGAAACAGACATACACGCACGCACGCACACACACGCACGCACGCACGCACGCACGCACGCACGCACACACAGACACACACACACACGCACACGGCTATAAATGGGGAGAAAGAATAAAAGCAATGGAAAATTATAGAGAGCATATTATGAGGAGGAGGAGTACTACCACTATTATTACCACCACTACTATTACTACTACTATCATTATTGCTTTATTGTAATTACTATCATTATTATTATTATTGTTATAATTATTGCTATTATTAATTTTGTTATGTTATCATTATCATTATTATTAATATTATTATTGTTGTTGTTGTTATTACAATTATTAGTATTAGTATTACTATTGTTGTTATTATGTTTATTGTTATCGTCATCATTACTATTTTTTATATATTTTATCATCATCACCATCATATCATCATCATCATCATCATATCATCATCATCATCACCATCATCATCATCACCACCACCACCACCACCATCATCATCATCATCCTCATCATCATCATTATCATCATCATTAATCACTTTCGTTGTAGTGTTCGAAAATTATTTTTCAATAAGAGACACAACCATGGAAACACACTATCAGTCACTTACGTCAGGAATGAGTCTGGAAAAACAGACTGGAAGGTTGTGAGTTCGAATCCCCATCAGTCCCTTCAAAAACGGCTACAGGATAGGTGAGGGAGGAAGGATGTATGGAACCAGAGGGAGGAAGGATGCATGGAACCAGAGTGCAGAATGGTTTTAAGTCTGTTAGCGCTGCCACGTCTATCACACACATCTGCCTTCTCTCTTTTGCCTTGGACCACCATCAGTCTGCTTGTGTGTGTGTGTGTGTGTGTGTGTGTGTGTGTGTGTGTGTGTGTGTGTGTGTGTGTGTGGGGTGTGTGTAGGTGTGTGTGTAGTGTGTGTGTGTGTGTGTGTGTGTGTGTGTAGTGGGAGGTGTGTGCGGGTGTGTGTGTGTGTGTGTGTGTGTGTAGGTGTGTGTGTGTGAGCGTGTGTGTGTGTGTGTCTCCACATCATCCCCCTCTTCTCTCTCTCTCTCTGTCTCTCTCTCTGTCCCTCTCTCTCCCTCCTCTCTCCCTCATTCTCTCTCCCCTCACTCTCTTGCTTAGTCTCTCTCTATCTCTATCTCTCTCTCTCTCTCTCACACACACACACACACACAAACAAACACACACGCACTCTCTCTCTCTATCTCTCTCACTTTCTCTCTCTCTCTCTCTCTCTCTCTCTCTCTCTCTCTCTCTCTCGTATACACACATTTACACATACACACTCACGTACACGGTCTCTCTGTCTCTCTGTCTCTGTCTCTCTATCCCTGTCTCTCTTTCTCTATCTCTTGCTCTTGTGTCCTGCTCTGTCTCTCAAGCTCTCTATGTCTCTCTGTATCACTATCTCTCTGTCCTCCGTCTCTCTCTCTCTCACCCCGTCTCTCTCTCTCTCTCTCTCTCTCTCTCACCCCGTCCTCTCTCTCTCTCACCCCGTCTCTCTCTCTCTCTCTCACCCCGTCTCTCTCTCTCTCTCTCTCTCTCTCTCTCTCTGTCCTCCGTCTCTCTCTCTCTGTGTCTCTCTCTCTTTCTTTCTCACCCCGTCTCTCTCTCTCTCCCCCCCCTCTCTCTCTCTGTGTATGTGTGTGTGTGTGTCTTGGGCGCGCGGTGTGTGTCTGTGAAGGAGAGAGAGAAGAGAGAGGGAGAAAAGGTGTGTGTGTAAGATGCAGAGACAAAGAGAACGGGAGAGAGAGAGAGAGTGGTGTGTGTGTGTGTATACGCGCGTACGTGTGTGTGTGTGTGTGTGTGTGTGCGTGTGTGTGTGTGCGCGCGCGCGCTTGGAAACAAACGTTTGCAGCTTTGTACATGAGCGTTGTGCAACAAGTAAGGCCCTATGTGTATGAATTCTTGTTTGTTCTTTCTTTTTATTCTTTTTTTTTTTTTTACGGAGGGGGGGGGGGGGGGACCTGGAGCATAATCACAGCACACACACATAGAGTTTCATAACCCTTCTTAAGTAGTTGAGCTAGCGTTGACAGACCCCCGCCATGAGTTCGCTGCTAAAGTTTTCTCACAGTAACGGCCCTTGGTCTCTCCCCGGCCCCTCCCCCCCCCTCACTCCTACCCCACCCCCTCCATCCCTCTTCGTCTTCTCCTTCCTGGCGGCGCCACTGGTGCGGGAAGTGTCATGTGATCTTGACGCGCGCGCGCATTTGTCAGTCAGTACATTTGTTAGTGCTCTTTAAAACAAGTTGTAGATCTGTCATCGGCATTTTGATGAATTTGTGGGAACTGGAGGAGACCAAAAAAATAAAGAAAGAAAAAAAAAGAAAAGAAAACAAAGAAAGAAAAATGAAAAAGAAAGAAAGAAAGAAAAATAAAAAAAAGATAGAAAGAATGAAAAAGAAAACGGAAACGTGGGTGTATCAGGGTGATGGTGGGAGTGGTCAGGGATTAGGGGGAAGGAAGTAAGGGTTCGGGTAGTAGAGGCGAGAGAACGTTTATCTGTGTATATGTTTATTAAAACGCCCTATCGGTATAATCAGCCCTCTGGGTACACCCAGCCCTATCGGTATTCAGCCCTCTCGGTATACCCAGCCCTATCGATACACCCAGCCCTCTCGGTATACTCAGCCATATTGGTACACCCAGCCCTATCAGTATACCCAGCCCTATCGATACACCCAGCCCTCTCGGTATACTCAGCCATATTGGTACACCCAGCCCTATTGGTACACCCAGCCCTCTCGGTATACTCAGCCATATCGGTACACCCAGCCCTATCAGTATACCCAGCCCTATTGGTACACCCAGCCCTCTCGGTATACTCAGCCATATTGGTACACCCAGCCCTATCAGTATACCCAGCCCTCTGGGTACACCCAGCCCTCTCGGTATACTCAGCCATATTGGTACACCCAGCCCTATTAGTATACCCAGCCCTATTGGTACACCCAGCCCTCTCGGTATACTCAGCCATATTGGTACACCCAGCCCTATCAGTATACCCAGCCCTATTGGTACACCCAGCCCTCTCGGTATACTCAGCCATATTGGTACACCCAGCCCTATCAGTATACCCAGCCCTATTGGTACACCCAGCCCTCTCGGTATACTCAGCCATATCGGTACACCCAGCCCTCTCGGTATACCCAGCCCTATCGGTATACCCAGCCCTATCGGTACACTCAGGCCTATTAGTATATTCAGCCCTATCGGTATACCCAGCCCTATCGGTATGCTCAGCCCTCTTGGTATGCCCAGCCCTATCGGTATACTCGCAGCCCTATCGGTATACTCGCAGCCCTATCGGTATACTCGCAGCCCTATCGGTATACTCAGTCCTATCGGTATACTCAGCCCTATCGGTACACCCAGCCCTATCGGTATACTCAGCTCTATCAGTATACTCAGCCCTATCGGTATACTCAGCTCTATCGGTATACCCAGCCCTATCGGTATACTCAGCCATATCGGTATACCCAGCTCTATCGGTACACTCAGGCCTATCGGTATACTCAGCCCTATCGGTATGCTCAGCCCTGTTGGTATACTCGCAGCCCTATCGGTATACTCGCAGCCCTATCGGTATACTCGCAGCCCTATCGGTATACTCGCAGCCCTATCGGTATACTCGCAGCCCTATCGGTATACTCGCAGCCCTATCGGTATACTCGCAGCCCTATCGGTACACCCAGCCCTATCGGTATACTCAGCTCTATCAGTATACTCAGCCCTATCG
>JAPXFY010000026.1:32828666-32861166 GCA_030674185.1 Monoplex corrugatus | reverse complement strand
TTGTCTGCGTATGTGTTTGTGTATGTGTGTGTGTGTTTGTATGTGTGTGTGTGTGTGTGTGAGGGGGGGAGGCAGTGAATAAAGCTGTGTTGTTTTGTCAACCGCCATAATATGTGTGGATGTGGTCTGTTGTTTGTGGTTGTCGGGTAGCTGGGTGGGGCTAGTTCCTGTAAGTGTATGCTTGTTTGTTTGTTTTTATATGCTATTTTTGTTTTTTCTCATGGGCGGTTCAAGCCTAAGTAGGGTTTGACACAAGTTTCTGAGCGCTTACCACTTTAGAGAAAATGTCATACAATAAAAACGTTATACCAAAGAAATAAGAGGGTATGACCTATATGCCTTGGAAGCAACCCTGTATATGTTCTGTCTTGTGTATGTGTGTGTGTTTGGTCAGTTCAAGCATAAAAGACTATGTCAATCTTGAACACAAGACCAATATATTGTATGTATTTCTCTCCTCTCTCATTGTTGTGTGTAGGGTAGTTGCAGAGTATAAAGGTAGGCTTGGGCGCTCCTTTTTTTGAGGAGTGTTCTGAGCTTACTGTTTTTGTACTTTGTATCTGCTTCTATGCTAGCTGAATGGGTAGCGCAAACTGTGTTGGACTTGAGAAGTTTAATACAACATGGGAGATAATTCGCAAGTTCCTTTGATTATATAATAAAAACGTTAGTTCAGCAATAAATCCATGATATAACGCGACACAGAACAAGAAAAGAAAACTGTGTAACTTGGTCAGAACATTCGGACGCGCACACACACAAAGAACACACTCCCATAAGATAAACGTGCGGGCGAATGTGCGCGTGTGTGTGTGTGTGTGTTAGTGTTTGTGTGTTTGTGTGTTTGGTTGTGTGTGTGTGTGTGTGTGTGTGTGTGTGTGTGTGTGTGTGTGTGTGTGTGTGTGTGTGTGTGTGTGTGTGTGTGTTAGAGAGAGAGAAAAAGAGAGAAAGAGAGAGAGAGAGAGAGAGAGAGAAATGATGATAATGATGACGACGACGATGATGAAGATAATGATGATGATGATGATGATGATGATGATGATGATGATGTGACGATTATACGATGACGATGACGACAATGATGATGATGATGATGATGATGACGACGACGACGACGACGACAACGATGATGATGATGATGATGACGACGACGACGATGATGATGACGACGACGACGACAACAACGACGATGACGACGACAGCGACGATGACGACGACGACGGCGATAATGATGGATGACATTCCTTGCCCTCGTCACAGGTGTGGTTTCAGAACGCCAGGGCCAAGTACCGAAGAAGCCAGACGAAGCAGCAAGGGGACCCACTAGAAGCCAACGAGCTCACCCCGGCTGGCCCTACCACCACCACCACCACCACCACCATCTACACCACGACCAACACCAACACCACCACCACCACCATCTTAGGGCCACCCTCGCCGTCAGCCACGGGCAACGAAAACAGCGAGTTCGGCGACGAGCCCAAGGAAGGTTCGGCCGTGACCGATAACTTCTCCAACTCCCGGTCACCGGCTGCTCTCTCGGACATCAGCTCCACGGCGTCGGTGTCCGGTGGCGGCGAGGTGACGCTGAGCCGAGTTCACCTGGTGGATTATGACTGTGGTGACCTGCAGGGCGCGGACGACTCTGGCGGGTGTGCTGGTGACGATGGTGGTGGTGGTGCTGCTGCTTTTGTCGAGGAAGTGTTTGCCTGCGGTGTTGCTGCATATACTGGCATCCATTGACGATAGAGCCGTGCTCATAGAAACGTTAGGGTTGGGGGGTGGGGTGGGTTCAGCCCTCGCGGGGGTTGGGGGGCGGGTTGGAGGGGAGGGGCTACAGTTGTGGTTGTTGTTGTTGTTACAGGGTTGTTGTTTCTAATGTGGTGTTGGGACAGTCCTGATCTGGCCCTAGTAGTCGACTGGGCATGTATTAGCAATACGAACATGAACCTGTTGTTGCTGTTGTTGTTGTTGTTGTTGTTGTTGTTGTTGTTGTTGTTGTTGTTGTTGTTTCTTCACGCGGGCTGGTTGGTTCTTTTTATTATAAACTTTTTTTAATTCATTTTTTTTTTGTTTTATAATACACAGACATCAACATACAATGTGGTAACGGAAAACGATATCGAATTCATTTACAGAGGAAAGGGTATTGTTGACATATTGACATATTGGCAACACATTACATGCAATGTGGTGACGAAAAAGATACCAATTCATATTCACACGAAAGGGTATTGTAGACATATGGACAGCACATAACATACAGAATATACGTAATGATATTTTACACACTGGGGGTTGAAAAATGAACGTCAAGACCCAAGCACATGTCAACATATATTATATATGTATGTGTGTATATTATTTCATTGTATATGTTATATATGGTTTGCTGTTTTAATTGAGAGCCGTGGACTCACGGTCTGTTCAATATTTCCCGTTGAATCCCAGCCTGCAATATACAAAAAGCCGGTCTGTTCGCTACCGATCTTAATGTTTTCATCATTCTGGTGGTGTTAGCTTAGCGTTTTATAGGCCCTTTCTTCTCTCCCCTTCCCCCCCCCCCCCCCCCCCCACGCTCCCCGGCTCCCCTGTCCATTTCAAAACCTCGCCAGGGCACAGGGTTATGTGCTCAGGCTTATGGATCTGCCGAAGATATTTGCTGACAGATTTGGGTGGAGCGCATATGGAATTGGTCGATTGGCCATGTGCGATGAATCCTTCACAGACGCCAGATTTTCAAACTCCAAACTCCATGGATTTGAACTGAAGAGGAAACTTTCCTTCTCCTGTTCCTATCAGATTAGTTTGAAATAAGTAAATGATAAGAATATAGAACTAACAGATGGTCCCGCTATCTGATCAATGTTCCAATCTCTTTTCTTTTTCCTTTCATACATGTGAAAAGTGAGCAGTCTCCACTGGTCCAAAAAGAAACTTGGGTGGCGCTGCACTGGTAGAGCAGCCCGAGTTTTACGTATTCAATCCGCTGTGACAATGTGAACATGAATATAAAGTATGAGTTTTTATATGCATATGACTATGACTATGACTATGATTATGACCGTGAATATGAATATTAACATGAATATGAATATGAATGTGAATATGAATATGAATATACTTCTACATTACTTACTTCATACTTCCCATTTGTGCTATTTGTATAATTTATGTACGGTAGCACCGAAGGTTCACCACTGTCTGTTCAGGGCCAGTCTGTATACAGTACCCCAAGTGTGTGTATATAGCCGTGAAGTCTTCTATCATTTGTCACACGTCTTCCTTCTGATGTCCAATGACAGGCAGTCCTGGTAATGGTGTCCTGCTGTCTTTAAATGTTGTACCCAATCCATCTCCATCGTCTTTTTCATGATGACAGTGCCCATACTTTCTCTTGACTGCATCAAGCAAATAGTTGTTGGTTGGAGGTAGTCATCATCATCATCATCAGGTGCCCTGCCGCATGGCGTTGGCGACCATGGACTTCCATCCATCTCTATCTCTCTTTGCCCCCAGCATCTCCCCCACCCTCCTCGTCCCCAGCCGCTCTGCAAGTCCGTCCAGCATTCTCTCCCTGGGTCTACCTGGTGCTCTCTTTCCCTCCAGCTTTCCCATTGTGACCAGGTGCTCCAAATCCCCCTTCCTCATAAAATGGCCTATAAATGTTGCCTGTCTTTTCCTAATCTTCCTTATGAATGATCTACTTGTGTCTGCCTCCATCAAGACTGTCTCATTTGTTTTCTTTGCTATCCATGAAACTCTCAACATTCTTCTTAGAAACCACATCTTGGCTGCCTCAATCTTGTTCTGGCTTTGCTTGCTGACTGTCCACGCCTCGCATGCGTACAACAGTATTGGTTCCATTTAACATTCAAGAACTCTCTTTCTGATGTTAATTGATAGGCATTTGTTGGAGGTAGTATTGGACCATAAATTTCGTTTGATTCTTCGCAGATTCTTCGTGTGGAAGGTTGATAAGTTGGGAAGATGGCTTTAGGTCTTCCTTCAGTATTATCAGTCATGAAGCAGAGTGTCACCTGCGCAGCATGACGGTCCCTACCGGACGAAGGTGCTCCACAAAAGCCCTTGTTTACGTCGTTATCATCCTCTTCCGTGTTTTGGCTGGCCATGATAAACTTGGGAACATACGATGGTGGTTTTCTGTTGCCTTCCATCGGTTTTTGTGCGGACACTTCGCTAGCCTTAGTCATTTCCACGACAACCCAAAAGACAGTAGGGATGATTTTCTGTCAAGGTTTACTCCCTTAGCCTTATTCTCTCCCAATATAACCACAAGGCAGTGTTTTTGTTGTTGTTGTTGTTGTTCTTCTTCTTCTTCGTCTTTTTTCTGTCTGAGTTTACACCTGAAATGTAGTTTCTAAGAAGAATGTTGAGAGTTCCGTGGACAGCAAAGAAAACAAACGAGACAGTCTTGATGGAGGCAGACACAAGAAGATCATTGATAAACAAGATTAGGAAAAGACAAGCAACATTTATAGGCCATTTTATGAGGAATGCTGGAGGGAAAGAGGACACAGAGAGAACCAGGGAGAAAATATTGGGCGGACTTGCAGGGTGCCTGAGGACAGAGAGGGTAGAAGAATTACGTGTTTAATTTGAAAGGAGTTTTGTCCCCTTATACGCCGAATGAAGGAAAGATTTTTTAAACATGCATGGAATTAGAGAGCACCTGGTCACAAAAGAAAAGCTGGAGGGAAAGACGACACCAGAGAGAACCAGGGAGAAAATTGGGCGGACTTGCAGGGTGCTTGAGGACAGAGAGGGTAGAAGATGTACTTGCACACGATGACGAAATTACAGTGGTAAGGACACAGCTCTGCTCGATGGTGATGTACATCATCATCGTTTACCGAGAAGGGCGAGGGGGGGGGGGGGGGGTTAGAATGCCAGGGCCAAGCATAGTAAAAATCTGACGCCAGAATATCTTATGAAAAGGAAGTGTAGAGTCTCTCTCTCTCTCTCTGTATCTCTCTCTCTCTCTCTCTCTCTCTTTCTGTCTTTCTCTCTCTCTCTCCCTCTGTCACTCTCTCTCTCCCTCTCTCTCTCTCTGTATATATATATATATATCTTTCTCTCTGTCCCTCTCCTTCTGTTTCTCTCCCTCTGTCTCTGTCTCTCTCTGTCTCTGTCTGTCTGTCTGTCTCTCTCTCTCTCTCTCTCTCTCTCTCTCTCTCTCTCTCTCTCTCTCTCGTCTAGTTTCTCAAATAATAATATATCAGACGGTGATGAGCGCGTTTGTTTTGAAAATTTTGATCTTGTAAATAAACTGAAACCTTTTTTCTTTAATTTCTTTCTCGGAAAGTCAGTGGTTTACGAACGAAGATTGTATATAATGACCTTTTGAAGTAACTTCTGTGCTTTGTATGCATTTTTAAAGACTTTTGAGAGGGTTTGTCAAACTGATTTGTGCATAGGTTTTAAAACTGAAACCCTGCTAGGAAATTCAGTTCAAGGGGGGAGAAGAATGGGCAGAATTACGTGTTTAATTTGAAAGGAGTTTTGTCCCCTTATACGCCGAATGAAGGAAAGATTTTTGTTAAACATGCATGGTTTTCTTATCGATAAAGAAATCTTTAATCATTGGAAAGATGTTCTTTATTTATGAGTGTGCGTACAACCAGAAGGTTTTCCTTTCAATGCTCTAATTAGCTGTAACCAGGGAATAAATGTACTTCCTGATTAACTAAGTAACATAACTTGAGAGTCACGGAGTTATCTCCCATGTAGAATTTCTCAAACCCAACACAGTTTGCGCTACCCATTCAGCTAGCATAGACGCAGCCACAAAGCATAACTTACATTCACTTCCATTGTATCTAAAGCCATTTTAAGTTGCTTAGGTATTCCAAAGGAATGTTCTGAGCTTACCACTTTATGCTTTGTGGCTGCGTCTATGCTAGCTGAATGGGTAGCGCAAACTGTGTTGGGTTTGAGAAATTCTACATGGGAGATAACTCCGTGACTCTCAAGAGTTATGTTACTTAGTTGATATTTAAAATTCTCCCTGCTTCCCTCTTATTTCCTTTGGTACTTCCTGATTGTTTGACTTACTTTGTTGTTGTTGTTGTTGTTGTTGTTGTTGTTCACAGACTAGGTGATCTCAGCAGCAGAATTTCTCTACCTTTTCTCCTTAATGTTTGTAAATGTGTCTGTTATTGAATCTCAGGATAAAGGTGACCACCAGTTTGATTCCTTCTTCACAGAACACTTAAGGGGGCAGACCTACCCAGATTTGGGTACCAAGATTGTGATGTTCAGTGTTTCAGTTCTAATTAACCAGTCACTATGATATTTGGCAAGAAGACACCTCAGACAGTATTCTTTGGATTGAATACCTTTGTTGGGATCTGTGAGTATGAAAAATTGACAAAAATTAATTAATTAATTAATTGCAATTTTTCGCGAGATTGTATACATCAGACATATATGTTCAAAAGTTTTCATCCAATTTTTTTTAATATTTGGCACACATATAGCAGGGACAGGTACCTACAGCCTGTTGTAAAATCTTGCAGTTCTGCTTGAAAGAAACATTTTTATCAAAAGTTGTATTACAACTTTTTTTTATTAAAATTTTTCTAAAACTTGGTGTGATGATTGTACAGAAAATAATGATAGTAGAGCTAAGATTTTACTACATGGCATACATACTATACAGATGTGTTTGCTCACTAAATATCAAATTCCTAACATGAAGATATGTGTAGTTATAAATGTCACAGTATGTACTATATTTTTTCATTTTCGCGAGAAAATTTTTAATTAATTAATTTTTGCCAACTTTTCATAACTCACAGACCCCAATAAAGATATTCAATCCAAAGAATACTGTCTGAGGTATTTTCTTGCCAAACATCATGTGATTGGTTAATTAGAACTGAAACACTGAACATCACAATCTTGGTACCCAAATCTGGGTAGGTCTGCCCCCTTAAACATGTATGGTAAATCTCTGTGAGAATGTATCCTGCAGCAGAATACATTGCTTTATGTGGAGCATGACACAGGAAGATCGCTCGCTGCCCATATGTAAGTGAAACTGATAACAGTGTAAATGACTTTTTTGTTTCGTCAACAGACTTGTTTGAACTTGATTGTGACGTATTGCTGAACGAACTGAATCTGATCATTTCCCTGTTGACTGCTGTATTACCTGGCTATACGTATGTACGTGAAACTGGTAGTATCGTAAATGACTATGTATTACCTGGCTATACATATGTACGTGAAACTGGTATTTTGTCAATAGACTTGTTTGAACTTGTTTGTGATATATTACTAGACGAACTGAATCTGATAATTTCCCTGTTGAATTCTGTATTATCTTTCCAAATGACGATTTCTTTAGAAGTCACGATGTTGATGTATGGATATTTGAAATGTTTGTGCTGAACGACGAATATAGCAAACAGGTTTAAAATAAAGTGCATGAACACATAATACGTAAGCACCAGTCGCTGTGGTGTAGTGGTTAGCGCATTGTGGGTTCGAATCCACATCAGTCCCTTAAAAAATCACTGTGGGATTTTTCGACTCTAACCGGCTCCTACCCAGAGTTGGGCGTGCTATGGGCTCATTGGGAAGACTAGGACCACACAGTCAAGTCTCATCCCTTCACGGATGCGTCATTGAGGGTGTTGCTTCAATTTTCTGACCAGCACCGCAGGTGTCTGTATCTCTCGGACCTGGTTAACGCCAGGATATATTATGATAGTAAGTGTAGAGTGCAGCTCTGTCACGCAGTCTCAATCCTAGATGGAATTCGTTAGCATTATGATTATCACCCTCATCGCCCTCATCATCATCATCGCATTGTAAACAAACTGTGCCAGCTTCCGTGGCCATTGAGGTGTCGTAGAAAATGGGACGAACAAAAAAGGTCATGAAGGTAACATCCTTGAATGCGATGATCCTTAAAAATAGAAATAAAAAAAAAGAAAGATACAATACGTAAGCGACTTAAAATGGCTTTAGGCACATAAAATGGCTTTGGGTACAAAAAATGGCTTTAAGTACATAAGATGGCTTTAGGTACACAAAATGGCTTTATGTACATTGGAAGTGAACGTTGTAAATGTTTAATGGTTGTATCAAAGACTGTGCAATATGCATGTGAGGAAGAAATTGATGGACAAGACGTAAGTATCATGAAAACTGGTTTGATGATGAATGGAAAAATAGCAGAGCAAATCTTTGGAAGCTGTTGAGAACAGTTTGCCACACACTAGATAAGGATGCTAGAAATGTGTATACAAAAGCTAGACAAGACAATGAAAATCTGTTAATTAGACAAAGAAATGTTACAATGAGAACTTACCTATATCAACGACCGACGGGAATTCATGGAACATACGGAAAAAAAGTGTTATATAAGAAAAGACAATCAAAGAATGATATTTCGCTAGAAGGTTGGTTTTTGCATTTCACAGTTTTATTAGACGAAGAATCGCCTTCTAATTGTGATGTACACAAATTATTGTGTGACGAAAATGAATTTATAAATCGCCCAGTATCTCGAAAAGTAGTACTCTTTGCTCCAAGAAAAGAGAAAAATCACAAAGCCCCAGGTTTTGATCCAATAATAGGAGAATTATTTAAAGTCCCTTGAATATTATTTTTAAAAAATGGTGACTTTTTTCAAAACATTATTTGATAAAGGTATACTTTTTTGTACAAAATCGTCTGAATCTATTGTTCTCCTACTTTGTGAAATAAGTGATGATGACAACCCAAATAATCATAAAGGTGTTTTCTTGATAGATATTAGTCGTAAAGTGTTATGTATTGTCACTGATTGAGGTCTCCAGGAACGTGTGGGAGAGACTAATATAACAGGTAACCATCAAGCTGAACATAAGCGAGGACATTCAACAGTTGATTATATGTTCATTTTACCGGCATTTGTACAGAAGCAATTCTCATGTACCCATAAACTCTATATTCTCATGTAACCATAAACTCTATGTAACTGTTATAAATTATGAGAAAGCATTCTATTCTATTGACTATCACCTTTCTATGGCCAGTATTGATTGAAAAAATTGGTGTTTGAGGAAAACGGTTTATACGCAATAAAAGTATGTGTGGAGTTGTAAAAACAAAAGTACGATGGAGTGCCAAACTTACTGACAATGGGTGTAAAATAGGGAAATGTTTGTATTCCTATTCTTTTCTCACTTTCCCTTTTTTTTTTTCTTTTTTTTTTTTTTCTTTCTTTCTTTTTTTTCTTCTTAGCACTGAATTTCATTAGTAAAGAAAGAGACGTGGTGCAAAGTTTACGACAGACTTCATAAAATTATTTGATTTTCTGTTAACAAATGTTACTGTTTTGCTTTCATTGGTCTACAAACATAACTAAGAAATTCAAAGAACTCTGCCACTAAGTTAGAGCTAAATAAATATCAGTGTGAATAAAAGTAATATGACAGTGTTTTGCAGAGAGGGCTTTTTGGCTGCAAGGGAAAGATGGCTGTATGCTGTTATTATTATGCTGGTTGTTAGTTCTTATAAATATCCTGGAATAATTATTACTATTCTTTTGAATTTTGCTGCTATATGTAGAAATATTTCCAGTAGAGCTAAAAAATGTTTTGTTACATATTACGAAAAAATATGGTTTGTTTGAAAATACTTGTCTGGACTGTTTGTTAATTTTTTTATGCCCAAGTATAACCCATAATACAGTATGATTCAGAACATGGAGAGTGTGTGTGTGTATGTGAGTGTGTGTATGTGAGTGTGTGTGTGTGTGTGTGTGTGTGTGTGTGTGTGTGTGTGTGTGTGTGAGTGTGTGTGTGTGTGTGTGTGTGTGTATGTGTGTGTGTGTGGAGTGTGTGTGTGTGTGAGTGTGTGTGTGTGTGTGTGTGAGTGTGTGTGTGTGTGTGTGTGTGTGTTGTGTGTGTGTGTGTGAGTGTGTGTGTGTGTGTGTGTGAGTGTGTGTGTGTGTGTGTGTATGTGTGTGTGTGTGTGAGTGTGTGTGTGTGTGTGTGAGTGTGTGTGTGTGTGTGTGTGTGTGTGTGTGTGTGTGTGTGTGTGTGTGTGTGTGTGTGTGTGTCAATGTTGCAATCAGGTGTGTTCGTTGTCAGCTAAAGTCATTAAATCAAACACTGATAGATTACCACGTACAGCTTTAGAAGTGTTGTATGATACAGATACAACAGAGAACAAAACTTGGTGTCAAATGTACGTGCTTTTGTTCGTAAACTTGGGCTTGGATATGCATGACAATATGAAGGAGTGGGCAATGAACCTGTATTTGTACAACTTCGTCAATGTTTAGTAGACTGAAGATGACAGATTTAGGAGAGTCATATTCGAGTAAGTGATAGCTTCGGTATATTCGTAATCGTTAGCCATTTACACTCAATTAAAAAGTATCTTTTGAGGGATATTGTCAGGCATCTGCAACTGATTTTAACTGGATTTAGGTTTGGTATCGCTTGAAATAGATGTACTCACTTTTCGATTCAAACAAAATCAGACACTATACCTTCTCTGTAATGAAACAAAACAAGATGTATTTCATTTTGTTGTGAAACGCCCTGTATTGAGCGAGTTCTGTATGCGATTCATTCCAACGAAATATGTAGACAACCCTGTTTCTTTTCTAGTATCTTTATCAATGGCATCGACGAATGAAAAAAGAAACTTAATTTGGCAATATATTTATACAAAGCTCTTCAGTTTTGAGAAACAACTGTAAACATAACCTGTACTATATCTCTGAAATATGTGATTGTAATGATGATGTCATATGTGTTATGATTTGTGCTTTGTACTCATGATGTCATGTGTGTTATGTTTTGTGGTTTGTACTCATGATGTCATGTGTGTTATGTTTTGTGGTTTGTACTCATGATGTCATATGTGTTATGATTTGTGCTTTGTACTCATGATGTCATGTGTGTTATGTTTTGTGGTTTGTACTCATGATGTCATGTGTGTTATGTTTTGTGGTTTGTACTCATGATGTCATGTGTGTTATGTTTTGTGGTTTGTACTCATGATGTCATGTGTGTTATGTTTTGTGGTTTGCATTCATGATGTCATGTGTGTTACGTTACGTTTTGTGCTTTGTACTCATGATGTCATGTGTGTTACGTTACGTTTTGTGCTTTGTATTCATGATGTCATGTGTGTTACGTTACGTTTTGTGCTTTGTACTCATGATGTCATGTGTGTTACGTTACGTTTTGTGCTTTGTATTCATGATGTCATGTGTGTTACGTTACGTTTTGTGCTTTGTACTCATGATGTCATGTGTGTTACGTTACGTTTTGTGCTTTGTACTCATGATGTCATGTGTGTTACGTTACGTTTTGTGCTTTGTATTCATGATGTCATGTGTGTTACGTTATGTTTTGTGCTTTGTACTCATGATGTCATGTGTGTTACGTTACGTTTTGTGATTTGTACTCATGATGTCATGTGTGTTACGTTACGTTTTGTGCTTTGTACTCATGATGTCATGTGTGTTACGTTTTATGCTTTGTACTCATGATGTCATGTGTGTTACGTTACGTTTTGTGCTTTGTACTCATGATGTCATGTGTGTTACGTTTTGTGCTTTGTACTCATGATGTCATGTGTGTTATGTTTTGTGGTTTGTACTCATGATGTCATGTGTGTTATGTTTTGTGGTTTGTACTCATGATGTCATGTGTGTTATGTTTTGTGGTTTGTACTCATGATGTCATGTGTGTTATGTTTTGTGGTTTGTACTCATGATGTCATGTGTGTTATGTTTTGTGGTTTGTACTCATGATGTCATGTGTGTTATGTTTTGTGGTTTGTACTCATGATGTCATGTGTGTTATGTTTTGTGGTTTGTACTCATGATGTCATGTGTGTTATGTTTTGTGCTTTGTACTCATGATGTCATGTGTGTTATGTTTTGTGGTTTGTACTCATGATGTCATGTGTGTTATGTTTTGTGGTTTGTACTCATGATGTCATGTGTGTTATGTTTTGTGGTTTGTACTCATGATGTCATGTGTGTTATGTTTTGTGGTTTGTACTCATGATGTCATGTGTGTTATGTTTTGTGGTTTGCATTCATGATGTCATGTGTGTTACGTTACGTTTTGTGCTTTGTACTCATGATGTCATGTGTGTTACGTTACGTTTTGTGCTTTGTATTCATGATGTCATGTGTGTTACGTTACGTTTTGTGCTTTGTACTCATGATGTCATGTGTGTTACGTTACGTTTTGTGCTTTGTACTCATGATGTCATGTGTGTTACGTTACGTTTTGTGCTTTGTACTCATGATGTCATGTGTGTTACGTTACGTTTTGTGCTTTGTACTCATGATGTCATGTGTGTTACGTTACGTTTTGTGCTTTGTACTCATGATGTCATGTGTGTTACGTTATGTTTTGTGCTTTGTACTCATGATGTCATGTGTGTTACGTTACGTTTTGTGCTTTGTACTCATGATGTCATGTGTGTTACGTTACGTTTTGTGCTTTGTACTCATGATGTCATGTGTGTTACGTTACGTTTTGTGCTTTGTACTCATGATGTCATGTGTGTTACGTTATGTTTTGTGCTTTGTACTCATGATGTCATGTGTGTTACGTTACGTTTTGTGCTTTGTACTCATGATGTCATGTGTGTTAGGTTACGTTTTGTGCTTTATACTCATGATGTCATGTGTGTTACGTTACGTTTTGTGCTTTGTATTCATGATGTCATGTGTGTTACGTTACGTTTTGTGCTTTGTACTCATGATGTCATGTGTGTTACGTTACGTTTTGTGCTTTGTACTCATGATGTCATGTGTGTTACGTTACGTTTTGTGCTTTGTACTCATGATGTCATGTGTGTTACGTTACTTTTTGTGCTTTGTACTCATGATGTCATGTGATTTTAAGTTATATTTTATGATGATGTCCTGTGTTTTACGTTATGTTTTGTGCTTTGTAGTGATGATGTCATATATTACGTTATGGTTTGTGTTTTGTATTGATGATGTGATATGTGTTACGTTATCTTTTGTGCTGTGTTATGATGATGTCATGTTTGTTACGTTGCGTTTTGTGTTTTGTAATGATGGTGTCATGTGTGTTACGTTATTTTTGTGCTTTGTAATGATGGTGTCATGTGTTACGTTATTTTTGTGTTTTGTAATGATGGTGTCATGTGTTACGTTATTTTTGTGCTTTGTAATGATGGTGTCATGTGTTACGTTATTTTTGTGCTTTGTAATGATGGTGTCATGTGTTACGTTATTTTTGTGCTTTGTAATGATGGTGTCATGTGTTACGTTATTTTTGTGCTTTGTAATGATGGTGTCATGTGTTACGTTATTTTTGTGTTTTGTAATGATGGTGTCATGTGTTACGTTATTTTTGTGCTTTGTAATGATGGTGTCATGTGTGTTACGTTATTTTTGTGCTTTGTAATGATGGTGTCATGTGTTACGTTATTTTTGTTCTTTTTTAATGATTATGATGATGCCATGTGCGTTACGTTATTTTTTGTGCCTTTTTGATGATGATGATGATGTCATATGTGTTACGTTATGTTTTGTGCTTTGTGATGATAATGTCATAAAATATTATTGTTACGTTATGTTTTAGTCTTATATGAATAAAATAACTGAATCAGGATCTAAATCTGTGTGTGTGTGCGCGCGCGGGCGTATGTGGTGTGTGTGTGAGGATGACGGAGATGGTGGTAGTGGTGGTGGTGGTGGTGGTGTGTATCTATGTGCCTGAGTGTGTGTGTGTGTGTGTGTGTGTGTGTGTGTGTGTGTGTGTGTGTGTGTGTGTGTGTGTGAAGGTGATGGAGGTGGTGTGAGAGCCTTTGTGTGTGTGCGTGTGTGTGCGTGTCTGTGTCTATCTGTCTGTCTGTGCGTATGTGTGCACGCATGTGTGTGTGTGTGTCTGTGAAGACAATGAAGGTGGTGTATGTGTGTATGCGTGCGTGTGTGGTGGTATGTGTGTGCACGCGCGCGCACGCATGCACGCGGTTGTGTGTGTGTGTGTGAAGATGATGGAGGGCTAAAAGTGCCCTAAAATCAGCACTTCGTGAGAAGTGTATGTGTACAACACTTTCTCTCCGACTTCTGACAGATTCCTCATGCGGATCTTTGGACAGATCCGTGACCATTTAAAATTTTGATTTGTGGTATTTTCAGATCTCTCTCTCTCTCTCTCTCTCTCTCTCTCTCTCTCTCTCTCTCTCTCTCTCTCTTCTCTGTCTGTCTGTCTCTCTCTGTCTCTGTCTATCTCTGTCTGTCACTGTCTCTCTCTCTCTCTCTCTCTCTCTCTCTCTCTCATCTCTATCTCGTCTGTCTCTGTTCTTTTCTTCTCTCTGTGTGCCTCTCACTCTGTCTCTCTGTCACTGTCCGTGTTTGTGTGTGTGTGTGTGTGTGTGTGTGTGTGTGTGTGTGTGGTGTCTGTGCGTGTCTGTGTGTGTGTGTGTGTGTGTGTGTGTGTGTGTGTGTGTGTGTGTGTCTGGTGTGTGTGTGTGTGTGTGTGTATAAATGTGCGTGCGTGCGTCTTTCCTTTCTCTGTCTGTCTGTCTGTCTGTCTGTCTCTCTCTCTCTCTCTCTCTCTCTCTCTATCTATCTGTCTCTCTCTCTCCTTCTGTGTCAGCCTGTCTGCCTCTGTGTGTGTGTGTGTGTGTGTGTGTGTGTGTGTGTGTGTGTGTGTGTGTGTGTGTGTGTGTGTGTGTGTGTGTGTGTGTGTGTGTGTGTGTGTGTTAATGAACAGGAATTTCCTCTGAGTCCAATAAAATACATAATTCTTTCAGCCATATTGTGGGACTGATGACATATTTTTTTTGCCATTCACAACAAATCCAAGAAAATGAAATAACTAAGAGAATGAAATGAGTTGACAGTGCAGTTAACGTTCTGAGTGTGTGTGTGTGTGTGTGTGTGTGTGTGTGTGTGTGTGTGTGTGTGTGTGTGTGTGTGTGTGTGTGTGTGGTGTGTGTGTGTGTGTGTGTGTGTGGTGTGTGTGTGTGTGTGTGTGTGTGTGTGTGTGTGTGTGTGTGTGTGTGTGTGTGTGTGTGTGTGTTCGTTCTTTGATTTAACGTCTTTTCACTATGACTGTATGAGTGATATTAGAGTATATGCGTGTGTGTATGTGTGTGTGTGTGTGTGTGTGTGTGTGTGTGTGTGTCTGCGTGCCTGCATGTGTATGTGTACGCGTATCAAATCGACAAGAAATAAAATCCCTCGCCTATGACGCCAAATCATCATGACGTAAAACTGATGAAAGAAGCCAAGGCTGACTCTTCGAAGAAAGACTGATTTCGGAAACTATGACGCGATCCTATGAAGACGTAGTTTCTTGAGTGACGTCAGGGATGGTGACGTGTGGTTTGTCTGGCTGCACGATGTGGGTGTGTGGACAACGATACCAATGACTTCAAGGACTCTGTTGGACATCTTGCCCATCGTCCTCTTACTTTCCCTTCACGGTAAGCCAGCTGTTTCGTCACACACGTTTACCAAATGATTTCTTCGTCTGTCTATATCGTTGGACTCTGTCTAAAAACGTTTTTCAAAGTTTCAAAGCACTGGAACTGAAGTTGCCCGGTTTTATCCCGTTTAATTAGATCTAAACGAAATAATACCCTGATAAAGCTAATCAGAATCTTTTTAAAAAAAATCTGCCCCTAAAAATCTCCACGATAGAGATCTAAATTTTAGTTGATCTTCTTGGAATTGATATTGAATAAGTTGACACCATAGCACATGGCTAACGAAATAATGCCCTGATAAAGCTAATCAGTATCTTAAAATTAAAAAAAATTTTAAAAGTCTCCAAAAATCTCCGCGATATAGATCTAAATTTTACTTGATCTTTTCAGAATTGATACTGAATTATAGTGAATAAGTTGACACCATACCACATGGCTAACGAAGTAATGCCCTGATAAAGCTAATCAGTAGGCTATCTTATTGAAAAAGACAACAACAAAAATCTGTCCCCCCAAAATCTCCACGATATAGATGTAAATTTGACTTGATCTTTTTAGAATTGATACTGAATAAGTTGACACCATAGCACATGGCTAACGAAATAATGCCCTGATAAAGCTAATCAGTATCTTTATTAAGAAAAAAATGTTTTTTTAAAGACTGCCCCAAAAATCTTCACGATATAGATCTAGATCTAAATTTGACTTGATCTTCTTAGAATTGATACTGAATAAGTTGACACCATAGTACATGGCTAACGAAATAATGCCCTGATAAAGCTAATCAGTATCTTTATCAAAACAAAAAGGAAAGAAAGAAAGAAAGAAAAAAAGAGTCTGCCCCAAAAATCTCCACGATATATGTACATCTAAATTTTAGTTGATTTTTTTTCTTTAGAATTTATAAAGAATGAAATTCATGTGAGCTGACACTATAGTACACGGCTAGAGTTCAGTCCCAGCCTGCAGTATTACTACAATCTTTTGTTGGTGTGACTGGAGCATTTGATGCACCATTAACGGGAAGGGCCTGTGGGACATATTACAAAAGTCCGGTTGCCTTCAGAAGCTTTGTCTCATTTGACTGCTTGCTTTCACAATTGCATGCTGACCATGTTGTAAGAGAATGGGGACTCATCTGAACCTTTCTACCAGTGCAGAAAAGAGTAAAATATGGATGTTTAGGGTTTTTTCTTCTTTGTTTCCTTTTTTTTTTTTTTCTTTACTTTTTTTTCTTTTTCTTTTCTTTTCTTTTCTTTTCTTCTCTTGTTTGTTTTGTTTTTGTTTTGTTTTTTGTTGTTGTTGGTACATTTTAGGCTGTGTTTCTTGCAGCAGTTGCGGAGTTTATCCAATTTATAATGCATTCCTATGTTACTTGTTTTCATGTTTACATGCGAGTGTGTTTTTGTGCGTGTATGTGTCTTCGTGTGTATGTGTGTGTGTATGTGTGCGTGCGTGTGTATGTGTGTGCGCGCCTCAGTTTGCCTCTGGGTGTGTACGTGCGTTTGCGTTTCAGTACGTACATACCTGTATGTTTATACGTTTACGTGTGTGTTTGCAATGCCAGCGTGCGTCCGTGCGTGCGTTCCTCTGAAAAAGACAAAAGCACGGTAAATGGTCTCAATGTTTCACCTTTTCAGTTGTGTCAAGGACAACACAGGAAGACCGACCCGACCCTACAACCAACACGATCAACAGAACACAGCATCCTGCCAGCCACAATCCCCCGTCTCTCCCGGCCCACGAAAACGCACGAAACAACAACAACAACAACAACATCATCAACGACGATGACGGCAACGAGCACATCGACAACGACAACGACGACGACAGTGACGACAGCTCCAGGAGACAACGCCAACGAAGACGACGAACAATGGCCAAGAAGAAGAAGAAGAAGAAGAGACAGCAAGGTCCACAGACCGACCAGCGGAAGGCCACGAATCCCCAACCGCACCAACAACGGCTGGCAAAAGCCATCCAGTCTTACCTGAGGCACAATCGCGTGAGGCTGTCCACTTTAGATCAATCGGCACTCCGCAGACTGAACCAGTTATACTCCTCCGCTGCCATGAAGAGGAAGAAGCGGAACAGGAGGAAGAAGAGAAGACGAAAGAAGAAGAAGTCGTCGAACAGGGCGGACATGGGTCAGACAAGCAGAGTGAAAATGGGAGTGAGTTCAGGAGTAGTGGAGGGAGGTGGTAGCGCTAAACCATCACCCGTAGGTGGCACTCGGCTGTCACACCATGTGCTTTATCATCAGGGGGACAACTACCCTCCGTCAGCTAGTAATACACAACAAACACAGCCACTTAAAGATTATGGATCATCATCGAAGGGTTCCAGTACTCTCAGAACAGACCCATCCCACGAGACAGTTCACGCCACTTCCCGAGGGAAGATAATCGCCGCTCACGACAAACGTCCAGATTTTCCAAAAATGTTGGTGCTTCCTCATAAGAAGGTGTATGTGCTGAAAAACGTCGCCCACGATGACAACAGAGATGGCGACAACGACGGTGAAGCATTTTCAACGGTAAATGATCAGCAAGACGAACCGGTCTCAGACATGACAAGACACAGACAGAAAATGTATCCTGGACGTGTGATGTTGATAAACAGCGTCCAAAAACCGCAGCAAGAAAGATGGCCGAAGAAAGTTCACGAAAACGATGATAAGACCGATTCCACAGCATCGGCAACACATACACAGAAAACGAAACAACCAATCCTATCGACTGTTGTCGGGCACAAACAGAGCAACGAGAAAAATCCTGCAGGAAAACAAGAACTCGCACACAAAACAACACTCAGTGCACGACAGAAAGGCAGTAAACACACGTCTGTCAAAACGACACCGCATGAAATCGATACAGTTGGTGGCAGAAATCCACAAGTTTTAGAAAAAAACTCCAGAACAGTCCCAACAGCGGTAAATTACAAGGATACTAATAGCCCGTACACACACATCAGTGCCACGTTACCACTGACACCTCAACTATCCAGCAGTAAAACTGGAAACGGAAAGAAGATGCATCTAAAGAAAACACCACAACAAGATCAGAAGGATGACCAAAAGAAAACTCAGACTTCTGTTGCCAACCCTTATTCCAACAAGCTTCCCAAACAGAAAGGCATTCAGACCCAAATTATCGCACACACAAAACAAACAGAACGAATTGGAAATACTCACAGGAACTTACCTCTTCACGGAAATGATGAATCTAAAAAAGGCAGTGGCCAAACACAAAATCTGCCAGCGTCACGGAAGGTGACACACACAAACGTTCATGATGGAGAACTTCCACCAATGACTCATCACACCATGACTGATGCTGACGCTAAACATTCACAACATCAAGCACCGGACATTCGACAGAACATCGTACAAGGGATAAAGAAAGAACTAGTGCAAACACCAGAAGGAAATGTCAAAGCCAAGGCACCATACGACCGCAGTCATCAACTGTCTGCAAACAAGCCCCACAGCCTGCAATATTTCCAGACACATCTCCCACACACTGACAGAGCCGTCAAGGTCAGCACAGAGAAGAAAGAAAACAAAATAACGCACAGTACAAGTATGGCGTCGGTGTCGAACAAAAACCAACGTCCGCTCGAACATGAGAGCAAAACGTACGTGACCACAGACTTCCCAGAAATTCATGTCACGACTTATTTCAAACAACCTAGGACTGAAAATAACCAGGGACAACACGTTTTGTTCACAAAGACGGAAACAAGCAGCTTCAACCAGCCTCTGTCCTCGATGCATGAGAACAATGCCGCCACAGAATCCCAACATTTGCCGGCTACAAACAGCCTGAAAACTATCAAACAAGATTCGCCTGTACGGTTGACAACTAGCAGTAATGACCGAACAGAGAATGGAAGAGTTGGGAATCAAAACGTACATGACCCATCTACAGCTGGTAAAGTGAGCACAGACCCACGAAGCAAGCACCAACAAATGACATTGAACGTAGCTGGAGACATGATACAGCAACGACATCAGATTCCAAGCAGCACAAATCCAAAGCAGGATCATCGTATAGCGAACAGTGACATCAGGCATCATCAGCTGATGGCAGGTAATGAAATCACACATCATCAGCCTGTGGCAAACAATGACATCAGACATCATCAGCCGATGGCAGACAGTGACATCAGAGATCAGCCTATGACAAACAGTGACATCAGACATCATCAGCCAATGGCAAACAGTGATATCAGAGATCAGCCTATGACAAACAGTGACATCAGACATCATCAGCCGATGGCAAACAGTGACATCAGACAACAACCTATGACAAACAATGACATCAGACATCAGCCTATGACAAACAGTGACATCGGACAATTTCAGCCAATGGCAAACAGTGACATCAGGCCTCATCAGTCAATGGCAGGAGGGGCCCCAAACCAACGTCAGTTTGAAGGGGAAAGTTACGCCACAAACATGGGACAACGTCAGGCCATGGCAATTAGTGACGTCACAGGTTTAACGTTTGGACCAGGGGCAGTAGTCACAGACAAAAAACAAAGTCTCCCAGTAGCCGGAAACGACGTCACGACTCCAGAACAAACTCAGCCTGCACCAAGGAACGTCCTAAAGGAATCTGGAAATCAAATTATGGCCAATAATGGTTTCACAATCAAAAACCAAAATGCAGCAAACCATGACGCTGCTGATATAGTACAAAATCAGCTTTTAACGAATAATGACATCACAAGTAAAACGTCCAATCAGGTTTTACCTAACGATAATGTCATAAATCAACAACGCAATCAGCTCGCGGCAAACAACGACATCTCGCAGCTGAAACTTTCCAGTGATCCTGTGCTGAACACCGCCATTCGTTCACATGACCAGCGCCATCCTGTGGCAAATAGGGTCATTACAAATCAACTCTTTCGTCCTCTTGAGGCCAGCATTGATAGCAATCAACGTGTTGAGGTCAACAGTGACAGCACCCATCAAAACAATCAACGTTTTGAGGTCAAAAGTGACAGCACACACCAAAACGATCAACATATTGAGGTCAAAAGTGACAGCACACATCAAAACGATCAACATATTGAGGCCAACAGTGGCAGCACACATCAAAACGATCAACGTGTTGAGGTCAAAAGTGACAGCACACATCAAAACAATCAACAAATTGATGCCAACAGTGGCAGCACACATCAAAACAATCAACATATTGAGGTCAAAAGTGACAGCACACACCAAAACGATCAACATATTGAGGCCAACAGTGACAGCACACATCAAAATGATCAACACATTGAGGCCAACAGCGCCAGCACACATCAAAACGATCAACATGTTGAGGCTAGCATTGACAACACACATCAAAACCAACAACATCCAGACCTCAACAGGGATGTACCTGCTATACAATCACGACTCTCAGTGCATACTGGGAACACTATTACAACAGCCCCAACTCTCCCACAGGATTTTAATGGCGTCAACAAAGACTCCATCGTTCAACTCGGGGTTGCTACCACAAACTATTCTACCACTACAGCTACACATCTGAACTCCCCCAAACCAGACAGCACAAGCGTGATTTCTGTTCTGCCCATGTCAGCTGATGACACTGTCAACACTCCTCCACAAGTTTTGGTCAGCTTACACGATGAAATGAAGGCAGAAACTGTTCCAACTCTAGGACCCGTCAAACCAGTGGTTGGGCCTATACAGCCAGCACACACAAATAGTTTGCCTGCCACTCAGGACACGCATCTTCGTAATACATCAGCGACTGAAGCAGAGACAGACTTTGGCGAAAACAATGCCTACTCTATTTCTACACCACCACAAACAACGACATCAAGCCCGATCTCAAAAATTCGAAAAATGACAAACAGTTCAAATGATACGTCTGCGCCATCGCAAAGTCAACCACAAACTGCACAAAACATGGAGACTAAACCCAAACGAAAAACCCACGGACGTTTGACAGACGTACAACACATACATTTCACGCAGCAACATCGACTAGAACAACCTCCTTATTTCATTCAACAGACTCCACTCAGCCCCTGGGAATCAGCATACATAGATACTGAACAGTCGGCCATAGCTAATCAAAGGGAAAGAACTCTAGCTCATACAGAAAGAAAACTGAAGGTCGGAAGAAATTTTTCACCTTTAGTGCTCGAGTCCGGTATGCTGTCAAAACTGACGCCTAATATCAGTTCTGGCAGTTCTCGGCGCTTTGGATTGTCAGTTCTGACGTGAACGTGGAGGCAGACGAGAACGTACAGGACAATGACGAGAACAACTCCACCTCTTCACATGGCTTTTTGTTCTTTGGAAGTCATTTCAGTAAGTAGACTCATAATTTCAGTAAGTATACTCATAATTTCAGTAAGTAGACTCATAATTCAGTAAGTAAACTCATGGTTTCAGTAAGCAGGCTCATGATTTCAGTAAGCAGACTCACAGTTTCAGTAAGTAGACTCATAATTTCAGTAAGTAGACTGTCAGTATTGTGTTGCATTGTGTTGTGTTGTATTGCATAGTGTTGCTTTGAATCAGATGCTGCTTAAGAACATTTTCAAGCCGTTCTAGAGTAACAGTCATTTTTTAAGAAGTTTTCGTGTTGTTTTGTTTTGTTTGTTTTGCTTTGTTTTGTTTTGTTTTGTTTTGTTTGTTTTGTTTTGTTTGTTTTGCTTTGTTTTGTTTGTTTTGTTTTGTTTTGTTTGTTTTGTTTTGTTTTGTTTGTTTTGTTTTGTTTGTTTTGTTTGTTTGTTTGTTTTGTTTTGTTTTGTTGTTTTTGTTTTGTTTTGTTTGTTTTGTTTTGTTTGTTTTGTTTTGTTTGTTTGTTTTTGTTTGTTTTGTTTTGTTTTGTTTTGTTTGTTTTGTTTTGTTTGTTTTGTTTTGTTTGTTTTGTTTTGTTTTGTTTGTTTTGTTTTGTTTTGTTTGTTTTGTTTTGTTTTGTTTGTTTTGTTTTGTTTGTTTTGTTTTGTTTGTTTGTTTGTTTTGTTTTGTTTTGTTTTGTTTGTTTTGTTTTGTTTGTTTTGTTTTGTTTGTTTTGTTTTGTTTTGTTTTGTTTGTTTTGCTTTGGATCAGATGCTGTTTTAAAAAAATTCAGCCATTCTAACTTTTTCATTTTTAACAGTTTTTGTTTTTTGTTTGATTTTTTTTTCAATTTTGGGGAGGATGTTTTGTTTTGTTTTGTTTTGTTTTGGGAGGGGGGTTCGTCATAAATGCAATCGTGGGGATACAGATGACCTTGAAAATCTATCAGTGACCCTGTCTTCCCTCTTCTCCTTGGGGCTGAGGTCAATCATTCTTAGTTACTGACGCTGTGCAGTATCATACTGCATCATGTTGCTGTACGCGACATGCTTAAAGACATCTGTCACAAGGCTGACTTGGCATTGAGACGCTCGATCACCTTGGAGGCACAAATTTAAGGCCAGATAGAAAATAAGTAGGGTTGTGATAAATAGGGGTTGTGATGGTGGCGAGGGCAACAGCAAAAACACCTGCTCAATTATCATGTAAGCACAGGTTTCAGCACAGATGGGGGTGGGGGGGGTGGAATGGCGACAGCAGAAGGGCGTCCAGGAGTCATGACCTGGATGTGGCCTGGCCTCCCCTCAGAGTGTCATGAGTTCAAGGCCAGGCCAAAACGCTTCACTAAGGGGAGTGTGGGGGGGGGGATCGGCCGGCCGGGAGGGTGGTGGGAGGTGACTTCTTTTCTGAGGACCTTCTACTGTCCCGTTCTCCCCAGAGCTTCTTGCTGCTGTTTCACTGTGTGGTATGGAGTGTTGCAGTGTAGTACTAGTAGCACGTTAATGCAGCGAGTGTAGTGTAGTGTAGTGTAATGTAGTGTGGTGTGGTGTAGTGTAGTGTAGTGTGGTGTATTGTAGTGTGGTGTAGTGTAGTGTAGTGTAATGTAGTGTAGTGTAGTGTGGTGTAGTGTGGTGTGGTGTAGTGTAGTGTAGTGTGGTGTATTGTAGTGTGGTGTAGTGTTGTGTAGTGTAGTGTGGTGTAGTGTAGTGTAGTGTAGTGTAGTGTGGTGTGGTGTAGTGTAGTGTAGTGTAGTGTGGTGTAGTGTAGTGTAGTGTGGTGTAGTGTAGTGTAGTGTGGTGTAGTGTAGTGTGGTGTAGTGTAGTGTGGTGTAGTGTAGTGTAGTGTAGTGTGGTGTGGTGTAGTGTAGTGTGGTGTATTGTAGTGTGGTGTAGTGTAGTGTAGTGTACTGTTGTGTGTTGCAGTGTAGTAGCACATTAAAGCAGCGAGTGTAGTGTAGTGAAGTAGTAGTGTGGTGTAGTATAGTGTAGTGTAGTGTGGTGTGGTGTGGTGTGTGTAGTGTAGTGTAGTGTAGCGTAGTGTAGCGTAGTGTAGCGTAGTGTAGCGTAGTGTAGCGTAGTGTAGTGTAGTGTAGTGTAGTGTAGTGTAGTGTGGTGTAGTGTAGTGTATTTAGGTAGTGTAGTGTAGTGTAGTAGTGTGTGTAGTGTAGTGTAGGTAGTGTGGTGTAGTGTAGTGTAGTGTAGTGTAGTGTGGTGTAGTGTAGTGTGTGTGGTGTAGTGTAGTGTTTTGTAGTGTAGTGTGGTGTAGTGTAGTGTGGTGTATGTAGTGTAGTGTAGTGTGGTGTAGTGTGGTGTAGTGTAGTGTAGTGTGGTGTAGTGTAGTGTAGTGTAGTGTGGTGTAGTGTGGTGTGGTGTACTGAAGTATAGCGTGGTGTGGTGTGGTGTAGTGTGGTGTGGTGTAGTGAAGCGTGGTGTGGTGTAGTGTAGTGTGATGTAGTGTGTGTAGTGTAGTGTGGTGTAGTGTGGTGTAGTGTAGTGTGGTGTAGTGTGGTGTAGTGTAATGTGGTGTAGTGTAGTGTGGTGTAGTGTAGTGTGGTGTAGTGTAGTGTGGTGTAGTGTGGTGTAGTGTAGTGTGGTGTAGTGTGGTGTAGTGTAGTGTGGTGTAGTGTAGTATGGTGTAGTGTACATGTAGTATAGTGTGGTGTAGTGTAGTGTAGTGTGGTGTAGTGTAGTGAAGAGTGATATAGAGTAATGCAATATATAGTATAGTATAGTATAGTATAGTATAGTATAGTATAGTATAGTATAGTATAGTATAGTATAGTATAGTATAGTATAGTATAGTATAGTATAGTATAGTATATAGTATAGTATACTATAGTATAGTATGGTATGGTATGGTATGGTATGGTATGGTGTAGTCTAGTGTAGTGTAGTCTGGTGTGGTGTGGTGTGGTGTGTGGTGTGGTGTGGTGTAGTGAGATGTAGTGTAGTGTAGTGTAGTGCAGTGTAGTATAGTGTAGTGTAGTGTAGCGTAGTGTAGTGTAGTGTACTTAAAAATCCCACTAATGAGATTCGAACCCACAACTTCACAGTTGTTAGCCTGTTGCGATAACCACGGTGACTGGTCTGATAAACGAAGCTGTTCTGTCTGAATTCTGTGATCATGAAGTTTACGTTTTTGTGCATGTGGTACTTGGCTTATTGTGAGATCATTCTCAAATGTAAACTAAGGTTTCGATCAGCTGTCTGTGTGTTTGTCAATGGTGTGTGTGTGTGTTTTGTGTGTGTGTGTGTGTGTGTGTGTGTGTGTGTGTGTGTGTGTGTGTGTGTGTGTGTTTATGGTGTGTGTGTGTGTGTGTGTGTGTTTGTGTTTATGGTGTGTGTGAGTGTGTGTGTGTGTGTGTTGTGTGTGTGTTGTTTTATGGTGTATGTATGTGTGCGCGTGCGTGCGTGTGTGTGTGTGTGTGTGTGTGTGTGTGTATGTGTGTGTATGTGTGTGGTTTGTTTATGGTGTATGTATTGTGCGCGTGCGTGCGTGCGTGCGGTGGTGTGTGTGTGTGTGTGTGTGTGTGTGTGTGTGTGTGTGTGTGTGTGTGTGTGTGTGTGTGTGTGTGTGTGTTTTGTGCGCGCGTGCTGTATTTTCGCCACATCGTCACATCATGACATCATTCCTTAACTGTTCAGTCTTAGCTATTGTCTGCTAAACACATCAACCATTGTTGTTGTCCACTTCGTCATAATTTAAAGTCATTACTAACTGATCAGTGGATTTCGTTGTCACCGAAAGTGATCAGTGATTCTTATTGTCTCTCCTAAGGTGATCAAATCAGTCTTGTTGTCTTTTTTTCCTCGTAAAAGTATCACATCATAATTGTACAGCATTTCTACGGTGATCCACGATTGCTGTGGTCCTTTTCTCTGTGTGTGTGCAGTGAGCCACAGGGGGATGGTCACTTCTCTGGGGGTGGGCACCACTTTCTTGATCTTCTGTTTCTTCTTCTGCATTTGTGGAGTGGCCAGATGGCACAGGTACTTCACTAGAGTTGTGTTAAAACGCGAATTCAGCCATTCAAATTTACAAGCAAAACATAAACAAACAATTGATGTTTGTCAGGTTGGTGTTTAGTACTGTTGGTTGCATTGTTCCCACCGTCTATACCTTTGTCTGTGTCTGTCTGTCTGCCTGCCTGTATGAGTGTATATACGTATGTATGTATGTAATGTATGTATGTATGTATGTAACGTCATGTATGTGTGTATGTATGTTTGCCTCTCTCTCTCTGTCTCTGTCTCTGTCTCTCTGTCTTCCTCTCTCTTTCTCTATCTATCTGTCTGTATGTATGTATGTGTGTCTCTGTCTCTCTCTCTTTCTCTCTGTCTCTCCCTCTCTGTCTGTCTGTCCGTCTGTGTGTATGTCTGTCTATATATACATGTATGTATGTATGTATCTCTCTCTGTCTGTCTCTCTCTCTTTTTCTTGGTTTGTTTTCTTTTTGTGCTGCCTTAAATAACCTTTATGCCACCACAACGGCGCTGATCCCACCCTGCTCATTCTGGTTCCACAACACACAATTTCACCAATCCCATGGTCGTTTATTCGAAGTCCCAGAGCCAGGAAACCCAGGGAGCCACAGATACCATGACTCCGTAGAGACACCGACCAGAGGAGATCCTGCACTGCCGGGGGATCACTTTGGTGGTGTTTTAACATAACTTCTGATTGATTGTTTGATTGACTGGCTGACTAGTTGATTGGCTGACTGACTGGTTGGTTTGGTTGGTTGGTTGGTTGATTGGTTGGTTAGCTGGTTGGTTGATTTGTTGGTAGGTTAGTTTGTTGATTGTTTGGTTTGTTGATTGGTTGGTTAGCTGGTTGGTTGGTTGGTTGGTTGGTTGACTAATTGATTTATGGAACTGATTGATTGATTGACTGATTGATTGAGTTGTTGGTTGACTGATTGATTGATTGACTGATTGACCTGCTGCTTGATTGGTGAGCTACTAATTGAGTGAATGAGTGAGCAAATAAGTGAGCGAGTAAGTGAGTGGGTGACTGACTGACTGACTGATGACTGACTGACTGATTGACTGACTTTCTGACTGACTGACCGACTGATCAATCGATTCATGGACTGGCTGACTGATTGCAGACAGAGACAGTATCGACGAGCCTTCAACAAAATGGAGAAGAGTTTCTCTGACCTTGACACAGACAAACCGTTTTACCTGAGACTGGCACGTTTACGGCGTAGTCCCGCCGGCAGACAGTACGTCATCACCATGTGAGTCAAGTGAACGTAACTTTAACTGAAACTTCAAAACACTGAAATTCTCTAAGATAGTAGTAGCATGGGATCTCACTGGACCCTGTCGTCAAAGTAGTTTCCTGTTACTCTACAGATACATATGAGCATATCGCGCGCGCGAGCACACACATACAAGAAACGCACATACACACCCACGCACACACACACACACACACACACACACACACACACAACACACACACACACACACACACACACACACAACACACACACCTCCTCCTCTCTGTCTCTGTCTCTCTCTGTCTCTCTCTCTCTTCTCTCTCTCTTTCTCTTCTCTCTCTCTCTCTCTCTCTCTCTCTCTCTCTCTCTCTCTCACGTATACACGCACAATCACAAAGACACATTCATCAACTGAGCATATGTCTTCGTAGTTTAATGGCTTTTCAGAGATAAATTTCAATTTTGTGAGGCTATATTGTTATCATTAGTAGCGGTAATAGCATTATCATTATTATCTGTATTATTGTCATTATTATCATGATGACGACGATGATGCTGATGCTGATGCTTATCATTATTACGTTGTTGTTATAATCATAATATTGTTTTTACGTTGTTACTATAATTATTGTTTTTGTTATGTGTTGTAATTATTATCATTGCTATTATCATCGTCACCATTTTCACCATTATCATCTTTTTTTTTTTACTATTGTCATCATCATCGTCGTCGTCGTCATCATCATCATTATCATCACAATCATAATCATAATTATAATCATTATCATCATCATCACTGTAATCAGTAATATCACTCAGCATCAGTGATCATTGTCATCATCGTCGTCGTCGTCTTTGTTTATTGTTTGGTTGTTGTTGTTGTTGTTGTTGTTGTTGTTGTTGTTGCCACCATCCTCATCATGCAATGAGTTGTCTGTTTCAGTGTGGACGAATCCAAATTTTCTGTGGTGGAACATGATCTGGAGTCAGAAGAAGACGAGATCTTTGACCTCACCGACATCCTGACTGCTGACAGGAAAGGACCTCTGGCCAGACTGCAATGGACCAACCAGAACGTCCCTTACTAGACTTCACTCTCGCTGGGAACCTATCAAAACGTCCTTCACTACTCTTCGCTCTTGCTGGGAACCAATCGAAACGTCATTGACTAGTCTTCGTTCTCGCTGTGAACCAGTCGATTGAAACGTCATTTACTAGTCTTCATTCTTGTTGGGAACCAATCAAAACGACCTTTACTAATCGTCAGTCTTATTGGGAACCAATCAAAACGATTCTTCCTGGCCACCCTCTTTCTCGCCATAATAGGAACCAACCAAAATGTCCCTGACTAGTCTTTACTCTTGCTGGCTATACTGCGAACCAACCAAAACATCCCTTATTAGTCTTCACTCAAGCTGGAATCCAATCACGGTGTCCCTTACTAGACTTCATTCTCGCTCGCTGTGCTGCATACCAATCGAAACGTCATTTATTAGTCTTCATTCTCGATGGGAACCAATAGAAATGTCTCTTACTAGTTTTTACTCTTGCTGGGAACCAATCAAAATGTCCCTCATAGTCTTCACTCTTGCTGGGAACCAATCAAAACGTCCTCATATCTTCACTCTTGTGGAACCATCAAACGTCCTCATATCTTCACTCTTGTTGGGAACCAATCAAAATGTTTCTTACTAGTTTTCATTCTCGACTGGGAACCTATCAAAACGTTTACTTACTAGTCTTCATTCTTGCTCGAAACCAATGAAAACGTCTTTTACTGGTCTTCACGCTTGCTGGGAACTAATCAAAACGTCCTTTACTAGTCTTCACTCTTGCTGAGAACTAATCAAAACGTCCCTTTCTAGTCTCCACTCTTGCAGAGAACCAATCAAAACGTCCCTTACTAGTCTTCACTATTGCAGGGAACCGATCAAAACGTCCTGTACCAGTCTTCACTCTTGCTGGGAGCCAATCAAAACGTCCTTTACTAGTCTTCACTCTTGCTGGAACCAATCAAAGCGTCCTTTACTAGTGATCACTCTTGCTGGGAACCAATCAAAATCGTCCCTTACGAGTGTCCGCTCTTGCTGAAAACAAATCAAAATGTCCCTTACTAGTCTTCAGTCATGCTTGGAACCAATCAAAACGTTCCTTATTAGTCTTCACTCTTGCTGAAAACCAGTCAAAACGTCTCTTAGTAGTCTTCAATCTTGTTGGGAACTAATAAAAACGCCCCTTACTAGTCTTCACCCTTGCTAGGACCCAATCAAAACGTCTCTTACGAGTTTTCACTCAGCTGGGAACCAATCGAAACGTCCTGAGTCTTGACTCCTGCTGAAAACCAACTAAAACGACTTTAACTAGTCTTTAGTCTTGTTCTGTCAATATTGTTGTTGGACAATCAAAACGACCCACGGTCATTCTAGGAGCTATTCATGATGTTGATGAATCAGAACGAACATTCTATGTTAGTCCTTGATGTTGATCTGGTTACTATAGACAATTGGGAACGTTTAGCCCTGATATGGCTTTAGTAGTCGGCTGGGCTATAAGCAATATAATGGGGGGGGGGGGAGGGGGGGGGGGAGTCTCGCACCGGTCCACATTGTCTTTCGTGATACATTAATTTCTAGTCTGTGGTCCAACTCACAATATTGTGGAAATCCTTTTGCCTGTTCTGACGTTTCTTTTCTTTTGTTTCTTTTCTTTTTCTTTTTATCTTTTGTCGCTTTACGTCTCTTCTTCGTTGTTTTTCGTTCACTGGGTTCTTCAGTGAGGCGCATTGTGAGCATCTATTGTTATGATGATGATGATGATGATGATGATGATGATGATGATGGTGATGATGATTCACAGACAAGACAGAAGCTATCCTCATTGGCACCCGTCAGAAACTTTCTCAGCTGCCTCCTCTTTCTCTCCCATTATGTAACACATCAGTCCCAATTTCTGATTCAGCTAAAAACCTTGGTGTCTGCATTGACTCTACCCTCTCCATGAACAACTTTGTTTCTCAAACTGCCAGATCTTGCTACTATCACCTCCATCGTATAAGCTTGATCAGGAAGTATCTCTCTGTGGAAACAACTGCAAAACTCGTTCTCTCCTTCATAATGTCTCGCATTGACTATTGCAATTCACTCCTGTCTGGTCTTCCTGCCTCCACCATTCACATCCTACAGCGCATTCAAAACAATGCTGCACGCCTTGTACTCAAAAAGAAAAAAGCTGACCACATATCTCCTCTCCTGGCACAACTTCACTGGCTCCCTGTATCAAAGCGCATACAGTACAAACTAGACACCATGTGCTACAAAAGCCTCAATAACGCAGCCCCCCATTACCTGTCAAGCCTACTTGAGATCTATGTTCCCTCACGTACCCTCCGCTCTGCCTCCGATCCTCTGACTTTTCGCTTTCCACGCACCAAGCTCAATACCTATGGTCCACGAGCCTTCTCTGTTTCTGGTCCACTTTCCTGGAACAAACTTCCTCTCTCTGTCCGTCAGCAACCTACTTTTGTCTCCTTCAAGTCCGCTCTCAAAACTCACCTTTTCTCCTCTGCATAAAATCCTGACCTCACTCATCCCCCCTCTGTAGCCTGTCTCCACTCGGAGGGGAATCAGATTGTAATATATATTTGTATATAATATGCTCTCTATAATTTTCCATTGCTTTTATTCTTTTTCCCCATTTATAGCCATGTGTAAGTGTGTGTGTGTGCGTGTGTGTGCGCGCGAGCGTAAGTGTATGTTCAGCGCTTAGATTTGATTTTTATCGAGATTTTGCGCTATATAAATATTGTAATTATTATTATTATTATTAATATGATAGCATCAGCATCACATTCAGTAGTAGTAGTAGGAGGAGGAGTAGAAGTAGTAACAGTAGTAGTAGCAGTATCAGCATCATCATCACCATTATTATTATTTACTAGTAACAATAGTGGTAGTAGTAATAGCAGTAGTAGTAGGTGTATTATCATTATTATTGTTATTATTACTATCATTATTACTATTATTATTATTATCAGTGTCATTATGATTATTATCAGTACTGTTGTTGTTGTTGTACTATAATCGTTATTCTTGTCATATCACCGTCATCGTGACAATATTTCAATTCATAATATCATATTATTTACAGCATTTATCTGTACTAATATCATGATTCAAAACTTTGTATTATTACATTGCCTTCAAGCTCGCCTCTACCTCAGTCCATATTCTGATAATCTATTTAAATAAGCGAGATGGTTTGTTTTTTTTTGGTAATTGTGGGATATGTATTGATATAATTTTATAATTAATGTTATTGTATATATATATATATTTATATTGCTATAGACACACTTCTTTTTCCGCATGAGTCTTCCACAAGGATGTGGTTTATTGTACCATTTTGCATGCTTTAAGATAACTCTATTGTGAACAAAAGCCATATACTTACTGCCTGAAATACGAAAGTCAAGGCAAGCTTCTCTTCTCTGTCTTTTTATTGCCCCTCTCCCCTCCCCCTTTTCGTTTTTGTTAAAATTGTTGCAGTCCTGCTACAACAAAGCATTGTTTTTAATGTGATGTGAAGGTAAGGTGGAGAAATATCAATTGTGCATGGAATTTTGAAGGTTGAACGTTTTGGAGTAAAATAGCAAAGTGGTTCAGTTTTTTACTTCCATGTCATCCAGACCTAACTTCGTCTTTCGTTTTGAATAGGGGTGAGAAAGATATGCCTTGCTTGTGGCTTTGTATGTCTTCTGTCTGTGTGTGTTGTGTATCTGTCTGTCTGTCTCTGTCTGTCTCTATGACTCTTTCTCTCTGTCTGTCTCTTTGTGTTTGTCTCTGTCTATCTATGTGTCTCTCTTTCTCTCTCTATTCCTCTTTCTCTTTCTCTCTCTCTCTCTCTCTCTCTCTCTCTCCCTTAATTTCCCTGTCTCTCTTTCCCATTTTACTTGTGTGTGTGTGTGTGTGTGTGTGTGTGTGTGTGTGTGTGTGTGTGTGTGTGTGTGTGTGTGTGTGTGTGTGTGTTTGTGTGTGTGTGTGTGCTTTTGAGTATCTGTGAGTGCGTATCGCGGAATGGCCAGCTTTAGCCTGTCCAAGTATTTACAATTTCAATTATCAAACATCAGAACACATCACAATCTAAAAGGCGCCTAAAACATCGCATAGGAGCTCTTTCCATAACATAAAATCTGGTCTCTTCTCCGCCCTTCTCAGTGCTCCACCTATTCTGGTAGTGCCACCTGAATGTTTCATAGGATCCATTCCTCCCCTCCAATGGCCTTGCTATATCAGTCCTCCAGGGAACTGTTGAGAGAGGGAGATGGATGGGAAGATAACAAACAAACAAAAAAGAAATAAAACGATGGACTGACAGCATTGCGGAATGGGCTGAGAAACCATTTACAGAGACCAAGGTTTTGGCACACAACCGACGGAGCTGGAAGATTCTGGTGTGAACTGTTCTTTAGTGCAGTGCCCCAATGACTGTTCGTAGAGTTA
>JAPXFY010000026.1:32811166-32818666 GCA_030674185.1 Monoplex corrugatus | reverse complement strand
CACACACACACACACACACACACACACACACACAACACACAATATATATATATATATATATATATATATATATATATATATATATATATATATATATATATATATATATACTTGAATATTGAAGCAAACCATCGTAGTTTTCCCCAGGAAAACCATGGAGAAAAGAATTCAAGAAGATGACAAGCATTCTTACCAACAAATGCCTATCAATTAACATCAGGATGAAAGTCCTTGAATGTTATATAGAACCACTACAGTTGTACGGATGCGAGCAAGATTGAGGCAGCCGAGATGCGCTTTCTCAGAAGATCACTCAGATAAGGAAGATTAGGAAAAGACAGGCAACATTTATAGGCCATTTTATGAGGAAGGGGATTTGGAGCTCCTGGTCACAACGGGAAAGCTGGAGGGAAAGAGAGCACCAGGTAGACCCAGGGGAGAGAATGCTGGACGGACTTGCAGAGTGGCTGGGGATGAGGAGGGGGGGGGGAGATGCTAAGGGCAACGAGAGATAGAGATGGTTGGAAGTCCATGGTCGCCAACGCCATGCGGCAGGGCACCTGATGATGATGATGATGATGATTGTAGCAAACTGGGACCGTCAAACGGAACCACCCAAATGAGGACTGCTATAAGGGATAGTGCTGGAAGGCTGAAACTTTGTTTTCTGAGGTTTTTTTTTTAAATGAGGATCGCATCTGTCTATTTGAATTTGTGATATCTCTGTGTGAATGGTACCGAGTATTTGGGGACCTGAGACACAATCCATTGGGGACCAGACACACAATCCATTTGGGGACCTGAGACACACAATCCATTTGGGGACCTGATATACACAATCCATTTGGGGACCTGAGACACACAATCCATTTGGGGACCTGAGACACACAATCCATTTGGGGACCTGAGACACACAATCCATTTGGGGACCTGAGATACACAATCCATTTGGGGACCTGATATACACAATCCATTTGGGGACCTGAGACACATAATCCATTTGGGGACCTGAGATACACAATCCATTTGGGGACCTGAGATACACAATCCATTTGGGGACCTGAGACACACAATCCATTTGGGGACCTGAGATACACAATCCATTTGGGGACAAATGCACAACCAAAATAGGACATATGCCCACACAAAGACTCAAATGACATCTTTCAGTGTAAGTAGTACAGTGGTCCCTCCTATGAGCGACCTTCTTTCGAGCGACCACCTCCAATTCCCGACCAGAATTTCTGTGACTGATCAGTTTCACTATATAACTGTCCTCTATTGAGCAACCACCTCCAATACCCGATTTACGACCGCCCAATTATAAATTTTAACGACCACATTACAAAAATCAGAAAAAAGGAGTAGACAAAAAAGAACAAAACCAGAATATCTTACTACCGTATCCACACATTTTAGACTTAATCGCACATTGATAAACCTTGTGTGCTTCCCTCATTGTGGTTGTCTACATACATAATGTGTGGAAGTTGTCCGTGTGAAATGTATGAAGGCATAGGTTATGCTACCTTAAAAGCACACAATTAGACCAAAAGCTCTTCCACTGCGTAGTGAAATGAAATGTGCGAACAATGGTTCATTTGCAGACAATCAGCTATCAGTCATTGTACATCTGCTCAAATGAAAGCTGTCTCTAGTCTTGATTTCGTGATCGAAAAACAACACTTCAAGTGAGATGCAGGAAAAAACATACAAACAAACAAACAAACAAACAAAAAACAACAATCATCGCTGTTGTCTTTTAAAAATAAAAGCCTGAGGTCAACCCTTGTATTTCTACTGGATGCATAATTTGAAAACAACGCATGAAACACCTCTGTTGAGAGAGCATTGCTGTGCAAAATGACCACAAACAGCATCTTTAGTTGCTCGAGAGGCGTGGCTCCTGGCCTGGCCCTTGACCCCCCAACCCCAACCCTCCCCCCTCCCCCCGCACCCTGATCACATGCTGTGATAGACATTCCAGTGTCAGTAAGCAACTGACACGGGTCTTTCCCTTCCTCACATCTGTTGAAAAATGGCGATTTTTCGCTCTTTTTGAAAACGTCTTAGAAGTAAGTCGAGGTTTTGTCGGCTTCCACTTTCTGTCAAGTAAACGTTCTGTCTCTTGACTCTGTCTTGACGAAAATTGAAAAATTCCACCTTAATCGTTTGTGATTCATTTTCCCTTAATTTGAAGATACCGTCAGCATGCCCAGTGAGATTAACGTAAAGTGGACGATGTTCAGAGTGGGGCACATAGAGTAATGGAGTGAAGTGGAATTAAGTAAGCTGTTATTTGGCTATGACTGTTGAAATGACGGTGTTCTCTCTCTCTCTCTCTCTCTCTCTCTCTCTCTCCTCTCTCTCTCTCTCTCTCTCTCTCTCTCTCTCTCTAAAACGTATAAAGTTTACTGGAACAAAAGATCAGAATGGTTTGACAAGGACTGTCAGCAAGCAAAAAAAGAAACAAGGCGTAAACTAAATTATTTTAGGAAAACTAGGAAGGAAGAAGATAGAATTTCATATGTGGAAGAGAGGAAAAAGTACAGACGTTTACTAAAGACAAAGAGACAAGCATTTAGGAAACAGAAAGCAGATTCGCTAACCATGGAAATGACTAATTCATCACACTTCTGGAAACTGCTGAGAAGTATGGGTTGTGGAAACAAAGACAAAGTCTCAAATGATATTGATATTAATGTCTGGTTCGAGCACTTCAAGAATATTTTTCAAAATTATGGGGGACATGTTGGTGAACATTGTGATATTGAGGTAGATCTATCTGAGGAAAGGAGCATACTCTAAATAGAGATATATCTGAAGAAGAGGTTAAACGAGCAGTTGGTAAACTTAAGACTGGTAAAGCAAGCGGAATTGACAGCGTTTCAGCTGAAATGTTAAAAAATGGGGAAGCGATGTCATAGCTTTTCTAACAAAACTGTTCAAAATAATTTTTGACTCGGGGATTTATCCAAAAGAGTGGCCAAAGCCATTATCATCCCCATTTTCAAGAAAGGGGATCCTGAAAATGCAGATAATTATAGAGGTATATCTTTATTAAGCATGATATCTAAATGTTACACAACAATACTGAACAAGAGATTATACACCTGGTTAGAAGCTAATAATTTGATCTCAGAGAGCCAGGCAGGTTTTCGTAATAGATACTCAACTGTTGATCATATATTCACACTACATGCTATCATTCAGAAATGCATGCACAAGAAAGGGATGAAATTATATGTTGCTTTTGTTGACTTTAAAAAGGCTTTCGATTCGGTCAGACATGATAAACTCCTACATTGTATTAGAAAGGAGGGTGTTAAAGGGAAATTTCTCGCATCATTAATGGCAATGTACAAGTCATTGGTGTCATGTATCCGAGTTAACGATAAATTTTCAGAGATGTTTCAATGTCCGGTTGGAGTAAGACAAGGTTGTGTCTTGAGTCCTACATTGTTTTCGATATTTATAAATCAGTTAGCAAATTGTATGGGTGATAAAGGAAAACATGGCATCCAATTACTACCTGGGATGTTGGAAATATTTGTTTTACTCTTTGCAGATGATGTGGTACTTTTCTCAACTACACCAAATGGTTTACAGAATCAGCTGAACGTTTTAAGTACGTGTTGTAACAACATGAAATTAAAAGTAAATATTGACAAAACGAAGGTCATGGTGTTTAGAAACGGAGGGTTCCTCGGAAAACGTGAAAAATGGTCATATGAAGAAAATAAGTTGGAAGTTGTGAATAATTATTGCTATTTAGGTTTTAATTTCACGACAATGGTAAGTGTCAAAAAAGGTACTGCACATTTAGCAACTAAGGGGAAGAAAGCTGTCATACAGCTAAATAGGGTTCTCCAAAAATTCAAGGAAATGACAATGGATACTTTCTTTAAAATATTTGACGCAAAGGTACAACCCATTCTGTTGTACGCGTCAGAAGTATGGGGATTAAAACGAATGGAACACATAGAAAAGGTACATATGATGGCGTGCAAAAGATTTTTAGGAGTGCCTGTTAAGACACCAAGCAAGATGGTGTACGCTGATCTGGGAAGATATCCATTATTCGTTAACTCTGTGGTCGCATGCTTAAGATATTGGTTTAAATTGCTACAAATGAGTGCCGAAAGATTTCCGCATAAAGCTTACCAAATGCTTCTGGAATTAGATAGAAATGGAAAGGATTGTTGGGCATCAGAGGTAAGAAATATCTGTGTGATACAGGTTTCAACATTGTATGGCTCCAACAGGGAGTTGGGGATGTAAAACTATTTTTAAACATATTTAGACAAAGACTTGTCGATCTGTTTATCCAAGAATGCACTAGTATTATTAGAGATGGTGACAGATATGAGTGCTATAGATCATTCAAAACAATTTTTGAAAAAGAAAAATATATTTCTGACATGGATACATACTGTCTCAGAGTGGCAATCACACAACTAAGATTTGATGTACTACCGCTGAATAACAATTCACATCGTTATAGTGAGAGTATTCACAAAAGGGCATGCCCTTTTTGCAAAACTCATATCGAAAATGAATATCACCTTATATATGACTGTCCCACTTATACAGATATTAGAGTAAAATTCCTCAAAGATTCAGCTAGAATGCCACTTTATCTACTGCTCAAAGCAGAAAATTCTCATCATAGATACAATGTGTCCAGATTTGTTTTTCATGCCATCAACAGACGCAAAAAAATCATGAATGAATAAACTAACGAAAATAAGTCATCACCAGTACTATATTACTGTATTACATTAGTAATTATACAATGCTGTATAGGTATAATAAATGGTAAAACTATTAACGCTTGTTCCATTATATTTTTGTAGTCATTTCGATATAAACTGTGTACAGACTGTAAATTATGCACAAAAACGCGGGGGTAAAGATAATTTTGAAAAATCGAATTGTTTATTGATACCTGTTTTACAAATATTTGGTAAATTGATGATTCATTGATTGACTGCTTAACTGATTGTTTGATTAATTCATTGATTGATTGATGGATGCACTGACTGAATGATTGATCTATTGATTAGTTGCTGACTAAGTACTGATCGGGAAAATGATTTATATGAAACTGATCAAATTGTTCGGTGACTCGCTAACTAGTTTGGTTTATAGATGAGTAATTGTATTAGGCGACAAACTTAACTGGTAGAGAAACGGTTCAGTATTTTAACTGATCGGATTCAGATGGCTAATTAAATGATAGAATGGCAGTTGATTGATTGATTGATTACCGTTGCCACGGTACACTGAATGTACTAAGTATTTGTTTGATTAGATGGATAAAGTGAAGTATGTTTCGCAAGCAAGGTGATTTACCAATTATTTGTTGATTGTGTGATGATTGTATTACTTGACCGGCTGTTGGCTATACAGAGAGACTAATTGCTTGATCAGTAGATAGAGGAATGGAACGATATATGTATATGTATTAAATATCTTTATGACTTGTTTGATGCCTTAATGCACTGATGAAGCTTAATTATAATCAAGTACTGTTTAGTGTATTACTTCATTAAATGTTAGATTTAGTCAGCAAAAGAAAGATCTGTTGACTGTTACACCAACGAAGTATTCAACTGAGGAAAGCGCGGAAAGTGTCAATGTTCGACGATGCAATCATACGCATTGCAATATTGGTGTAATCCACAAAAACCCTATCTCCCCCCCCCCTCCCACCGACTATTGTATTGTGGCCTAAGGCCGATGTACATTAAAAAATTCTGAGTTCTGAGTTCTGAGTTCTCTCTCTCTCTCTCTCTCCTTCCCCTTTACACTTCTCGAGAAAGAGGAAAATCACAAAGCTAAACACAAAGGACACATATTCACATAGGAACTTATCAATAGGAAACGGGCTTTTTTGTTATATTGTGTTTGTTCCTGTACCAAACAGTAGATGTGTTACGCTATGAACTTGTAATGTCATTGTTTCCAGCATCTGATATTTCAGAAGGTGATTCACTTTGCGACAGTTCCGTAACCTGTATAACTGGCCTGCGAAAATCTTTCCTTCTTTCGCTTTAGGCCTGTAGCTGGGATGCCAGCCATGCTAACGGAAAATGCATCCACGTCTGATCGGTTACCCTGGAGACATCTGTTTAATTCACGTGTCGGATTATCCTTGACTAGACTGTGGTACTGTTTACAAAAGGAAGCAGCAGCACTGTCCAAGATAGGACCCTGGTACTGTTAATGAAGTGGCACAGTCTCAGATCAAGCCATAGATAGTGCTGAGGAATGAAACATCTGCTTGACATCTTGTTAGTCATTAGAAGCTTTTACAGACTCCAGGAAAGTATACACACTTGTGAAGAGAGAAAGGGACAGACAGACAGACAGACAGACAGAGAGAGACAGAGAGAGAGACACAGAGAGAGAGAGACACAGAGAGAGAGACAGAGAGAGAGAGAGAGAGAGAGAGAGAGAGAGAGAGAGAGAGAGAGAGAGAGACAAACTATGGGACAAAATGCCACACTCATGTCAACTTTATGAGCCTCTAACACAGACTCGGCGAAACGTCATGTGTAATACAGTGTGCAGACTCGTGTGTAACGTTTCCTTTAACCAGAACAAGAATACATTTGCAAATATTCTATAGTGACAACAAATATGTCGTTCTTTTCCCACTTTATTTAGCAAAATTTTAGTTAATGTAATGCTTACCAGGATCAATCGAGTGCAGGTGACTTGCGAGAATGATGACAACACATTCTGTGGCGTGGAATACATTTGAATGACATCTCTTTGTTAGTACGGACATAGACGTCTATAGACTCAGCTTGGACGTTGTCGGAAATGTGTGAATTTACCTTTCTTACATCTGTTTGTCGTCAGTATTCTCACAGGCTGGGCCCAAATTGCCAACATAGTATTCTCCATTCACTGACAAACACAATGGAACATAATACATAATGTCAATTATATTTGGCTGCAGTAAAACATATCCTTGAATTAAATATAAGATCTACTATTTTGAGTGATTTCTGTTCGTCAGTACTGATGTAACCTTATTAGAAAGGCACTGAAGGTGAACAGAACCGATTGTGTCCGAGTGCCCCACTCTGATGTACATGTATTGTGTGACTCAAGCAGACAAAAAATGATAATGACAGAAAATAAATACGTAAATAAATAAATAAATAAATAAACACTTCGAACGGTATTTAGTGTGCCCTTGCCAAGTTAGACAAGTCAAGTGGCCAACTTCGTGAAGGTGGGGGTACTTAACTTGCATCGCTATCCTCACTCGAATTAAGCCGGAAACCATCTGCTGGGATGTGATAAGTGATCGTCAATACGTATGACAATGTCAGGAAGATTGTAGCATCTCTCTCTCGAGCACAAGAAAAGAGAATGGAAACGGTCTGCACAGTACAACGTCAAACATCGTGTCGGTTAAATTGTCGCCGCACAGTGGGGTAATTATGCTGCGTCTCCCTCCTTCCCTGTAGAGGTGGATTTTTT
>JAPXFY010000026.1:32786166-32801166 GCA_030674185.1 Monoplex corrugatus | reverse complement strand
TCTGAAGTCTGCGGAACAAAAAGTCGCCCAACATTCCAACAACCCCACAGCCTCACCACAGTGCAAGAGAGCGTGGAAAAAGATCCCCATCAGCACCACCGTGATGATGTTCGTGCTGACTGCAGTCTTCATCCTCAGCTTTCTGCCCCACCTGGTGCTGCTCATCTTGTGGGTTCTGGACTCTGGTGCCCTTCAACACATCGGTGTGCACGTCTATAACATCCTCTTACGCTCCTACTACATCAACAGCATGGTCAACCCCTGGGTCTACTGGACGTGCTCTGCTCAGTTCAGACACAAATGTCGTCTTCTTTTCCCCTGCAAACGTGCTGTGTGAGCTGGCTTCTCGACGACTTTTGTCGAAATACATGTACATGTAGTTCTTATCCCTGTGTATCGTATGACATGTGATAGTGCTTGAACGTAAATGGAAATCTCATCTCATCTCATCTCTCTCCCTCGCCAGGATCGGTGGTAGGAGCCACGCTCGACGTCACAAGTTTTCTTCAGGTAACACGAATAAGACATCTGTGGACGACCTCCTGGATCTCCAGACCATCACAGACGTCAGCGATCTTGTTGAAACAGGAGGTGTGCGGTCATCCCTTTCTTCTCCTCGCCTCAACTTTTCCCCTGCAGGACCGTTGACATCAGATCTGTTTTGGCGTTTCTGATTGCATGGCCTACATATTTCAGCTTTCTTTTGTTGATCTATGTCAGCAGCTGGCGCCTAACATTCAGTTCATTTAACACACCATCGTTTGTTCTTCTGTCTGTCCAGATGACTCCGAGAAGTTGTCTACAGAGCCACATTTCCTCCGCACTGATTTTGTTTTCTTCGTCTGTTCTTAGTAACCAGAAGAACAAGAAAACGAATGCAAGCGCGTATTCAACAAAACAAAACAAAACAAGCGCAAATTTTCGGCCAACCGGCCTTTGTCAAGCGCGAACGCACGGTCACAAACAGATCACAAACACCAAACAATGGATAATAAAACAGGACTAAAAACTTCCCTGCCGCCTCGTCCAGTGGATAAAAAGTTTTAGTGTCCAGGCTTCATAACATTTGAAATATCTAGGATCTGCAAAAGCAAATGACGTCTCCTGCACAAAAGGTGTGAAAACAAGAATTGGCATGGCAAAACAAACAACAAAAAATGGTCCAGTTAAACAACATACGGAAAGACAGAGGGCTTCCCAAAGATTTAAAACTAAGAATCCTGAACATTTTGGTTTGGCCTGTTTTAAAGTATGGTCGCGAAGCTGGACACTAAATGGAGCTATGAAAAAGAAAAATATGAAAATAGTATCGAAACGCCTATCTGATATAACAAGACGAGAAAGGCACAAATTTTCGGCCAACTGGCCTTTGACAAGCTTAAACGTGAGACAACACATAGTAAATGACAAACAACAATACAAAAAGTGGAAAAAACAGAACAAAAAACAAACAGGGAAATGTTGCTGTTTTTCCACTAATTTTTATATTTGTTGTTTGTTATTTGATGTTGTTGTCTTAACTTTACACTTGACAAAGCCAGTTGGTTGAAAATTTGCGCCTGCCTTGTTTTGTTATATAAAATACGCGTTCTGGTTCTATTTTCGTGTTTTTCTGGTTCCTGTTTTTTGAATGCTAGCAGTCATACTTGTCTGGGATGTCATACATGGAGGTAATTTCTTGTCCATTTGATTTACAAGTCTTGAACAAAAAAACAAAAAAAAAAGCCACGAAAAAAAAAATGTTTATAGTATCTTCTCGACGAAAGTTTATCACTCCTTTGGTCTTGTCCAGTTTCTTCCATTCATCCAATTTCTTTTATATAATTTTTAACCTTTTAATTTAACTCCAGCACTCTATCCCCCAACTGCCAAAACTTAACTCTTACTCTTAGAGACTCCCTCAACTGCCAAAACTTAACTCTTAGAGACTCCCTCACCCTATCCACCAGCTTCTCGCAGGAAGCTGGTGGATAGGGTGAGGGAGTCTAAGGGTTACGTTTTTGCTTTACTAGCGTGGTTGACGACGCGGGAGGGCTGATGGACACGGTGCAAAGAGTTAAAAAAAAAAAAAAAGGACACGAGCAAATGCTGGCATGAGAAATGGCAGACAAATTGTAGTCCCCGGTTTCTGGCCGCAACTCCTAAATCAAAGTTTCAACCACTGTTAGAAAATCCCAGTTCAAGACACCCAGTAACAATAAACGATTTAAGTCAAGGGTCTGCTGTTTAAAAAAAATGCAACTATTTTCAAATCAATGAATTAACATCAGAACAACTGGACATTCAAGACATTATCGGCCAACGCAAACTTTCAGTGTTCGCACAGAATTCAGGTCATGTGAGGACGACAATACATGACGGCTCCAGACTCCAGACAGTTTTGAATCTCGTGTTTAACCCTTTGACTCCCTTACCCTATCCACCAACTTCAAAAACGTAACCCTTTGACTACTTCACCCTATCCACCAACTTCAAAAACGTAACCCTTTGACTCCTGCACCCCATCCACCAACTTCAAAACGTAACCCTTTGACTGCTTCACCCTATCCACCAATTCAAAAACGTAACCCTTTGACTGCTTCACCCTATCCACCAACTTCAAAAACGTAACCCTTTGACTCCTGCACCCAATCCACCAACTTCAAAAACGTAACCCTTTGACTGCTTCACCCTATCCACCAATTCAAAAACGTAACCCTTTGACTGCTTCACCCTATCCACCAACTTCAAAAACGTAACCCTTTGACTCCTTCACCCTCTCAGTCACTGCTGCGCTAAGTACCTTTCGTGATCCCAAGACAGAAGTACAAAAAGGACAAATTTTTCAGTGACGGTGATGACATAAAATGCTTCCATCAAATTTCATGGACTGATGCATTATTTTCAACGGAAAGTTAAATGTAATTTTTTTTTTTTTTCATGTACTTCTCCATTAAATAGAAAAAAAATTGTTTTAAGCTTACTTTTCCCAACAACATCTGACAAACATTAAATGCTCACCATCTGGTTTGATTTTTAAAAATTTTTTCATAATGGCTATGATAATATTATAATCATGAAAAACATGATGACGATGATCAGGATGATAATCATGGTGTTATAGAGTTCCCGTATAGGAGTGAGACTTGCGTGACAGGGCTGTTCTCTAAGTTTACTATCATAATGAAATCCTTTAACCAGGCCCGAGAGATATACACCTGGTGTGTTAGTCAGGAGGTCTGGACAACACTGTGAATGACGCATCCATGAAGTGGATGAGACTCGACCTTGGGATCCCAGCCTTCCCAGTGAGTCCAGAGCATATATTGAGCTGTGGGCAGGAGCCAAAGGACAGGGGGAAAGACAGGGATACAAACCGATAAAAATCCAATGGTGATTTCACAGGACAAAATGGGGTTTGAACCCAGAACCTTCCATTCGGTAGTCTGAAATGTTAACCATTGTACCACGGTGATAATTGATTTATTATAATTATTATGATTACAACCATCATCATCATCATCATCATAACCCATCAAAATCATCATCATAACCCATCATTATCATCATCATCATCATCACAATCATCATCATCACTTTCATCATCATCATTATTGTTGTTACAATTATTATCATGAATTGTAATAGTAGTAGCAGTAGTAGTGGTAGTTATAGTGGTAGTAGTGTTATTATTATTATTATTTATTGTTATTGTTGTTATTGTTATTGTTATCATAGTTCTTATTGTTATTTCTTCTCTTTATCATATCATATTGTTGCTGTTATTATTGTTATCATGTTCTTATTCTTGTTTTTACTAGTAGTAGTAATGGTCATAGTAGTAGTAGTAGTAGTAATAATAGTAGTAGTGGTAGTATTGTTGTTGTTGTAATTATATAATTACTATTATTATCGTTATCGTAATCATCATCATCATCACCATTGTTATTACTATTATTGTTATTAAGAGCGTATTATTATCGGTAGTCTGAAATGTTAACCACTGTACCACGGTGATAGTTGATTTATTATAATTATTATGATTGTGATTATTATCATTATATCTATTGTTATTAACTTAAATAACTATCATCATCATCATCATCATCATCATAACCCTGTTGTTGTTACTGCTGCTGCTGTTCATTTTGTTTGTCTTTGTTGTTTTGGCTGGAATGGCAGCAAGTGTTCCTGTCAGTATAGGAGAAGTGTAGGGTGGAACGAGTGGGTGTGAGGAGGGTGGGGCCGATAGTGGTGATATTAAGGTTGGACCATCTTCTGCCCTCGCTGTCTTCTTATTCATCATAGGACAGGTTAGGACTTTGTACTGTAGTCATGTCTGTATGTTTTGATTTGTGAAAACAATAAACGATCTGATGAAAAAATGTGTGTATGGATGGATGGATGTGTGTGTGTGTGTGTATGTATGTATGTGTGTGTGTGTGTGTGTGTTATGTATGTATGTATGTATGTATGTATGTATGTATGTATGTATGTATTTGTATGTATGTATGTATGTGTGTGTATGTATGTATGTATGTGAGTATGTATGTATGTATGTATGTTTGTATGTATGTATGTATGTAAGTATGTATGTATGTATGTATATACGCATGTATGTATGTATATACGCATGTATGTGTGCATGTATGTATGTATGTGTGCATGTATGTGTATGCATGTATGTATGAATGTATGTATGTGTGCATGTATGTATGTATGTGTGTGTGTATGCTATATGTATGTATGTATGCATGTATGTTTGTATGTAGTGTATGTATGTACGTATGTAGTGTATGTATGTGTGTGTATGTATGTACGTACGTATGGATGCATGTATTTATGTATGTGTGTGTGCATGTATGCGTGTGTGTATGTATGTGTGTGTTTCTCTGTGTGTGTGTGTGTGTGTATCTCTCTCTCTCTCTCTCTCTCTCTCTCTCTCTCTCTCTCTCTGTCTCAGAGGACACAAGCTTGGGGTTGCTTTATTTTATTCGTGATGCATAGCAAAGAGCAGAAAGAGCAAGTATGAAGCAAAACATACCACACACACATACACATAACATGGGGGACAAGAACTCAACACGAGACGACTGCTGACTGTAGTACAGCTGATAGTCCATTGACACAGACAGGTTCGTCAGATACCTCCTCTTGGGCAATTAGTGTGCACCAATCCTGATACTAATATCACTACTAACGATGGTGATGATGTTGATGATAGTAACAACAGTAACAATGTCATTTCTATCGTTAATCATCATCATTGCGTAGGGAAGGAATGTACCAGTATCTGTGGCCATTGAACTGGCGTAAGACATTGGGGACATCAAAACGTAAGAAACGAGAAAAGAATGGAAAGTTAATCCAACAGCGGAAACATTAGATTAAGCAGTGGCACCGTTAAGAGCAACATCTTTGTTTTAAAGGTTTTTCTGTTCTTTTTGCTGAAAATAAAACTACCGTTAAGAGAACTTTTTTGTTGTTTTTCGTGTTTGTTTGTTTGTTTGTTTGTTTGTTTGTTTGTTGTCCAGAATGCAGTCATTTTTGAAAGATCAGAAGGACGTAGTACAAAATCAAGAAAAACACTGACGACTTGCATTGACCAAAGAGCAGGACCGGTTATTTTTGCTAATTGTTGCAACAGCTACGTAACTGTTCTAAGAGCAGCGTCAATGTTCCAAAAGCAGAATCATAATTCAGAGAGCAGGGACAGTGTACTACGAGCAGAGCTTAAGAGCAGAATCACTACTCTAATAGTAGAGAGGTTGTCCCAGGAGCAGAGCTTAAGAGCAGAATCACTACTCTAACAGTAGAGAGGTTGTCCCACGAGCAGCGTCTGTGTTCTAAAAAAAGAAAGCAAAAGCAGTGTTCTGAGCGCAGAGATTTTGAGCTAAGAACTGAAGGAACACGAAATCATAGTTTTGAGACAGAATCTTAGTGCCAAACCGTTGTCAGTGAAATTGCTGTTCAAACAAGAACATGTCACCGTTATGCCCATCTCACCCCCTCAAAAAACGTAGCTAACTGCTGGCATTGAGAAAATAAATTAAAAAAAACACTAAGGAGTGATAAATGCGTAACTACAATCATTTTCGTCAATTAAAATATGGTTTCTGTCTATATCAAAAGTGATTGCCAGGAAACGAACGTTCATCAACATTTCAGAGTCATTTTTGACCAGTTAAAAAAACAGAAAAACAAAAAACGAAACAAAACAAAAAACAACAAAAAACATCAGGGAAATTTTCTTATTATAGTTTTTGTCCTAAGTTTGTACTTCTTTGTTGTGTTTTGTGTAAGTTTGACGAAAGCCAGCCGGTCGAAAAATTTGTGTTTGTCTTATTCTGTCAATGAAATGCGCATTCTCTTTCTATTTTCGCGCGAGGTTCGGTTTCTATTGCTGTGTGGATGGGTCATAAAGAGAGGCATCAGATCATTCCGTGAGTCCTGTGTGTTGTTAGTACACACTTGTAGTGGACATATCGCCGTTATTACCGGAACCATCGTCTGAATGGTCAGTGTTAAATGACTCTTTTTCGGAAACAGCACAAGAAGACGCGCCCGTGGTGATGAAATCGGTTCCGTAGGTCCCAGCTTGCGTGGTACCGAAGGAGTCTGAGCAGGTAGTGTTGGAATAGGGGCTGTAACTGGTGGCATATTGGCAGGTAGTGTTTTAATAGGGGATGGTAGTGTTGGAATAGGGGCTGTAAGAGGTGGCATATTGGCAGGTAGTGTTTTAATAGGGGATGGTAGTGCTGGAATAGGGGCTGTAAGAGGTGGTATATTGGCTGGTAGTGTTGGAATAGGGGCTGGTAGTGTTGGAATAGGGGCTGTAAGAGGTGGTATATTGGCTGGTAGTGTTGGAATAGGGGCTGTAAGAGGTGGCATATTGGCTGGTAGTGTTGGAATAGGGGCTGGTAGTGTTGGAATAGGGGCTGTAAGAGGTGGCATATTGGCTGGTAGTGTTGGAATAGGGGCTGGTAGTGTTGGAATAGGGGCTGTAAGAGGTGGCATATTGGCTGGTAGTGTTGGAATAGGGGCTGGTAGTGTTGGAATAGGGGCTGTAAGAGGTGGCACATTGGCTGGTAGTGTTGGAATAGGGGCTGTAAGAGGTGGCATATTGGCTGGTAGTGTTGGAATAGGGGCTGGTAGTGTTGGAATAGGGGCTGTAAGAGGTGGCATATTGGCTGGTAGTGTTGGAATAGGGGCTGTAAGAGGTGGCATATTGGCTGGTAGTGTTGGAATAGGGGCTGGTAGTGTTGGAATAGGGGCTGGTAGTGTTGGAATAGGGGCTGTAAGAGGTGGTATATTGGCTGGTAGTGTTGGAATAGGGACTGGTAGTGTTGGAATAGGGGCTGTAAGAGGTGGTATATTGGCTGGTAGTGTTGGAATAGGGGCTGGTAGTGTTGGAATAGGGGCTGTAAGAGGTGGTATATTGGCTGGTAGTGTTGGCATAGGAGCTGGTCGTGTTGGAATTCCGTTTCTCGAGTTCATGACCTGAAAATGAAAAAAAAAGTCCCAAGGTTAGGGACAGTTGGAGCCGGACACAGTAAGCCACCCTTAATTAACCATTTAGCATGCGGCCATACAGAGTTTGTTTCATCATCGTCATCATCTTCATCATCACCATCGTCATCATCGTCGTCGTCGTCGTCACCATCGTCGTCGTCGTCATCATCATTATCACCATAGTCGTCGTCGTCGTCGTCATCATCGTCGTCATCGTCATCATCGTCGTGTGTGTGTGTGTGTGTGTGTGTGTGTGTGTGTGTGTGTGTGTGTGTGTGTGTGTGTGTGTCTGTGTCTGTGTCTGTGTCTGTGTCTGTGTCTGTGTCTCCGTGTCTCTGTGTCTGTCTCTGTGTCTGTCTGTGTGTGTGTATGTGTGTGTGTACGTGCGTAGCACCAAAAGAAACACATGTCCTGTTCCATCCTTTCGTTACTATAGGCAGCACCACTGATAACCAGTTACTGCTCAAATCTATCCCCCCCATCCACCCACCCCCTATTCATTTAAACTCAGCATGCCCAACTTACAGTGTGACACTCCCTCCTCCTCTTGGTATCGACCGATCTGAAACATATCCTGTCACCCCTGCCTTTCAGAATGGACCGTACCTACTGACAATGTATTCATCATCATCATCATCATCATCATCATCATGTGCCCTGCCAAGTGGCGTTGGCGACCGTGGCCCTCCATACGAATCTATCCCTTGTTGCCGCAAGCACATCTTTCACCCTCTCTGTCCTCAGCCACCCTGCAGATCCGTCCAGTATTTTCTCCCTGGGTCTACCTGGACCATGTATTATCCTTATCTAAAAGTAGTCTGGTCCTGGGCATAAGACTATTCTTTATCTTACCTGTCACCCCAAATTGTCATCGTATGGAGCATGTAACTTCATTGCAAAGGCCATCAGCATCTCATTATGTAAGTGTCCCTGTAAAGGACAGCATTGACATCATCAGAGGGAGGTTACAGGACGACAACAGCCTTCAGCAGCGCACCAACATGCCAGTGGAACACATTTGCGAACTGCTATCCTGCTGCGTCAACACACCTACTTCACCTTTGAAGGACACTTCTACCAACAGACCGAGGGTGCAGCCATGGGGTCCCCTGTGAGTCCTATTGTTGCCAACCTCTTCATGGAAAACTTCGAGGAGAAAGCTTTGGCATCGTTCCACACTCCTCCACGCTACTGGGGCCGTACATGGACGACACTATGACTGTGCTAAAAAGATCGGTGGTCGAAGACTTCACGAACCATCTCAACAACCAACACCCTGCCATCAAGTTCACCTACGAGGTAGAAGAGAACGGCAGCATCGCGATGTTGGATACCCGCATCACCCGGACGGAGATAGGCCTCGCCTTCTACGTCTACAGAAAGCCGACCCACACGGACCAGTACCTACAATTCGACAGTCACCAGCCACTGGGACACAAGCTTGGAGTAATCCGCACCCTTACCCACCAAGCGAAGACCATCTGCTCTACTGACATCAAGAAAGTGCTCAGTGTGTCGGGATACCAGAAATGGGCCTGGGATATCCTGGGGGGCAAGAAAACCATACTCCACCCCTCCACTGAACGGCAAACCCCTTCGAGAGGGTATGTCTCCATGCCGTACGTCAGCGGCGTCACTGAGGCTCTCAGCAGGAAGATCAGGAAGTTGGGAGTCAGTGTCCACGCCAAGCCCACTAACACCATCAGAAGCCAGTTGGTCCACCCCAAAGACAAAACAGACAAATTGGACAAATCAGGGGTGATATACGAGATAGATTGCCAGGACTGTGACCAAAGTTACATTGGCGAAACTGAGAGCAACTTGCACAAAAGATTAAAAGAACACAAACGTGAGTCCTCTCCAGTGGGAGAACATCTGACCCACACCCAACATCACTTTGAAAAGGACAATGTGCAAGTTCTCGACAAAAAAGCAAGATGGTTCCAGAGGGGAGTAAAGGAGGCAGTCTACATCGCGCAAGGAACCTCACCCTCAACCGTGACCGGGGCCGACACAACCTGCCATCGGTGTACTCCTCACTCATTCAGTCGCACTGTCGTGAGTTCGCTCACGGTGGTGCGCACTGAAGCCAGTTCTCAACCCAGCAGTTGCGCTGCGCAAGTGAGTAGCCATTTTACTGAGAGACGCGTTTAGTACGGTAGTCATTATGTCATTATGTAACCCCCCTCACTGAAAGGAAATTATCTCACCGAAAGGAAATGATCTCACTGACAGGAAATGTTGTCACTGACAGGAAATGATCTCATTAATGTCTTGATCTGTTTCTCTCTCTCTCTCTCTCTCTCTCTCTCTCTCTCTCTCTCTCTCTCTCTCTCTCTCTCTCTCTCACACACACACATACACACACACACACACACACACACACACACATTCTCTCTCTCTCTCTCTCTCTCTTACATTCTCTCTCTCTCTCACATTCTCTCTCTCTCTCTCTCTCTCTCTCTCTCTCTCTCTCTCTCTCTCTCTCTCTTTCCACCCCCCAACCCCCTGTGTTTTATGTAAAGCAGTCATTGAACATACTGCAACAAGCTGGTTCTGTAGAGAGAGCTACACAGACAAGAAGGTTTACAGCAGTGCGCTTATTTATCAGGACTCCATGACACCTGACCCTCGTCCAAATTTGATGAAAATCCACCCATCAAAACAATCGAACAATTATTGCCAGCTGGCTTAGTTCACGTCACAGGCAAGCGGACGGACGAAGAGTCTGAATGATGTGAAACACTGATGATACCAGAAAGCCAGACGAGGCTGATGAGGCAGCTCCAGGTGTGAAGGAAAGAAATCACAACAACATTCCCTCCCAGTTGGTTGCTCAAACGTGCTATAGAAGAAACGACACAGTTCTTTCCAGGAATATGGCAGTTTAACCCTTTGACTCCTGCAGCCTGTCCACCAGCATCCTGCATTGTCAACCATGCTAGTAAAGCAAAAGTCGACAGAGGAAGAGCTGCTTAATAAATATCAAATACTGGACCAATCTCAGTATGCCCAGATTGGCTGCAGCTGCTCTTCAGAGACAGACATGGAGAATCCTTTCTTGCGTTGCCACCCTTGATGTCTCCCTCCCTCCCCCCACCCCCACCCCATCAGGACTACGCTGGCGATGGGAGTAGGAGAACAAAAAGAAAAGAAAATTCACAGTCTAACCCGTGTTAAAACCTACAATGAGACAGGGATTTTTGTTTTTCTCCCACCCTCTACAAGGCATAGAAAAACTGTTCAGGTGCACGTTTTGAAAATGAGACGACACGCCAAAGTCTTTGTGCAGTGTGCATAGAATGCATAAATACAATCTTACTTAAAAACAACTGTCCTTGGCAAAATTCTCTCGAAAGTCCATTTCAATTCGTTAACAAAAGTATACACATATCGAAAAAAAAAAAGAGAGGGAGACAGACAGACAGACAGACAGACAGACAGACAGACAGACAGACAGACAGACAGACAGACAGACAGACAGGCAAAAAGGAAGGAGTAAGGCGACATAATCTCCCAGAAATTTGCACACATTTCATAGAAAGTTATGTTGTGAAGATGGCGACATAATCTCTCAGAAATTAGCCCACATTTCACATAGATAATCATGTTGTGAGGAAAACTGTTCATACACTTCAAGGTTTCTCTCACTTGATCTGGCTTTCCGGCTGAGCGCTTACTGTCATCAGTAGAAGGGGTCTTACAAGGCAGTGTAATTAGTAATATGAACTAGAACAGGCATGGTCAAACGCTACTGAAGTAACCCAGCTGCAATGCAGGGTCTGCTCTGGTAGGTTCCCCCATAGCGCCTTGATATAATATTTTCATCTGGCTCCCCATGGGCTTTTCAAAGCACTCGGACTTCGACAGAATGAACATGGGGTTGGTGCTGTGATGACCGGCCTGGTATCAACGCCACTTAGGTGAGGCAGAAGTTAGGACAAAATAACAACAGCAGCAGCAACAACAACAAAATATGATGCAATGCAGCACAAGACAATACTATGCTATGCTATGCAATACAGTACTATACTATACTGTACTATACTATACTATGCTATACTATACTATACTATGCTATACTATACTATGCTATACTATACTATGCTATGCTATACTATGCTATACTATACTATGCTATGCTATACTATACTATACTATGCTATGCTATACTATGCTATACTATACTATACTATGCTATACTATACTATGCTATGCTATACTATGCTATGCTATACTATGCTATGCTATACTATGCTATACTATACTATACTATACTATACTATACTATACTATACTATACTATACTATACTGTGCTATACTGTGCTATGCTATGCTATGCTATACTATACTAGGTAGAAAGAAACTCTAGGAAGAGCTAGACAACAGAAGGTCTTCAGAGAAGTAACCCCCTTTAGACAAGTGTTTCGGCCCTGAATTCCTTACACTCTCGGGGGGCCGGGCCACATCCAGGTCATGACTCCTGGATGCCCTTCTGCTGTTGTCTATTTTTTTTTTTTTTTTCCCACGCCGGGGATCGAACCTGGGCGATTCTGCGCTTCAGAACTGCGGTACGCGGTTTTACCAATGTGCTAACGGGGCACACATCATCTGTAGGGAATTTAATCCTTATGAAGTTCACTTTTTTGGTTCCTCCTTGCCCAGATCCAGCTTGAGCTCTTTTCTGCTGCCTCTGCCATCGCTTTAAGGGCTCTAGTCCTCTTCTTCCCAGAAATGGCGAGTTGTTTCATGAGATCATAAGCGGAGGTGCCCACAAACCCTCTTGCCCCGACCTCTATGGCGAAGATTTTGACCTGCAGACCTGCTTTCTTCAGGGTGCTGGCAAGACCGGCGTATTTTTCGGTCTTGTAGATATGTGCTTCTTCCATTCTGCTTTCGTATGGCACAGTGAGTTCTATCAGAATCACTTGTTTCGAGGAGTCAGAGTGGAGAGCGATGTCTGGTCTCATGCCTGTCTTGCTGATGACATCTGGGTAATTTCTCCACTCTGGGAGGTCTGCTGTACACTCCCAGTCGACTGCTCCATCCAGAAGACCCTTTGGCAATGTGCTGGTTGTCATAGCCCTTTCGGGCCAGACCTGTTTCCCTCCTGCTTTGTAGAACGTTGTCATAGCAATTGGTGCGTTTGGGGTCATGGTTTTTTCGCTAACCACATCTGTGATCACTTTCAGAACTTGGTTGTGCCTCCATGTATACCTTCCTTGGGCTAGCGCTACTTTGCAAGAGCTTAGGACATTTCCACTGTTTGTTTCTTCTGACAGAGCGGACATGCTGGGTCGTCTGCTTTCCCCCATTTCACTAAGTTTGCATTCGAGGGGAGCAGGTCATATACAGATCTGAGGAGGAAGCTTATCCTTAGAGGAGCCATGTGCCACATATCGTTCCAGCTGAGACTTCTTTGGAGTGCACTGTCCCATGTTGTCCATTGCCCCTGTTGACCTTGCTGGACTGCCTTCTGCACTCTTTTGACATCTTCTTCTTCCTTCAACTCCTGTATGATCATGTCTCTTTTTTCCTTCCCTTTGGCTTTGGACCACCACTGCATTTTTGTTGCTCCCAGTCCCTGTCTGTTGGTTTGCGTGTGTCCAATTATTTCTTTGATGCTGAGGTTTCTCTTGGCATTGTTTACAGCCTCTTGGACTTTCCACTTTCTGCCAGTTCTCAGCTTTGGATGAACTGATCTCACGATATTGTCCTCCGATTCCTCCAGCATGCTCAACAGTCTTGCTTTTCCAACTTTGTATTCCTCCACTATGGATTTGAGAGGTAGCTTCAGCATTGCTTGACGACAGTAGAATGCAACATCAGTGAGACCAGGTGGGACACCGAGCCATTTTCTTGTGTATTTGTTGATTTTGGCTTCCATTGCTTCGACTGTGCTGGTGCAAATGTCATAGATTAGCAGTGGCCACAGCAGCTTTGGTATCAGCATGAACTGTAGACACCAGACTTTGTATTTGCCTGGCAGTCCGCAGTTATCTATTTTCTTCAGGCCTTCTTCTGCTGTTTGCTTGGTTTCACATCCCCTTTGTGTGTCTTTCAGGGAGTCATCATACCATCTTCCGAGACTTTTTACTGGCTCTTCTGTGACAGTGGGGATGGCTTGGTTGGCTACCATGAATTTGACTGAATCTGCCACTTTTCCTTTTCGCAGTGAGAGACTTCGGGATTTCTTAGGTTTGAACCTCATTCTTGAAGAGGCCACCAGCTCATCCAGCTGCTTTAAGATTTGGTGTGTCTCTTCCTCATCCGTGGACAAGACTGTTGTGTCATCCATGAAAGCTTTCAGAGGAGGCATCTGGTATCCATCTCCCAGATTCACTGGACCTGAACTCTTCATTGCAGCTTTCAAGATGACTTCCATTGCCAACACGAACAGTATGGGAGAGATTGCACAGCCCATTGCAATGCCCACCTCTAGGTCTATCCAGTCCGTGGTGTATTCTTTGGTAGAGAACCGCATTGAGAACCCTTGGAAATACTTCCTCAGCATTGTTCGGATGTTTTCTGGGATGTGATACATTTCAAGAGCCAGCTGGATCATATCGTGTGGAACTGATCCATATGCATTCGCCAGATCAAGCCAAACTACGTCAATGTCTCTCTTCTCTGTTCTTGCTTTTTGGATGGCATCCCAAATCAACGTGGCATGTTCCAAGCATCCAGGCATTCCTGGTATGCCTCCCTTTTGGACTGACATATCCAGATACTTGTTTTCAGTCAGGTATTTTGTCAATCTTGCTGCCATAACAGAGAAGAAGATTTTCCCCTCGACGTTCAGAAGTGATATTGGCCTGAACTGATTGATGCTGCTGGAGTTCTGCTCCTTCGGAATGTACACTCCTTCAGCTCTCATCCATTGGTCGCTGATCTTCTGGTTCCTCCATGCTGATCGAATCATCTTGTGGAGCCACTCGAGCACTTTTGGGCATTTCTTGTAGAGCAGGTATGGTATTCCGTTTGGTCCAGGTGCTGACTTGGCTCTGGCTTTCTTTACTACGTTCTTCACTTCATCCAGTGTTGGTGGTTTGTTATTGAATTTTCCTTCTGGCGCTGCAGGCCAAACCAGATTTTGGATTTCAAGTGGTGCCTCGCGCTGAGAATCGGAATATGTTTCCCTGAGATGCTGCTCTAGGGTTTCCTTGCCCACTGTGAGAGTCCCTGATTTGGGTTGTTCAAACAGCTTTCTTGCAAAGTCAAAGGGATCTTTGAAGAAACGATCTTGAGTCTTCTTCTTTTTGCTCTTTCTTCGCCTTGCTGATTCCACTATACTATACTATACTATACTATACTATACTATACTATACTATACTATACTATACTATCCTATACTATCCTATACTATCCTATACTATCCTATACTATCCTATGCTATCCTATGCTATCCTATGCTATACTATGCTATACTATACTATACTATACTATACTATACTATACTATACTATACTATACTATATTATCCTATGCTATCCTATGCTATCCTATGC
>JAPXFY010000026.1:32776166-32778666 GCA_030674185.1 Monoplex corrugatus | reverse complement strand
AACGTCTCACCTGTCAGCGGCATCACCGGGTTTGGTGTTGGCCGCTGCACACTTGGACACCACCATCTCCCTCCAGGCCGCTCTGTCTTGACTTTTGTAGACAATTTCTTGAATATTTAGACCACTGATGTTGGTTGTGTTCTCGATATATGAGACTGGGGGTCTGATTTATTTCCTTTTTGACTCTATTTTTCCTTGAAAGATGGTTGCCATGAGTCCGTGTTCTTGTTGCGTGACACATGGCCATTGTATTTTAGTCGTCTCTATTGCAAACGTAGGAATTGCTTAAAATCGAAAGATGGTACGATTATTATGGAAAAAGAAAATATTAGACAGGTGGGGAGAGTACATTAAAAACCTTTTTTGAAGATGACAGAAACGAAGAACACATTATAAGAAAGGACGTTGACGGACCTCCTATAATGAAAGATAAAGTTAGAGCAGCATTGAAAATGATTAATCCTGGAAAAGCCCCAGGACCAGACATATTACTACGGAAATGATTGATGCTCTAGAAGATTTCGATATTGAAAAATAACAGTCCTCTTAAATAAAATTCATGACGCTTGAAAAACACCCAAAGATGTGTCAAGATCAATGTTCATTACACTTCCACAGAAAACAGGGGCTATGGAATACGAATTCCATCGTACAATCAGCTTGATGGATCACGTAATAAAAATCCTATTAAAGACCAGTCGCTGTGGTGTAGTGGTTAACGCAACGGACTACCGAATGGAAGGTTGTGGGTTCGATTCCCCATCAGTCTCTTCAAAAATCAGTATGGGATTTTCCAACTCTAACCAGCTCCTACCCAGAGACTGGCGCGCTATGGGTTCATTGGGAAGACTGAGACCACACAGTCAAATGTCATCCACTTCATGCATGCGTCATTGAGGGTGTTGCTCAAACCGTCTGACCAGCACCGCAGGTGTCTCTATCTGTCGGGCCTGGTTGACGCCAGGATATATTATGATAGTAAGCGTAGAGTACAGCCCTGTCACGCAGTCTCAATCCTGGATGGAACTCCATAGCATCATGATTATCATCCTCATCGACATCATCATCACTACATTGTGAAAACTGTGCCAGTTTCTGTGGCTGTTAAATGTGGCGTGGAAAATGGAACGGAAAAAAAGATGAGCACAATGGTAACCTCCCTGAGTGCGATGATCTTGAAAAAATTCTATTAAGAATAATCTTGATGAGGACAAGGAGCAGGAACAAAATCAAAAGAGAAATAGCTGAAAAACAGCGTGGATTTTTGGAACAGAAAGTAACTATTAATGCCATATACATCCTAAGAACTGTCATAGAGAGGTCAGTCGAATTGAGTAAGGATTTACATTTATGCTTTGTTGATTATACTAAGGCTTTCGATCAGGTAAGAAACGAAGAATTGATCAACCGACTAGAAAAGTTTAATACTGACGGAAAAGATCTCATAATAACCAGAAGTATGTACTGGGAACAAACAGCAGCAACGAGAATAGAAAACGATATAAACTCTTTCCAAAATATCAAAAGAGAGGTTAGGCAGGGTTGTGTTCTGTCACCAGAGTTGTTTTCACTTACAGCGAAACCATTATGAGGAACCTAGAAGATCTCCCTGGGATAAAGGTTGGAGGAAAAATGATAAGCAACATTCGTTACGCAGATGACACCGTGCTAATTGCAGAAAATGAAAGGGACCTACAAAATCTTGTGAATATAATATGAATAGAAAGAAAAAAATAAAGGGCTGGGGCTAATATAGCAAGAAGACTGAAGTCGTGGTAATCAATAAAAATTAAAAAAAACGAACAAAAAAAAACAGGAAATCCCCTCTTGAAACATGACAGCAAATGGCACAACTTTGAGACAGGTTGATAAGTTTACACATCTGGGAACGGTCATCTCATCAGACGGCAGATACACATCAGAAAAATAGCCAGCAGAATCGGCCAAGCCAAAACAGCATTCAAAAAGATTATCTCATTTCTTATCATGTCTCCTCGCGTTTCGTTTGCTGATCTTTTCTGGAGCTTTTGTCAGTGTCCATGTCAAGCGTTGGTACGTCAGGGTTGGCAAAAGAATTGTATTAATCAGCTGAGCTTTGATCTGAAGGGGATATTGGGGGTGTTTCAAAAGTTAAGGGGGGGGGGGGGGGTAGCTGGAAACTGACATTGTTGGCCTTTTGTGTCCTGGTCTCTATCTCCCTGTCGAGTCTGCCATCCTCTGTGAAAATACTGCCCTGGTACCTGAACCGTCTTGTCTGATGGAGTGGTAATCTGTTGATGGTGATGTTCAAAGTTCCTGGTTCTCTGGCTCACTGTCATGACATCTGTTTTTGTAACGTTGATCTGTAGATAAAGAAGGCACATAAAATATGCTAATTACTCTATGACAACGATGACGACGACGACGACGATGACGATGACGTTGATGATGATGATGATGATGATGATGATGACGATGATGATGATGATGATGATGATTATGATGATGATGATGGTGATGA
>JAPXFY010000026.1:32748666-32773666 GCA_030674185.1 Monoplex corrugatus | reverse complement strand
GAAGAGATGATGATGATGAAACAAACTGCACGGCTGCATGCTAAATGGTTAATTAAGGGCGGCTTACTCTGTCCGGCTCCAACTGCCCTTCAACCTTAGGACAATTTTTTTTTATTTTCAGGTAAATTCGAAAAACGGAATTCCAACACTACCAGCTCCTATGCCACCACTACTAGCCAATATGCCACCACTAACAGCCCGTCTGCCAACACTACCAGCCAATATGCCAACAGTGCCAATTCAGACGCCTCTTCGACCTACGGAACTGATACCACCACCCCGGTCGCCACTTCTTATGCTGGTTCGGAAACAGAGTCATTTAACAACACTGACCACTCAGACAATGGTTCCGGTAATAACGGCGATATGTCCACTACAAGTGTGTACTAACAACACACAGGACTCACGGACTGATCTGATGCCTTTTTACCCTCTACACAGCAATAGAAACCGAACCTCGCGCGAAAACAGAAAGAGAATGCGTATTTCATTGACAGAATAAGACAAACACAAAAGTTCCGACCGAGTGGCTTTCGTCAAACTTACACAAAACACAACAAATAAGTACGTACGAACTTAGGACAAAAACTATAACAAGAAAATTTCCCTGATGGAGCTGGATAAGAATGATTCTGATATGTTGATGAGCATTTGTTTCCTGGCAATCACTTTTGATATAGACAGAAACAATGTTTTAATGTATGAAAATGATTGAAGTTGTGCATTCAGCTCTCTTTGGTGATTATTATTTTCTCAATGCCAGCAACTAGCTACATTTTTTGAGGGGGTGAGATGGGCATAATGGTGACATGTTCTTGTTTGAACAGTGAGTTCACCGACAACGGTTTGGCACCAAGATTCTGTCTCAAAACTATGATTTCGTGTTCCTTCAGTTCTTAGCACAAAATCTCTGCGCTCAGAACACTGCTTTTGCTTTCTTTTTTTAGAACACAGACGCTGCTCCTGGGACAACCTCTCTACTGTTAGAGTAGTGATTCTGCTCTTAACCCTGCTCGTAGTACACGGTCTCTGCCCTCTGAATTATGATTCTGCTTTTGGAACATTGACACTGCTCTTAGAACAATGACACAACTGTTCCAACAGTTATCATGCTATTACAACATCGACTGCTTTTAAGATTACCGGTCCTGCTCTTTGGTCAATGCAAGTCGTCAGTGTTTTTCTTGATTTTGAACTACGTCTTCTGGTCTTTCAAAAACGACTGCATTCTGGACAAAAAAAAATGTTGTCTAAACGATGATTTTATTTTCAAAGAAAAGAAAAGAAACCCCTTTAAAACAAAGATGTTGTTCTTAACGGTGCCACTGCTTAATTTCATGTTTCCACTGATGGATCAATTTTCCATTCTTTTCTCGTTTCTTACGTTCTGAATTCCCCAATGTCTTACGCCAGTTCAATGGCCACAGATACTGGTACATTCCTTCCCTACGCAATGATGATGATTGACGATAGAAATGACATTGTTACTGTTGTTACTATCATCAACATCATCACCATCGTTAGTAGTGATATTAGTATTAGGATTGGTGCACACTAATTGCCCAAGAGGAGGTATCTGACGAACCTGTCTGTGTCAATGGACTATCAGCTGTACTACAGTTAGCAGTCGTCTCGTGTTGAGTTCTTGTCCCCCATGTTATGTGTACGTGTGTGGTATGTTTTGCTTCATACTTGCTCTTTCTGCTCTCTGCTATGCATCACGAATAAAATAAAGCAACCCCAAGCTTGTGTCCTCTGGAATAAAGAGAGAGAGAGAGAGAGAGAGAGAGGGAGAGAGAGAGAGAAGGAGAGAGAGACAGACAGACAGACAGACAGACAAACAGACAGACAGAGAGCTGTTTCTTCAACCCTCTTCACTTCAATATAAATACTACCTAACATCGAGGTGAACCAAGTCGAATTTTGACTATTCTATCTGACTCTAGACCTCTTCAACTACTGGAGGTCAAGCAGTAGCAATCATCGCAGCGCTCGGGCATGTAAAAGACTATTCCCCTACCTATTCAATTTCCCCCACACTTCTCCCTAACCCGCTTCGAACGCTCGCAATCAACTCTACAAGTGTGAAGAAGATTAGTAACTCTACTGGCAATGGTAGATCAGTGCATCAATTCAGCACAAGACTGTCTTTAGGGCAAGAAAACCAAGTCCTCCCAATGAGAGTTGAGTAAAGAGCCATCGAGACCAAACCTTCCAAGATCCTCTAGATGGAGGAAGGGGATCGTCTTGGACAGACGTTTTGTTTGAAATATAGTTGCGACACCAAGAACTGCGGAATTGGACTATAGAACAGTTTATTAGACACAGTCCTATTTCAGAAGTGACCTCCCCTTTTCCCTCACCCCCTTTTTCGTCAGAGCATTATAGTCCCTGAGTCTGTCAGCTAAATCCACCAATAAATCACAAAGTTATTGTTCAACCAAATTCACCATGTTCTTTAGTTGTAAAGAAGGTGGGAGCTTCGTCAGAAAGTGCTCCTCTCACGCTCTCTTCTGCCTCCTTCCCCTAAATCGCCATAATGATAATGATGATGATAATAACAATAATGATAATAATAATGATGATGATGATAATGATAATAATGACAATGATAATAATAATAACAACAATAATAATATAATAATAATAATGATGATGATGGTGATGATAATGATGATTATAACAATAAAAGTAATAATAAAAGTCATCATAATACAGTAATCAGTCACCATGGTGCCGTGGTTAACATTTCGGACTACTGACTGGAAGATTCTGGGTTCAAACCCCATTCTGTCCTTGAAATCATCGTTGGATTTTTATCGGTTCTGTATCCCTGTCTTTCCCCCTGTCCTTTGGCTCCTGCCCACAGGAGAATATATGCTCTGGACTCATTGAGAAGGCTGGGATCCCAAGGTTGAATCTCATCCACTTCATGGATGCGTCATTCACAGTGATGCCCAGACCTCCTGACTAACACACCAGGCGTGCGTATCTCTCGGGCCTGGTTAACGCAAGGATTTCATTATGATAGTAAACTTAGAGAACAGCCCTGTCACGCAAGTCTCACTCCTAGACGGGAACTCTATAGCACCATGATTATCATCCTGATCATCGTCATCATGTTTTTCACGATTATAGTATTATCATAATCATTATTAAAAAGTTGACAAACATCAAAATAGATGGTGTGCGTTTAATGTTTGTCAGACGTTGTTGGGAAAAGTAAGTTTTTAAAAAAAAAATCTTTTTAATGGAGAAGTACATGAAGAAATAAAAAAAATTACATTTAACTTTTCCTTGAAAAAAAAATGCATCAGTCAATGAAATTTGATGGAAGCATTTATGTCATCACCTCATTGAAAAATTATGTCCTTTTTGTACTTCTTTGTCTTGGGATTACGAAAGGTACTTAGCGTAGCAGTGACTGAAAGGGTGAAGGAGTCAAAGGGTTACGTTTTTGAAGTTGGTGGATGGGATGCAGGAGTCAAAGGATTAAACACAAAATTCAAAACTGTCTTGAGTCTGGAGCCGTCATGTATTGTCGTCCTCACACGACCTGAATTCTGTGCGAACACAGAAAGTTTGCTTGGCCGATAATGTCTTGAATGTCCAGTTTGTTTTGATGAGATTCATTGATTTGAAAATAGTTGCATTTTTTAAACAGCAAACCTTGGCTTAAATCGCTTATTGTCAATGGGTGTCTTGAACTGGGAGTTTCCAACAATGGTAGAGACTTTGATTTAGGAGTTGCGGCCAGAAGCCGAGGACTTCAATTAGTCTGCCATTTCTCAAGCCAGCATTTGCTAGTGTCCTTTTTTTTTTTTTAACCCTTTGAATCCCACACCATGTCCATCAGCCTCATGTGTCATCAACCATTCTAGTAAAACAAAAACTTAACCCCTAGACTTCCTCACCATATCGACCAGCTTCCTGCAGGAAGCTGGTGGATAGGGTGAGAGAGTCTAAGAGTTTAGTTTTGGCAGTTGGGAGATAGGATGTGGGAGTTAAAGGGTTAAACTTAATATTAAAAAAATTTGAATGAATCGAAGAAACTGGACAAGAGCTAAGAAGTGATTAACTTTTGTGGAAAAGATACTATACATTTTTTCCGGTGACTATTCTGTACAAACTTGTAATAATCAAATGGACAAGAAATTACCTCCGTGTATGACATCCCAAACAAGTCTGACTGCCAGCATTCAAACAAACAAGAACCAGAAAAACACGAAAATAGAACCAGAACGCGTATTCAGAGTTGACAACTTTTATTCGTTTATTCCAAAAACGCTGAAGAGAGAAAAATAAACGACCAACCAAAAAATAAATATCAACCACAAGTACAGTGAAAAATACATTTTTACTCCAGTATATATCAAAAAGGCCTGGCAATGTACAATGGACACGTAGACTAAAGGGAGGCAATCATCATTTCCCGGGGCAGAGTGTGTTTACCGCAGTCCATCAGTGGAATAACAAAAACGAAAAAGAAATCAACACCACCCCCACCCCCCTCTTTACTTTGTATGAAAAGAGGGACTGAACACTGAAAAGAAAAACTCATTCGAATCAACAATCACATGATCACTTTAACACTGTGCGAAATGAATGATGTGTGTGAAAGTGTTTATCATGGACAGTGCGAAATGGACTACTCACACACACACAGTCTGTGATACCACGTTGTACTGCTGCCTGATGCGTTTATCCGCTTGCAAAAGCTTTTAAAGTACAAATGGTTTTATTTACATAATGTCTGCAAAAGCTTCAACAATGCTTGAAATCAACTAAGTAACATAACTCTTGAGAGTCACGGAGTTATCTCCCATGTAGAAATGTAACATAACTCTTGAGTGTCATGGAGTTATCTCCCATGTAGAAATTCTATATGGGAGATAACTCCGTGACTCTCAAGAGTTATGTTACTTAGTTGATATTTAAAATTCTCCCTGCTTCCCTCTTATTTCCTTTGGTAATGCTTGAAATGTTTTAAAAGATGTTTGAAAATTTTGCATAAAACATGACTACATGAAGCGGCCATTGTGCATAATTCCTATGCAAATAAATACCGGCAAAGGAAGAAAGTGAAGTACTGGTCTTGTTTCGTTAGACATAAACCGTTCACTTTTCATCAATGTACCATTTTTGATAAAATGAATCCTCTGAACTTCCGTCAAACAACTTGTTTTTTTATTATGATCTCAAGTTTTATCCGTAATATTAACATCAACATGAAACGTTCAACAAAATCACAGTTCACGAAAAAAAATCTGATAGTTTTCCTGTCTCGCAATCAGTGTATAGTGTATATAACTCTTTTCACAAAAAGGCAAGATTTTCTGACAACTGTCTCCATGAAACACTGTAGTGTACACATTTGAAAACACACAAACAACCGCTGATTAAATAGTCATGTATACAAGAAGTTCAAAAACAACGTATACAATCCCGTAAAGAAAGAAACAATGTATATCGTCCTGTAAAAAAGAATTAATGAAAACACTATGCAATCCTTTGAAAAGATTTATCAATTTCTGTATAAAATAGAAATAATGTATACAGTCCTGTACAAACTGCATACAGGCTTGTACACGAAAAAGTTGTACAAGGCGGTTAAAAAAAAAAGGTGACAACCACTGGAATGTTCTCCTGGACTTGAAAATCAACACAGCACAACCATATCAGTCAGCAGCAGACAACGAAAACGATTTCACAAATGCATGTAATAATAATAACACGGAAGTAACAGCAATATGTATAGAATTATAAAGCCAGAAGCCAATGAAATGAACAAAAGGTAAACAAAGTAATTCTCAAATAAAAAGATTGGTGAGTTGAAAGAAGACGAATACGATAAACTGATTTGATTTAGACTACAGGCCCTTACTGAAGAGATGTTGGCATTTGGAATGAGAGAGAGAGAAAGAGGGAGAGATGGAAAAAGAGAGAGAAGAGGGGCAGAAAGAAATGGAGAAAAAGAAGAAGCAGTCGGGCAAAGAGACAGAAAGACAAACAGTCTAAAAACTGATCAACCAGCCAAGTCAGAAAGACAAGTGCTACAAGGAAAGCAAGGACGAACAAGTTTGAAAACTGATTATCAAAAAGACCAGAAAGACAAAGACTGAAATGGAAGCAAACGGCCAGCAAGTAAAAGGAAATAACCAGCCTAAAAGGACGTAAACGGCCAGCAGGTAAAGGGAAATAACCAGCCTAAAAGGACGTAAACGGCCAGCAGGTAAAGGGAAATAACCAGTCTAAAAGGCAGCAAACGGCCAGCAGTAAAGGGAAATAACCAGCCTAAAAGGAAGCAAACGGCCAGCAGGTAAAGGGAAATAACCAGTCTAAAAGGCAGCAAACGGCCAGCTGGTAAAGGGAAATAACCAGTCTAAAAGGACGCAGTCAGCAGGTAAAGGGAAATAACCAGCCTAAAAGGAAGCAAACGGCCAGCAGGTAAAGGGAAATAACCAGTCTAAAAGGCAGCAAACGGCCAGCAGTAAAGGGAAGCAAACGGCCAGCAGGTAAAGGGAAATAACCAGCCTAAAAGGCAGCAAACGGCCAGATGGTAAAGGGAAATAACCAGTCTAAAAGGACGCAGTCAGCAGGTAAAGGGAAATAACCAGTCTAAAAGGAAGCAAACGGCCAGCAGATAAAGGGAAATAACCAGCCTAAAAGGAAGCAAACGGCCAGCAGATAAAGGGAAATAACCAGCCTAAAAAAAGCAAACGGCCAGCAGATAAAGGGAAACAACCAGCCTATCTACAAAGAGTACAACCAATATTACACATCTCTATGCTTACACGTAGCACCAAACTGAAACAGAGGTCGATCCAGACAGCAGCCTCCCACCAATGTGGCTTCGTAGCTGACGTGCCGTGTCACAGCAATCAGTCATTCAAATGGCCTGCTTAAGATCTTTTCTTCCATATACACACATTTCTACGAAGCATCAACACTTGCAAATCGTCACGTTGGCAGAATAAAAAACAAAAACAAAATACATCTTGAAAATCTGACTGCTGAGATACAGATTGGAGTACTAGAAGAGTTCGTTCTCTATCAAACAAGTGCATCTCGTTGTTTCACTGATGAATTCGGCAGGTTTGAGCCAGCCAGTATTTTGCACTTGCAACATAGGTATCATCCTGCTAAAATATCTGAAACATTTACATAATGTGGTCAGCTCGCCTAACAGCTTAAATTCCCCGTGCTTCACTCTAAAGTTCCAGTATGCGTTATGCCCAGTGAGTGCAGATGAGTTTGGATAACAGCGCTACACAAGAATGACTTAAGAATCAGTTATTGCCGACGTCTTATGAAAACAGCATTTTCCAGTAAGGCCTGTTACATGCTGCACTTTTGTTTTCTTGTTGAATGTGGGTGTATGCTTCATTGTTGACTAGCAAACTCTACAACTCTCTAGTGGATGTGGGTTCTCCTGATTATTTCGACCACTGTTCAAGGCAAGTTGCGTCCTTTTGAATGATTTCATTAGCCCCCATTACTATATCAATCAAAATGGATGGGGGAGTGGAAGGGAAGATGATGGAGGAGTCTGGCACCAGGGGGTGGGATAGAGTTGGGAGAGACGAGGTTTTTCATCCTACCAGCGTGAGGAGTGCAAGTTTAAAAACAAAAAACAAAACAAAAAACATAGGGTTAACATGTCCAAAATCATACTGCAGTCACTGCAGTTCCGTGGCTGTGTTACATGTCCATCGTGTCGTCATTTCTCCCACACTCGTGCGTTACTGGTAAGCTGCTGGCATGGGCTACGGGCCACAACTCCGCCCGAGGGGATCTCACTCCTTAGGAGTAGAGCGTTTTCTGGATGTGGCAGGCCATCTCCTAAAAGGAAAGAGAACGAGGAAAAAGTCAAATCTGTGACACGGTTCTGTATGCTGCAACAAATGCTCACAATATCTCTATATCTGTCCAGCTTTTTTTTTATCACTGCCACCACAACACTCATTTCATCTCCCAAACACATCCAAACCTACCAAAACTGGTGTCACCACGCGAGTAAGGCATGATGAGTTTGCATAATCTTGAAATTTATTTATCTATTTATTTACTTTACATATATGTTCCTTTTTTGAAGGTAAGATACACAGATACACATGTCATTTTCATGTAACCAAGATTATTCCAGTGGTAAGGCTGATAAAATACCAGTATAAAATATAAACTAGGTAAAACATAAGTCTACGTAAGGCCTCAGGACCTGGCCTGCTCATGGGTTTATGTGCAGGCACCTGTGACGTTAGTGCATATGGAATTCGTTCTGAGCGCGTAGAAGTAGGAATTAATAATGTCAAAAATGCCATGATGCTTTACCACAATACGAATGATGGTGATGGTGCCACGGGGTTCCTCCGTGGATTCAGACTATACGACAAGGCTTGTACTCTGCCCAACTTTTCAGAATAGATCCTGGCGTGAAGAATGCCTGAGAGATACAGGCACATGCGGTGTCGATCAAGACATTTGAACAACGCCTTCAACAGCGCGTCTGTGCAGTAGATAAGTCTCGATTATGGGATCCCAATGGTCCCAATATGCCCACAGGCACTCCAAAGTCTTTATTTTGTGCACGCCTGAGGAGTCTACCATTTAACTCTCGGCAGACTTAAGTAGAGCACACGTGGAATTGTCAGAGTGAAAAATCAACTCAAACGCTTATCGGTCTTCTCGTGCAGTGGGTCGGTGATCGTCTGGCTGATGGTGTCCCAGTTATCTTCAATATTGAAAATGATAATAACAATATCAAAGCTAATAACAACCGCTACACATTTTTGTTTGTACTCAGTGATAATGATCTGAACGAGCAGACTATATGTCCTCAACGTTGACGATGATATAAACAACAACAACGACGACCACCAACAAAAACAATAACAACAACAACAACAACAACGACGACGACGACAACGACAACAATAACAAAACAACAACAACACAGCAGTGATCAACTTCATTTACAACTTTCTAAACGAGAAACAAATGCAGCAAAAGCACACTATAACTTAACGCCCATTTAGCGTAAATGATACAGTTTTACAAGAATGTTAACTACTTTCAACAAACAATTATTCAATTTCCTTAGAAATGAATGACCTTAGTAAAAACAGATCAAGTGTACCCATTAAGCGTAAATGACACAGGTTTTACAAGAATGTTAACTATTTTCATCATACAAACTATGATTCAATTTCCTTACAAATGATCTCAGCAAAAACAGTCCAGTGCATTTGCAATGGTTACATACCAATAAACCACATTTCTAGTGTACAGAAATACGACCATATTCTCCTTCTTCCCTTACAAAAATTCATACCTAAAACATGCTGCTTAGACCTTACATTTGCAAACTGTTAGGCATTTATTACTGCATAGTCCTACACGGCGTTATTGATTAAGCCCGCTCCGCTTGTTCTAAACATTTTTCTTTTGAATTTTTTGTTTGCTGATTATTAATTTTCGTTAAATTAGCAATTTTCTTGAATACTTATGACAATGTCTTTTTGCTTGATCACTAATTTTTCTTCACTACTTCTGATAATAATACCTTTGAAATCCGAAAGCTAATCACCGCTCCCCTCACCTTTCACAATCTTCTTCTATTCTTTTTCATTTTCTTTTTTCCCCTCAAATTGATTGCTTGAAAAACACTTATGTAAATAGACGCTAAAAGAAACGAGGAAGGAAAAGCAACCGCCCTGCATACCTCGTTCTTGTCGTTGTAGAGAGTGGTGGTGATCTGGGAGCCTGTACCCCAGCTGTCTTCCTCATTGAAGACCAGGTCACCGTCACCGCGTTCAGAGCTGAAGGCGCTGGCGAAGATCTGAATGCAACACACACACACACACACACACACACACATACACACACACACACACACACACACACACACATACACACAACACACATACACACACACACACACACACATACACACACACACACACACACACACACACACACACACACACACACACACACACACACACACACACATACACACATACACACACACACACAACACATTCATCGTCACAATACTGCTCCATGCGAGAGACAGGCACGTATAGTTATTTTTTTTTTTTTATTTTTGAGTGAAGTGTTTGATGTGAAGGTAGAGTTTCACTGAAGATGAAGGGTACGTGATTTGTCTTCAGTGAAGATAGAGTTTGCACTGAATGAAGGTACAGGATTTGTCTTGAATGCAGGTAGAGTTTACATTGAGTGAAGGTGCATTATTTTTCTTGAGTGCAGGTAGAGTTTACATTGAGGGAAGGTACATTATTTGTCTTGAGTGAAGGTAGAGTTTACATTGAGTGAAGGTACATGTACATTATTTGTCTTGAGTGAAGGTAGAGTTTACATTGAGTGAAGGTACATGTACATTATTTGTCTTGAGTGAGGGTAGAGTTTACATTGAGTGGGAGAACATTGTCTTGAGTGTAGGTAGAGTTTGCATTCAGTGAAGGTACATTATTTGTCTTGAGTGTAGGTAAAGTTTACGTTGAGTGAGAGAACATTATTTGTCTTGAGTGTAGATAGTGTTTACATTGAGTGAAGGTATATTATTTGTCTTGAGTGTAGATAGAGTTTTCGCTGAGTGAAGGTACATTATTTGTCTTGACTGAAGGCAGAGTTTACACTGAGTGAAGATACACGATTTGTATTGAGTGAAGGCAAAGTTTATATTGAGTGAAGATACAGGATTTGTCTTGAGCGAATTAAAGCGATGACGTTGCGTAAAGCTTCAGGATTTAATATGAATGAAGAGAGAGCTATGCTGAGTCGATGTACAGGATTTGTGCTGACTCGAGGCAGGGTTTACAATGAGTGAAGATTCAGGATTTATCGACTGAAAGTAAAGAGGCCACACTGAGTGATGGGACAGGATTCGTCTTGAGTTAAAGTAAAAAGTTTACATTGAGTGAAGGATCAGGATTTGTCTTGTGTGAAGGTAAACAGTTTATACAGAGTGAAGGATCAGGATTTGTCTTGTGTGAAGGATCAGGATTTGTCTTGTGTGAAGGTAAACAGTTTATACAGAGTGAAGGATCAGGATTTGTCTTGTGTGAAGGATCAGGATTTGTCTTGTGTGAAGGTAAACAGTTTATACAGAGTGAAGGATCAGGATTTGTCTTGTGTGAAGGATCAGGATTTGTCTTGTGTGAAGGTAAACAGTTTATACAGAGTGAAGGATCAGGATTTGTCTTGTGTGAAGGATCAGGATTTGTCTTGTGTGAAGGTAAACAGTTTATACAGAGTGAAGGATCAGGATTTGTCTTGTGTGAAGGATCAGGATTTGTATTGTGTGAAGGTAAACAGTTTATACAGAGTGAGGATCAGGATTTGTCTTGTGTGAAGTAAACAGTTTATACAGAGTGAAGGATCAGGATTTGTCTCGTGTGAAGGATAAGGATTCGTCTTGTGTGAAGGTAAAGGGTTAACTTTGTGTTAAGATTGTTAAGATAAAGTACTATCTTAAAAATGCACTATCTTACATGATGGTAACAGATTTATCTTGAATGATGGTAACGATCTATCTTAATGATGGTAACAGATTTATCTTAAATGATAGTAACAGATTTATCTGAAATGATGGTAACAGGTTGATCTTAAATGATGGTAACAGATTATCTTAAATGATGGTAACAGATTTATCTTAAATGATGGTAACAGATTTATCTTAAATGATGGTAACAGATTTATCTTAAATGATGGTAACAAATTGCCTCACTTGAGAGTCTTGCCAGCTTGATGACGGCTTTGGGAGGGAACTTGTAGACGATCGTCCTCTTGTTGTCCACCTGTCTCCGCAGACTCCAGTTCATCAGGTGTACGTCCTTTGAAGACACGGAATAATGTTTCATGGCATCACAGTGACTATAGAATGTACGCTCCTGCCTAATCTCTCTGTTCCAAGTTTTTCTTCTTATTATTATTATTATTATTATTTTCTTTTATCTTCCTCCTCCTCTTCTTTTTTTCTTTTTCTTCTTCTTGTTTTTTTTTCTTCTTCCTCTCCTTCTTTTTCTACTTATTATTATTATTATTATTCTCCTTCTTTATCTTCCTCTTGTTCTTATTCTTCCTCCTCTTCTTCTTCTTCTTCTTCTTTTTCTTTTTCTTCTTCTTCCTCTTCTTTTTCTTTTCTTTTTCTTCTTCTTCCGATTTTTCTTCTTCCTCTTCATCTTCAACTTCTTTTCTTCTTCTTCTTCTTCCTCTTTTTCTTTTTCTTCTTCTTTCTCTACTACTACTACTTCTTCTTCTTTCTTTCTTTCTTTCTTCCTCTTCTTCTCCTTTTTCTTTTTTTTTTCCCTCTTTTCCTCCTTCTTCTTCTTCTTCTTTCTTCTTCTTCTTCTTCCTCTTCTTCTTCTTCTTTCTTCTTCTTCTTCTTACTTAGGCTAGAGCTTCTGTGAGCATTTCTGTCTAAGCTTATAAATTCATACAAACCTACCTAGCTAGCTAGCAGAGGGAAGCAATTTTGCGTGTATGACCGTTCATTTATTCCACGTTAAGAGGGTTAAAGGCAGTCACAGTGTGGGGAGTCATGGAAAACAATTTGGAAGAAATACTGGTGAGTGTTCCAGAGAACATAAATGACAGTGTTGTGAGGAAAAGAGAGCATGACAGGAGCAAGGAATCCCTCACTATCTAAAAGCAAAACAGACGGTTTTTGTGGTTCCACGAGGAGACAGGACAGGAGGGGACGTTAATTTAATTTCTGCATCCACCGTACCCCCGGTTAAGTTTGGCATCTAATACTGTCAGCTGACGAACTTCTCAGTACACATGCTCCACTGTCGGTCTGGTCCGTACAACTGGCACAATGTTCCAGTGTCTCTTCGACAATTACAAACCTCGTCTTCCTTCAAAGTCTAATTTATCCTTTCTGTCAGTAGTGATCTCCCCTCCCTCCCCAACCTCCTTTTTTTATCTCCCCCATTCTCTCTCTCTCTCTCTGTCTCTGCCTGTCTGTCTTCTGTCTTCTTCTCGTCTCTCTCTCTCTCTCTCTCTCTCTCTCCACATCTTCATCATAAACTATTTATTGTCAGGTTAACATAAAAGTTGTACTGATATATCAAAACATATGTACAGCTCAACGTGGAAATATGATAAAAGCAAACACATCCCGATTTCAAACTCGAATAACTTAAACTTGTTAAAATGCATAGATCGAATACGAAATTAAATGAAAAACATTTGTAACTGAAAATTTTGGTTTTAAAATTCACACACACACACACACACACACACACACACACACACACACACACACACACACACACACACACACACACACACACACACACACCAACCCTGCATAAACTGATGCAACTTAATTGTCCTAAAGTTCCGAATGATTTCCTCTAGCTCGTTAAATCGTTTGATGTTACCGTATATGGTTCAAAGCCTCCATGATTTCATAGATTCGTCCACCCCATATATAGGCCTACTTCTTTATCTTATTCAATTATTTATTTATTTATAAAGTTCACATATTCATTTACTTGTAAATTCATTTTAATAGATAGAGATAGATAGATAGATGATAGATAGATAGATAGATAGATAGATAGATAGATATATCGATAGACAGATAGATAGATAGATTGATTGATTGACTGGTTGGTTGATTGATAGACGGATAGATAGATATTCTATAGACAGATAGATACATAGATATACAGATAGACAGATAGATAGACAGATATTTCCTTTCGTCTAAAAGCACTATGTGAATAGCCCTTAAAAGAAATAACACATACGCACACACACACAACACACACACACACACACACACACACACACACACACACACACACACACACACACACACACACACACACACACTGACCTTATGAATACCGCTGCTTGAGTTGTTCTCCAGCACGATAAACTTGCCCTTAGGGTGGGTCTCAGCAATGGCCACAGGTCCGTTGGCCGTCCCCTGGTACGTGGTCTTGGCCGACACCTCCCCTCGCATCATCTTCATCGACAATGAAGAGTCTACACGGGATGGGGAAAACATCAGAGTTAGGGCAGTGTACATATGTGTGGTAGTACTGTAGGTTGAGGTAGTATAGATCTCATTATTACGTGTGGTAGTAGTGTAGGTTATAATAATAATAATAATTACAATATTTATATAGCGCAAAATCTCGTATAAAATCAAATCTAAGCGCTGAACATACACTTACGCACGCGCGCACAGCACACACACGCACACATGGCTATAAATGGGGAAAAAGAATAAAAGCAATGGAAAATTATAGAGAGCATATTATATACAAATATATATTACAATGTGATTCCCCTCCGAGTGGAGACAGGCTACAGAGGGGGGATGAGTGAGGTCAGGATTTTATGCAGAGGAGAAAAGGTGAGTTTTGAGAGCGGACTTGAAGGAGACAAAGTAGGTTGCTGACGGACAGAGAGAGGAAGTTTGTTCCAGGAAAGTGGACCAGAAACAGAGAAGGCTCGTGGACCATAGGTATTGAGCTTGGTGCGTGGAAAGCGAAAAGTCAGAGGATCGGAGGCAGAGCGGAGGGTACGTGAGGGAACATAGATATCAAGTAGGCTTGACAGGTAATCGGGGGCTGCGTTATTGAGGCTTTTGTAGCACATGGTGTCTAGTTTGTAATGTATGCGCTTTGATACAGGGGGCCAGTGAAGTTGTGCCAGGAGAGGAGATATGTGGTCAGCTTTTTCTTTTTGAGTACAAGGCGTGCAGCATTGTTTTGAATGCGCTGTGGTAGAGGTTGAATGCGCTGTGGTAGAGGTTGAGGTAGTATAATCTCATTACTATGTGTGGTAGTACTGTAGGTTGAGGCAGTATAGATCTCATTGTTACGTGTGGTAGTAGTGTAGGTTGAGGTAGTATAGATCTCATTATTACGTGTGGTAGAAGTGTAGGTTGAGGTAGTATAGATCTCATTATTACGTGTGGTAGTAGTGTAGGTTGAGGTAGTATAGATCTCATTATTACGTGTGGTAGAAGTGTAGGTTGAGGTAGTATAGATCTCATTATTACGTGTGGTAGTAGTGTAGGTTGAGGTAGTATAGATCCCATTATTACGTGTGGTAGTTGTAATGTTGTGTGTTGATGTGTGGATGTTGAATAGATGGCTGTATCACACAACACATGCAGACAATCGGAACAGACACCATCAGACCGCCATGTAAGCTCAAAACCAAGTGTAATGTACTACCAAACAGGAAGTATACCAAGTGAGAATGACATGTTACAAATAGGAATGAGGCCTTATGTCACATCCCCCTTTCTTTAGAATAATGGACAACTCAAAATTCCTTTCACTCCTAGTGAACTCTAAATTTAACAGTGAACGGTAAACGCTATGAAATATTGAATGCAACTGAAACAACATAAAGCTTTAAAGTTCTTCTTGTACTTAGTAGTAAAATAAAAAATAAAATAAAATAAAATGAACACTTAGTCAAATAACAGTTCAGTTCTTTGAAACAACAGTTCCATTTCTTGTTTCCTGCTCTGTTCTTGAAACACATGAGCAATACAGTTCATAAGTCCAGTCTTTGTGAGAGTTTCACAACACGTCCATTCTGGTCTTCTGGGCTGGCCGCAGCAGGACTCGGCACTGGGCTGGTCGTAGGCGTCATTCCCTTGGAAGGACCTGGACTGGAAGCAGTGCTCGGCACACCTGGTGTATCTGGCACAGACACGGCCGCTTCAAGATTGTCCCATGAACATGGGGTTGAAGCCAAGTCAGAGCGGGGCTTGGTGGGAATTAGGGACGGCAGTGTTCTGGGGATGGGTTTTGGGGTTTCTGGGTTGGGATCACGGGGGACAAGAAGACGTCAATTACGTCTTTGAGGTCCATGGGGTGTTTGAACCTCGTAATCTCTGTAGGGTAGGGGCTGTATGATAGTTCCTGGACTTTGGGCTGGTTTCACTCAAACTGGCTGACCTGGTTGCAGAGTAGGTGCTGGTCTGGCCTGGTGAGCTTGTCAAAATTCGCTTTCTGCTTCTGTTTCTGGAGCTTGTCTTTCTTCCTGAACGCCTTCTTCCCCCCTGAGAAAACTGCAAAGGAGCAGCAGGCACTTTAACTCTTTCTATACGTTAAGGGTTTTCAGACTGGATGCAGGGTTCATCTGTGACCTGTTTTGGAACTGTGGGTAAGGTCAGTAAAACACTTGTGGATATGTTTGTGTTCAACATAGAACAAAAAGGTTGGCATTGGGTTGTGCAGAAACAAGTTCTAAACAACATACAGGTAATAACATTATGAAAATTTTCATTATGATGTAAAAGAAACAGAACAGGAGAGGCGTGGTCTCTTTGCAGAACAAGAAGGCTCTTCATGATCGTCAACACTCGCTTCTTCTGACTCTGCACTTGATGCACTCTCAACAAAGCTATCATCACTGTCACGGGCAGCTATTTCATCATCACTTTTGTCAAAAATTTCTGAAAAATGCGACAGTCTGAGCAGCAGTGAGCCTAACAGGACGCCAACTGCCTGACACCATGGCAACTCAATTTACGAAACTGAAAACATATCAACAAACGAGGCACACATACATCATCATCATCATGTCGAGCTTGCTCAGCTATCCATGACATGTTTCTTCCGTCCTTCTCTGTCAGACATTGCAGTAGGTAGTTCATCATACTGACAGCCCGTATCATCGATCAGTTGGTCGATGAAAGTCTTCTTTGGACATCCTGGTCTTTGTTTGCCGTGGCTGGATCTCCATAGTAGAACATCCCCCACCAGTTCTTCTTTGCTACGCCAGCAGTGTCCCGCGAAGCGCAGTCTTTGTTGACGTATTGATTTACTGATCGGTGGGATCTTACCATATAACTCTTTGTTAGTTGGATGTTCTCTCCAGGATTTGTTCAGGGCTGCACGCAGCATTCGTGTGCATTCTCCATCAATCTTCTTCTCCAATGTCATTGTTAGGGTCCAAGAGATTGAGTCATATGTAAGAACGGACTCTACTGCTGCTCGGAAGAACTTTTTCAGGTTGTCTGGTAGATTGGATTTCCAGACTTTGTCCAGTTGATTTAGTGCACCCCAGGCATTTCCGAGTCTGGTGTTGACGTCTTGTTCTGTGGAGTCAATGTAGCTGCCAAGATATTTAAAGTCTTGAACATGTTTGATCATATCTCCATTGAGACTTCTCATACCTTCTGATGCGTCTTGGTTCAGACAGATGAACTCTGTTTTGCTTGCACTGAGGTGGAACCCAATCTCCATTGCTGTTCTTTTGGCATTGTGAAGGAGAAATGTTGCATCCTTAGGAGGTCTGCGAGAAAAGACAGGTCATCAGCGTAATCCGTGTCTGTTATCTTTACCGCAGGGTAGCGTCTGCTCTTGTGTTCTGTGAGGGTAAAGCCGATTTTTTTTATTCTTATCCACTGCTTTCCTCAGAACATAATCGAGACAGATGATGAAAATGTAGGGGGCAAGCGTATCTCCTGAAGGACTCAGCATGATGTCGAAGAAATCTATGTCTCCGTCAAGTGAGCGAACCATACAGCAGATATTCTGATACAGCATCATGATGGCATCTACTGTTTCCTTGGGTAGTCCATATGCAGTTAGAATCTCGTTCATCTTTCCTTGGTGAATCGAATCAAAAGCTTTGGAAAAGTCGATAAATAGGAGAACAGCTGGGAGGTTTTTCGTTTTTATGCCTTCCATTATACGTCTGATGGTGAGTATTTGTCCTGATGTCGATCTGTTCTGGCGAAACCCGTTTTGGTTTTTCCTCAGAATTGGATCTATCCCTGGCCTTATCCTATTTAAGAACATTAGGTTGTAGATCTTTGCAGAAATTGCAGTCAATGTGATTCCGTGGTAGTTCTTTGTGATTCCAAGATCATCTTTCTTGGGGAAAGGAAGCAGGCATCCTTTAGTCCATTTGTTTATTGGGTCTTGGTTATAAACGTTGTTGCAGCATTCCAGCAGTATCTGGTGAAATTCCTCTATTTTCCATACTTCCGCTGGTATCTCATCGAGTCGCATGCTTTTCTACACTGAATGCTTTTCACTGCTATCAGCGTTCGTCCAACGTCAACGGCCCTTTCTTGATATTCAGCTCCTCTGTGAAGACTGAAATTATTTCTTCTTCAGAGATTTCTGGAGGTTTCCCAAGTAGGTCTTGGGAGTGTTGTTGCCACAGTTTATTCGCTCTTCTTGGCTAGATGCTTTTAGCTAGTTTTGTTACAGCTTTTCCTACCACTTATTTCGTTCACAGTTTTCCAGGCAACAGCAGACTTTTTGTTGCTGACAGCACTTGTGATCTGGTCTATCTTGTTTTGTACGTAGTTCGTCTGCTCTGCTTCATAGGCCTCAATGAGAGCAGCACGAGCATTATTGAGGTAAAAGATGTTCTCAGGGGATAGCTGAGAGTCTTTTAATTGTGCAGCTTCTTTTAGTTTCTTGCGTTTTTGACAGATTTCCTCATTCACCCATGGAGTTTGTTTTTTTACTTTGGGTTTCAGTGGGATAGTGTCTGCAGCTGTTTCTTTACAAGCCATTTCAAAGTGGTTGTATGTCATGTTTGCAGTCTTTGCTGAGACTGTATCATGTAGGGCAGCAAATCTATTTTTCACCCTTGTAATGAAGATGTTACAAATTTCAGGGTTGTCATTTAGATTTGACCAGTCATATGGGGTAGTATTGCAAGATTTCTTTTCATTTGCTCGAAGACTCAATCGAAGTCGAGCACAAACGATGCGGTGGTCTGATGCAACACTGACAGACGAGTTGAATGCTCTGCAATGTTTTGCACAATTTTTCCATTTCTTATTGATGATAATACAGTCGAGTTGTGCTTTGCTCCCATTTGGAGATTTGTGTGTCCATAGCTGACCTGGTCTTTTCTGGTATAGAGTGTTGAGGCATAAGAGATTGTTTTTGCACACACACACACACACACACACAAAAACCCACGTGGAAAAACGGCTGAAAAGAAAGAGGAAGTATCCGACTGTCATTATCTGCTGGCATGCGGTTGTATGTAGTTAAATGGGGAAGAACGGAAAGTAGAAAGTGATGAACCGTGTCGAGCCATGTGATCGGCTTGGCAGCCATTTTGAAAGTCAACTGAGCCGATCATGGCAGCTCGTCGCACAGTAAGAGTTAATGCGGATTTTTCTGCCAAACAGCAACTCCGCAGGACTCAGGCCTTGTTCAAGTGGTGTGGTCCGATAAGTTAGTAGTGCCAGATAGGGAACTTCTGCTTTCGTCATCAACGACTTCATAGTTTGTACGGCGCGTTCAGCCTCCCCATTTGCCTGTGGGTAGTAAGGGCTGCTGGTCACGTGAGTGAACTCATACTTCTGATCGAAATACTGGAACTTTTTGCATGCAAACTGTGGGCCATTGTCACTCACGTTTATCTGAGGAGGAAGTCTGTGGCGAGCAAAAATACTCTTGAGATGGTTGATCACCATTGCTGCTGTGGTGTTGCTCAGAAGTGCCAGCTCCACATAGCGAGAATAATAGTCCACAACCAGAAGATACTGTTCTCTGAACATTTCAAAGAGGTCCATGCAAACTTTTCGCCATGGGTACACTGGTGTGGCGGTTGTAATGAGCGGTTCAGGTGGGGCGGGTCTCTCCTTAATGCAGTCTGGGCACTTCTGTACCATGGATTTGATCTGAACTGACAACTTGGGCCACCAAACAGTGTCTCTGGCTAGTGCTCAGCATTTGACATTGCCTTGATGTCCCGTGTGAAGTCTCTCGAGAATGTCAGATCGCAGCAGTTCCGGTATGATCAACCTGGTTCTGTATAGCAGGAGACCCTCTTGCACTGTGATTTCTGAGCGGACTGACCAGAACACCTTCAGCTCTGGATCCTCAAGACTAGAGTCAGGCCAGCCCTCTTGGACATAGCGGTACAGAGTCTGACAAATCCGGTCTCTTGCAGACTCATTTCTGATCTGTTCCAGACGTTCTTCTGTGGTTGGGTGGTTCTGGATCACCTGTCGCAGGAACAGATCATCCACTTTTTCCTGTTCCTTCTCGTCAGGCTGCTGCTGTCCTACTGGCGCTTGAGACAGTGCACCCTGTTCTTTCTTCGTGTGTACTCAATGGAGTAAGTGAACAGCATCAGGCGCATTCTAAATCTTTGAATCCTGGCTGGCAGATCTTCTAGACTTTTAGTCTTCAGAAGGGTCAGTAGGGGCTTGTGATCTGTCTCTATGGTTAGGTCATGCAGCCCAGTGATGCAATCTGAGAATTTCTCACATGCCCAAGTCACTGCAAGGGCTTCCCGCTCGACTTGCGCATATCTTCTTTCTGTGTCCGTCATGCTTCTGGAAAGCATAGAACACTGGCATCAAATGTCTGTCTGACTGCTTTTGCAGGAGGACTGCACTCAGCCCAGAACATGAGGCATCCGCTGAGACGACTGTCTTTCTGTCAGCACTGTTGTGTGCCAAAACTGGATCCTCTGTCAACTGGTTCTTGATTTTCTGAAACGCTGCCTCCTGTGCAGCATCCCATGTCCACTCCTTGTCTCGCTTCAACAAATCACTCAAGGCTTTAATGTCGTCTGCCAGGGTAGGTCCTGCGAACTTTGAGACATGGTTGACGATTCCCAGGAGCCTCCTCAATTCTGAGACATTCTGTGGCCTGGGAAAATCCCTGATTGCTGCAAGCTTCTCTGGATCCATAGCTATGCCCTCCTTGTAGATCACACGCCCAAGAAATCTGACTCTGTCCTTGGCAGACTGGCACTTGTCTCCATTCAGTGTGACTCCTGCAAGCTGGAGGGTCTCCGTTCAGTGTGACTCCTGCAAGCTGGAGGATCTCCATCACCCTCTTCAGATGTAAGTCATGATCCTGCTTTGTCTTGACAAAGATGAGGAGATCATCTATGTCACAGATGACCCCCACTTGATTATCCAGGAGCTGACTCATGCGCCGCTGGAAAACCTCCGGTCCTGAGCTTATCCAGAATGGCAATCTGGTATAACGGTACCTTCCATATGGAGTCAGCTCTTGACTTTCCTCATCCAGTGGAATCTGCTGGAAGTCAGAATTGCAATCAAATGTGGTAAACATGGTTGCACCCGAAAGTTGAGCCAAAAGTTCATCAGATGTCGGTAAGGGGTAGTTCTCCCTTCGACCGGACTCATTGAGTTTACTCAAATCCACACACTCTGACTTTGTCGTTGCTCTTGGGGACCATAACTATTGCGCCGTTTGCTGTCACCATGTTGACTCGCTTGATCATCTTCAGAGGCTGATGGCTGGCTTACCTAGTAATGCTTCCTTGAGGCCTTCCACTATGTAGATCTCTCGCTTAGTGCTGCTGTTTTGGTATACCAGTTTTGCTGTGAACTTGCCTAGCAAGGAAACTCTACTCGACCTGCCCCGAGCAGCTTCTTGTGAGGTCTCAGTAATGGTCTCTTGCTTCTTAGCACCATTGATGGTAGCCCTACTGTGATGTCTGCTCCAGTGTCCAGTTTGAACATATGTTCAGTGCCTGCCAACTCAACACTGGCTTTCCAAGGATCCGATGTCACATTGTAAGTTACAACACCGAGAATGGCCCCTTTTTTGTACATGTTGGAGTTCTTTTCTTGTCCAATCATCAAAAGGCTTGCCTCTTCCCCTTCCTCTGTTTGTTAATCCACTCTCTGGACTGAAGGACGTGAAGAACGACAAACCACAACGTAGTGTCCTATCTTGGAGCACTTCCTGCATGTAGCTGATTTTGCAGGACAAGCTTCTCTTTTGTGTGGAACTTTTCCACACCAGGACCATGGCTTCTTTCTTCCTGTTGGTGCTTGGTGTTGCTGTGGACTTTGATTGATCTTGTGGATGTCAGCTTCTCCACTTGCACTGAACTGCATTGACTTGACTTGAATCTTTGAAGTTTCTTGGGCTCTGCAGAATTCTACAGCTTGCTGTAGCGTGAGGCTCTTGATTTGCAGCAAATTCTCCTGTGTGGCATCCTTCACTACGCCAATGACGATCCGATCTCTGATCATTCTGTCTGTTTCTATGAAGTTGCATGTTTTTGCCAATTTGCGCAGTGCTGCGACACATGTGTCAATCGACTCATCCTTTGACTGGTCCCTTGAGTGAAACTTGAAACTCTCATACACTTCATGGGTAATTCCCAAACAAAATTCATTGAATTTCTCAAGAACAGTCTCGATGTCTCTGCTGTCTTTCTCCTGTGCAAACAGCAGGCCCCCATAGATTTCTTGTGCATCTTCACCAATGTATGCGAGCAGGACTGCACAATGATATGTGGACTACTCTTTGTCCAACTGAGTTGCTAATTCACAGTTCTGCCACTGACGGAGAAACTTTCTCCTCTTCGCCTCAACGTTTGAAGAAACATCTAATATTGTTGGAACTGGAATATTTGTCACGAAGTGCTTCTGTTGCGGCTGTTGGTCTGCTGCCATCGTGCTGACGTTCACCAAAAGTTCGAACTAAGCAAAGGCAATGATGTGGCGTACACAAGAACTCTAATGACCCAAAAGGACACTGTCCTTGTAGTGGCGAACACACAAAGTATGAACTATCCAACTTGTAGTGGGACGAAAGAGCGGGTCAAGGTCACGTAATGTGACACACTGGGCTGTACTGGTTTCATAGTTTCAAACCGGTGTCTGATCCTCTAAGTTCATCATCATCATCATCAGGTGCCTTGCCCCATGGCGTTGGTGATCATGGACTTCCATCTGTCTCTATCTCTTGTTGCCTCAAGCATCTTTTCCACTCTCTTTGTCTTCAGCCACTCTGCAAATCCTCTTGTTGCCTCAAGCATCTTTTCCACCCTCTGTCTTCAGCCACTCTGCAAATCCTTCTAGTATCTTCTCCCTTCTCCCTCTAAGCTACCGACGTTATATCCAGCTGACTAATGTGAGCACGTGTATGACATGAACACTTCGAGCTTCACGAAAAATGAGAAAAATTACAATGTCAGCTCCATTTCAGAGTTTTTTTCACTTCTGACACAATGTAATGTTGTGTATTGATGTGTGGATGTTGAATAGATGGCTGTATCACACAACACAGGCAGACAGTCGGAACAGACACCAGCAGACCGCCATGTAAGCTCAAGCCCAAGTGTAATGTACCAAACAGGAAGTACGCCAAGTGAGAATCGCATGTTACAAATAGGAATGAGGCCTTATGTCAAAGTATTTCTGTAGGTTGAGGTAGTATAGATTTCATTATTACGTGTGGTAGTAGTGTAGGTTGAGGTAGTATAAATTTCATTATTACGTGTGGTAGTAGTGTAGGTTGAGGTAGTATAGATTTCATTATTACGTGTGGTAGTACTGTAGGTTGAGGTAGTATAGATTTCATTATTACGTGTGGTAGTAGTGTAGGTTGGGGTAGTATAGATCTCATTATCGCGTGTGGTAGTACTGTAGGTTGAGGTAGTAGAGATCTCATTGTTACGTGTGGTAGTACTGTAGGTTGAATTACTATAGATCCCATATATACGTGTGGTAGTAGTGTAGGTTGAGGTAGTATAGATTTCATTATTACGTGTGGTAGTAGTGTAGGTTGAGGTAGTATAGATTTCATTATTACGTGTGGTAGTACTGTAGGTTGAGGTAGTATAGATTTCATTATTACGTGTGGTAGTAGTGTAGGTTGGGGTAGTATAGATCTCATTATCGCGTGTGGTAGTACTGTAGGTTGAGGTAGTAGAGATCTCATTGTTACGTGTGGTAGTACTGTAGGTTGAATTACTATAGATCCCATATATACGTGTGGTAGTAGTGTAGGTTGAGGTAGTATAGATCTCATTGTTACGAGTGGTAGTAGTGTAGGTTCAGGTAGTATAGATCTCATTGTTACGAGTGGTAGTAGTGTAGGTTCAGGTAGTATAGATCTCATTATTACGAGTGGTAGTACTGTAGGTTGAGGTAGTATAGATCTCATTATTACGTGTGGTAGTACTGTAGGTTGAGGTAGTAGAGATCTCATTATTACGTGTGGTAGTACTGCAGGTTGAGGTAGTATAAATCTCATTATTACGTGTGGTAGTACTGTAGGTTGAGGTAGTATAGATCTCATTATTACGTGTGGTAGTATTGTAGGCAGAGGTAGTATAGATCTCATTGTTACGTGTGGTAGTACTGTAGGTTGAGGTACTATAGATCCCATATATACGTGTGGTAGTAGTGTACGTTGAGGTAGTATAGATCTCATTTTTACGTGTGGTAGTAGTGTAGGTTGAGGTAGTATAGATCTCATTATTACGTGTGGTAGTAGTGTAGGTTGAGGTAGTATAGATCTCATTGTTACGAGTGGTAGTAGTGTAGGTTCAGGTAGTATAGATCTCATTATTACGAGTGGTAGTACTGTAGGTTGAGGTAGTATAGATCTCATTATTACGTGTGGTAGTACTGTAGGTTGAGGCAGTATAGATCTCATTATTACGTGTGGTAGTACTGCAGGTTGAGGTAGTATAAATCTCATTATTACATGTGGTAGTACTGTAGGTTGAGGTAGTATAGATCTCATTATTACGTGTGGTAGTACTGTAGGCAGAGGTAGTATAGATCTCATTGTTACGTGTGGTAGTACTGTAGGTTGAGGTACTATAGATCCCATATATACGTGTGGTAGTAGTGTACGTTGAGGTAGTATAGATCTCATTTTTACGTGTGGTAGTAGTGTAGGTTGAGGTAGTATAGATCTCATTATTACGTGTGGTAGTAGTGTAGGTTGAGGTAGTATAGATCTCATTATTACGTGTGGTAGTACTGTAGGTTGAGGTAGTATAGATCTTATTAGTTGTTACGTGTGTGTAGATATGTAGGTTCAGGTAGTTATAAGTCTCATTGTTTGTAGTGTGGTAGTAGTGTAGGTTGAGGTAGTATAGATCTCATTGTTACGTGTGGTAGTAGTGTAGGTTGCGGTAGTATAGATCTCATTATATAGTGTGATAGTTATGTGTAGTGTGTAGGGCGTAGTATAGATCTCATTGTTACGTGTGGTAGTACTGTAGG
>JAPXFY010000026.1:32738666-32743666 GCA_030674185.1 Monoplex corrugatus | reverse complement strand
ACGGGGTTTGGCACAAAACGACTCATTTCGTGCTGGAGCGTCACATTTGTAAAAGCTATTTTTCAAACTTGCCGTTACTTGTAAAAGCCATTTTTCAAATTTGCCGTTCCTTGCGTACTGGGCGTCTTCATGTTTCCATAAGCCAGCCACTGACATGATTTTTTTACATGATCTGTAACGTGTATGTTTCACATTCAACTGTGCGTATGCACATTAAAAAGGATTTAGACACTGACAAGTCTGTAAACATGTTGATCAGAGACATCAGAAAACTTTCCTTCCCTGGCCCACCAAGCACTGTGTATATGTGGACTGAACCCAGAACCTCCCGAAGACAAACGGGAAGACACGCAGAAAGACAAGCGGACAGACAGACAGACAGACAGGCAGGAACGCAGATAGACAAATCTCCAGGCAGAGAGAGAGAGAGAGAGAGAGAGAGATAGACAGACAGACAGACAGACAGAGACAGAGACAGAGAAGAGAAGAGACGAGAAGAGAAGAGACGAGAAGAGAGAGACAGAAACAGAAATAGAGACACACAGAGAGAGAGAGAGAGAGAGAGAGAGAGAGAGAGAGAGAGAGAGAGAGAGAGAGAGAGAGTGGCAAGCAGTAGACAGGCAGGCAGGCAGGCAGGCAGGCAGGCAGACTGACAAAGAGAGAGAAAGCGAAAACAAGTGGAAGGTGGAAAAGCATGGAGCAGAGGGGGAGAGGGCGAAAGACAGACAGGGAAGGAGGAACAGCAGTGCATAAAAGAAATTGAAATAATGCACAGAGAAACAGGCAGACAAAAAAGAACACACAGACAAACAGAAAGACAAGACATAAAAAGAGACAGACAGGAAAGACAAACTAAGACAGAGAATCCGAAAGGACACACACACACACACACACACACACACACACACACACACACACACACACACACACACACACACACACACACACACACACACTCACTCACTCACACACACATACACGCTCAACAACCATAAAGACATTACCATAAGCAAAACTGTGTCACCCAGGCATAACCAATCGACCAACGAGCCAAAAAAGAAAAAAAAAGCTCGAATGAAAAACAAAAAGAAAGAAAATAAAAGAAAAAAAGAAAAAAAAGCGTTCAGCAATGAAATCAATATCAACAGACCACAATAACAATCCGTCATGACAAGTTTATATAATCGTCATCAATGTTAAAAACCATGCAATAGATTCCAAAGCACAAACATGCAGAAGACGACAAATTTCAGTTGCCACATTTTTCTTCATCCCCACTGTTGTCAAGTTTGTCCATTGGCCGCTACGATGCAAAAACTGAGATAGATAATATTGTTCATTCTGTCAAAACAATAATAATAGTAATAATAATAACAATAATAATAACAATAATAATAATAATAATGATGATAATAACAATAATAATAATAATAACGAGAGAGACAGAGAAGGCCACAAGGGAGACGTGTAGAAAAACACACACTTAGTAACCTTTGACGCGTCCCTATTACAACCTCCCTTGTCACAATGCTAGCAAGCAAACTAACGCTTGACTCACTCACCTATCCACCACTTCCTGAGATAGGGTAGGAGTAAAAAGTAAGTCAAATGAATCAAAGTTTTCCCCCACTTGTGGATAGGGTGCAGGAGTCAAAGAGTTAAGGAACAAAAACAAATCTCTCACCAACTGATACCAAAGACCGTTTAATAGCAGGACTTGAAAGCGCAAAGAGAAAAAGAGAACATTAAACTGAAATCAAAAATCGAACTGAAAAAATACGAAACCTGATGGCGTCAAGACAATGAGATTCATCATAATAACTGGTAGTTCTTCCACTGAAAGCAACCAAGACATCAAGTACAGAAAAAGAACGAAGGGCAAAAAAGAACAAATAAAAGGGGGGAGGGGAATATAAACAGTTGGGTTAAAAATAATGATGATTAGTGATAAATTTAAAGCATCACATACCAGTTGTGCGAAGGCCACACCATCACAAGATGCAATGTGTGTGTGTGACACATCGGCAACACCACAGCGACAAATCTTTATATGTACGAGCAAGCATACATAGTAATGATGGAACAACCACATCATGCACAAACACACGTGCGATTTAGCATCGAAAGCGAGCGAAATGGAAAACATGCAAGCAAACGACACAACCGGGAAAAAAATTATAAATCAGAATTGATATCGAGACATACAAGGTAACAAGTTAAAAAATAGCAAGGAAACGTACGTCAGAGCATCATTGTATCCCACCCTCCCTCCCATCGACTTTTTTTGTCTCTCTTAATTTTAAGATTTTTTTTAAAGCTACTCAGACATTAGTGTGGTCCAGAAAACAAAATCTGATTATAAAACAAAGCATGCAAAGGTTATGTTAAAACATAGCATGCAAAAGTGTGCAAAAGTCCTTTGTTTTTGTTTTGTGTGATCTTTTGTTGTTTTTGTTTTACAAAAGAACATCTATGCACTTTTATTTGTCTTTTGAACAGACACCTACCAGAATCGTCATGAATGCTATATGTGGTAGGTGCACAAACTAAAGTAATTAATGCATATGATAAAAGTCACACCAAAAATTTCAGAAAACAGCTTTGGACCCTTGATTCAAAGTTGACAACTTTTATTTGTTTATTCCAAAAACGCTGAAGAGAGAAAAATAAACGACCAACCAACAAACAAATCACAACCACGAGTACAGTGAAAAATACATTTTTACTCCAGTATATATCAAAAAGGCCTGGCAATGTACAATGGACACGTAGACTAAAGGGAGGCAATCATCATTTCCCGGGGCAGAGTGTGTTTACCGCAGTCCATCAGTGGAATAACAAAACGAAAAAGAAATCAATAAACCACCCCCACCCCCTCTTTACTTTGTTTGAAAAGAGGGACTGAACACTGAAAAGAAAAACTCATTCGAATCAACAATCACATGATCACTTTAACACTGTGCGAAATGAATGATGTGTGTGAAAGTGTTTATCATGGACAGTGCGAAATGGACTACTCACACACACACAGTCTGTGATACCACGTTGTACTGCTGCCTGATGCGTTTATCCGCTTGCAAAAGCTTTAACATACAAATGGTTTTGTTTACATAACGGCAAGCTCAAAAGCTTCAAAAATTTGCATAAAATATGACTACATGAAGCGGCCGTTGTGCATAGTTCTCATGCAAATAAATGCCAGTAAAGGAGGAAAGTGAAGTACTGGTCTTGTTCGTTAGACGTAAACCGTTCACTTTTTAACAACGTACCATTTTTGATAGGAATAAATCCTCTGAACTTCCGTCAAACAACTTTATTTTAACCCTGATCTTAAGTGTTATCAGTGATAAAAACATCAACATGAACCTTTCAACAAAATCACAGTTCACGAAAAAAATTTGATAGTTTTCTTTTCTCGCAATCAGTGTATATAACCGTTTTCACAAAAAGGCAAGATTTTCTGACAATTCTCTCCATGAAACACTGTAGTGTACACATTTGAAAACACACAAACAACCGCTGATTAAATTGTCATGTATACAAGAAGTTCAAAAACAATGTATACAATCCTGTGAAGAAACAAAAAATGTATGTCGTCCTATAAAAAAATAATGAAAACACTGTATGTAATCCTCTACAAAAAATGTATCAATTTCTGTATAAAAGAGAAACAATGTACACAGTCCTGTACAAAATGCATACAGACCTGTACATGGAAAAGTTGTACAAGGCGGTTAAAAAAGATAGGTAACAACCACTGGAATGTTCTCCTGGACTTGAAAATCAACACAGCACAACCATATCAGTCAGCAGCAGACAACGAAAACGATTTCACAAATGCATATAATAATAACACAGAAGTAACAGCAATATGTATAGAATTATGAGGCCAGGAGGCAATGGAATGAACAAAAGATAAACAAAGTAATTCTCAAATAAAAAGATTGGTAAGTAGAAAGAACACAAATACAACTAATTCATTCGATTTAGGCCCCAGGCCCTTACTGAAGGGATGTTGGTAAGTGGAGTGACAGAGAGAGAAAGAGAGAGAGGTACAAAAAGACATGAAAAGAAGGGAAGAGAGAAATGGAGAAAAAGAAGGAGCAGTCGGACAAAGACACAGAAAGACAAACAGTGTAAAAACTGATCAACCAGCCAAGTCAGAAAGACAAGTGCTACAAGGAAAGCAAGGACGAACAAGTTTGAAAACTGATCATCAAAAAGACCAAAGACAAAGACTGAAATGGAAGCAAACGGCCAGCAGGTAAAGGGAAATAACCAGCCTAAAAGGACGTAAACAGCGGCAGGTAAAGGGAAATAACCAGCCTAAAAGGACGCAAACGGCCCAGGTAAAGGGAAATAACCAGCCTAAAAGGAAGCAAACGGCCAGCAGATAAAGGGAAATAACCAGCCTAAAAGGATGTAAACAGCAGCAGATAAAGGAAATAACCAGCCTAAAAGGAAGCAAACGGCCAACAGGTAAAGGGAAATAACCAGCCTATCTACAAAGAGTACAACCAATATTATACATCTCTATGCTTACACGTAGCACCAAACTGAAACAGAGGTCGATCCAGACAGCAGCCTCCCACCAATGTGGCTTCGTAGCTGACGTGCCGTGTCACAGCAATCAGTCATTCAAATGGCCTGCTTAAGATCTTTTCTTCCATATACACTCTTTTTCGTATAAAGTATAATTTCGATACACTGTTTTCTAATCAGGACGCTGGAATATAGACCCTTAAATGCTTCTTTTGAAATACGAGAATAAATAGATCTATACTGAATATAGACTACAGTTTTATCAGTTACAATCTCATTCTGGAAAAATAGATAAAAACTTGGGATATAAAATAGAACGTGATTTTCAGTCGTTGTTTAGTTAAAAATCGCAGCACACTGACTTTCAATAAAAAGTCACAGATATACTGTCACTATCTGTACAGTAATAAAAACATCAATCACTTGTATATATATCAGGTAGGACTGGGAAATCACAA
>JAPXFY010000026.1:32731166-32733666 GCA_030674185.1 Monoplex corrugatus | reverse complement strand
GTCTTGAGTGAAGGTAGAGTTTGCACTGAATGAAGGTACAGGATGTGTCTTGAGTGAAGGTAGAGTTTGCACTGAATGAAGGTACAGGATGTGTCTTGAGTGAAGGTAGAGTTTGCACTGAATGAAGGTACAGGATGTGTCTTGAGTGAAGGTAGAGTTTGCACTGAATGAAGGTACAGGATGTGTCTTGAGTGAAGGTAGAGTTTGCACTGAATGAAGGTACAGGATGTGTCTTGGGTGAAGGTAGAGTTTGCACTGAATGAAGGTACAGGATGTGTCTTGGGTGAAGGTAGAGTTTGCATCGAGAGAAGACACATTATTTGTCTTGAATGTAGGTAGAGTTTACATTGAGTGAAGGCACAGGATTTGTCTTGAGTGATGGTTGAATTACACTGAGTGAAGGTACATTATTTGTCTTGAGTGTAGCTAGAGTTTACGCTGAGTGAAGGTACATTATTTGTCTTAACTGAAGGCAGAATTTACACTGAGTGAAGATACACGATTTGTATTGAGTGAAGGCAGAGTTTACATTGAGTGAAGATACAGGATTTGTCTTGAGCGAATTAAAGCCATAAAGTTGAGTAAAGCTTCAGGATTTCATTTGAATGAAGAGAGAGCTATGCTGAGTCGAGGTACAGGATTTGTGCTGACTCGAGGCAGGGTTTACATTGAGTGAATATTCAGGATTTATCGACCGAAAGTAAAGAGGCCACACTGAGTGATGGGACAGGATTCGTCTTGAGTGAAAGTAAAAAGTTTGCATTGAGTGAAGGATCAGGATTTGTCTTGTGTGAAGGATCAGGATTTGTCTTGTGTGAAGGATCAGGATTTGTCTTGTGTGAAGGATCAGGATTTGTCTTGTGCGAAGGATAAGGATTCGTCTTGTGTGAAGGATCAGGATTTGTCTTGTGTGAAGGATCAGGATTTGTCTTGTGTGAAGGATCAGGATTTGTCTTGTGTGAAGGTAAACAGTTTAAACATAGTGATGGATCAGGATTCGTCTTGTGTGAAGGATCAGGATTTGTCTTGTGTGAAGGTAAACAGTTTAAACATAGTGATGGATCAGGATTCGTCTTGTGTGAAGGATCAGGATTGTCTTGTGTGAAGGATCAGGATTCGTCTTGTGTGAAGGTAAACAGTTTAAACATAGTGAAGGATCAGGATTTGTCTTGTGTGAAGGATAAGGATTTATCTTGTGTGAAGGATCAGGATTCGTCTTGTGTGAAGGATCAGGATTCGTCTTGTGTGAAGGATCAGGATTCGTCTTGTGTGAAGGATCAGGATTCGTCTAGCGTGAAGGTAAACAGTTGAAACAGAGTGAGGGATCAGGACTTGTCTCGAGTAAAAGTAAAGGGTTAACTTTGTGTTAAGATAAAAGTACTAAAGGGTTAACTTTGTGTTAAGATAAAAGTACTATCTTAAAATGCACTATCTTACATGATGGTAACAGATTTACCTTGAATGATGGTAACAGATCTATCTTGAATGATGGTAACAGATTTATCTTAAATGATGGCAACAGATTTAATTTAAATGATAGTAACAGATTTATCTTAAATGATGATAACAGATTTATCTTGAATGATGGTAACAGATTTATCTTAAATGATGATAACAGATTTATCTTAAATGATGGTAACAGATTTAATTTAAATGATGGTAACAGATTTCTCTTGACTGATGGTAACAGATTTCTCTTAAATGATGATAACAGATTTATCTTAAATGGTGGTAACAGATTTATCTCGAATGATGGTAACAGATTTATCTTAAATGATGGTAACAGATTTATCTTGAATGATGGTAACAGATTTATCTTGAATGATGGTAACAAATTGCTCACCTTGAGGGTCTTGCCCAGCTTGATGACGGCGTTGGGAGGGAACTTGTAGACGATCGTCCTCTTGTTGTCCAACTGTCTCCGCAGACTCCAGTTTATCAGGTTCACGTCCTGCGAGGACACGGCAAAATGTTATACGGCATCACAGTGACCATAAAATGTACGCTCCTGCCTAATCTCTCTGTTCCGAGTTTTTCTTATCATCATTATTATTGTTCTCCTTCTTTATCTTCCTCCTCTTCTTCTTCTTTTCTTCTTCTTTTTCTTCTTTTTGTTTTTCTTCTTCTTCGTTTTGTTTTTCTTCTTCTTCGTTTTGTTTTTCTTCTTCTTCGTTTTGTTTTTTTTCTTCTTCTTCTTGTTTTTGTTTTTCTTCTTCTTTTTCTTCTTCTTCTTGTTTTTCTTCTTCCTCTTCTTGTTTTTCTTCCTCTTCTTGTTTTTCTTCCTCTTCTTGTTTTTCTTCTTCTTCCTCCTCTTCTTCTTCTTTTTCTGTTTCTTTGTCTTTTCCTTCTTTTTTTTTTCTTTTTTCTTCTTTTTCTTCCTCCTCTTCTTCTTTTTGTTGTTGTTCTTCTTCTTGCTCGTTAAATCGTTTGAAGTTATCTTATATGGTACAATGCCTTCATGATTAAAAAATAGATTCAACCACCCCATAAACACAACTTT
>JAPXFY010000026.1:32706166-32728666 GCA_030674185.1 Monoplex corrugatus | reverse complement strand
ATAATGTTTATATAACAATCTGAAAGACTGTGAAACCTCCATTCACTCTATACGGGAACTCGAAGCATGTTGCAAATATAGACAAGGTAAAAACATAGACTAACTAGGGCCTCAGGGCCTGACCAGCTCATGGGTTTATATGCATGCTTAAGGCTTGTGCTATGATCACCATATTCATGGCACCCGAGACGTTGTTAGTGCATATGGAATTCGTCCCGAGCGCGGAGACGTCATCTGGAGAAACTGAAACTGACGCCCGTTACCTCCATGTCAGCTACATTTTCATCAAAAATCATTGTACACTGAGAATAAAATAATAAAGTTTCAACACAACTTATTCCGAAAATGAATACATACACTTTTTCTGCCTGGCTGACCATCAAGGGCGACAAACGTGTATTAACAGACAACAGGAAAACCATTATTCTGTAACCAAGTCACAGAACTACAGTTTTCTGTTGTAGTCTGAAAGTACTGGTCTTCCAAAAACGTCATGCATGCCATAAAGCACTGGCATTTTACAGCTTATATGTGGTCTGGTTTCAGACAAGCATGTGAAAAATATCATGCTTGTTATGGGTTTCTTTTTCAGCTGTCACGTTAGTGTTCGTCGCTGGTCACGTTAATGTAGAAATTCGTTGTTTTGATTTGCATATGTACGTGATTTTCAATGTTTAATTTGTATGTAGACATTTATAATAACTGTATTCTATTCCAATGCGTCAGTAACCTTTTCCATTATAGAAAATACACGTTCTGTTCTGTTCAGTGAATCTGTTCTATGCTATTTTGTTCTATCTAAGTATACATAAACCCTGTGTGAACCCCATCTCTCTTTCCCACTGCCAAAATGATTACTGTATTTGCGGGAATTGTCACTTCACACCAGTTCCCGTATAGGTAACCCAATGGAAATTGCACAGGTGTATCACAACAAGCTACAGCAGTAATATGAGGGATTGTTCAGTGACTGAATGAAAGACGTGGCGTGTAGTGTGTTTATAAAAACTTTGACGTCTACACAACATGGTTCCAACTGAGAAATGACACATACATCAACAACGCTTAAACTAAACAGCGACGTTTATTATATTATACAACCGGTTGTGCTAGGTATTAAATGGAAAGACTGGTAACACAATGGTGGCAATTTTCATTAGTTTTATACAACCGGTTCAACTTGATATTAAATGGAAAGACTGGAAATGCATTGGAAGCAATTTTCATAGGTCTTATACAACCGGTTCAACTTAGTATTAAATGGAAAGACTAGCAATACACTGTAAACAGTTTTCAGATAGTTTTATACAACCGGTTCAACTTGGTATTAAATGGAAAGACTGGAAATACAATGGCAGCAATTTTCATGCGGTCTTATTTAACCAGTTCAACGTGGTATCAAATGGAAAGACTGGCAGTACATTGGAAGCAATTTTCACACGGTGTTATTTAAGCGGATCAACGTGGTATCAAATGGAAAGACTGGTAACGCACTGGCAGCAATTTCCATACGGTTTTTATAACCGGTTCAACGTGGTATTAAATGGAAAGACTGGCAGTACATTGGCAGCAATTTTCATTCTGTTTCATACAACCGTTGTGCTTGGTATTAAATGGAAAGACTGTTAACACACTGGCAGCAATTTTCATACAGTTTTATACAACTGCTTCAACGTGGTATTAAATGGAAAGACTGGTAACACATTGGCAGCAATTTTCATACAGTTTTATATAACTGCTTCAACGTGGTATTAAATGGAAAGACTGGCAATACAATGGCAGCAATTTTCGTAGGGTTTTTGTAACCGGTTTAACGTGATATTAAATAGAAAGGTTTAACGTGATATTAAATAGAAAGGTTTAACGTGATATTAAATAGAAAGGTTTAACGTGATATTAAATGGAAAGGTTTAACCTGATATTAAATGGAAAGGTTTAACGTGATATTAAATGGAAATGTTTAACGTGATATTAAATGGAAAGGTTTAACCTGATATTAAATGGAAAGGTTTAACGTGGTATTAAATGGAAAGGTTTAACGTGATATTAAATGGAAAGGTTTAACCTGATATTAAATGGAAAGGTTTAACGTGATATTAAATGGAAATGTTTAACGTGATATTAAATGGAAATGTTTAACGTGATATTAAATGGAAAGGTTTAACGTGATATTAAATGGAAAGGTTTAACGTGATATTAAATGGAAAGGTTTAACGTGATATTTAATGGAAAGACTGGCAAGGCTTATAGCAGTGTTCACACAGATTATGCAGTTGGTTCAGCTTCCCATTAAATACAAACACTTGTAATACTGGTAGCAATGTTCATGCTGGTTTACAAAACCAAATCAGTTTGATATTAACTTGAAAGACTGGCAATAATTGTGGCAGCGTTCACACAAGTTTTATGCAGACAGTTCAGCTTGGCGTCAAATGGCAAGAATGGTCACAATTTTAAGAAAGATTTATACAACCGATTCCATTTTCATAAAGAAGCGTAAAAATGGTTATGCTTAAATCCTTAACAAAAGACTGGGGTAACGCCGAAGGCAACATTTTGTGGGACAAAATCACTCACACCCATGTGTGAGAAAGTAGTTCAACATATGGTGTCTTTGAAATTAACACAAAGCGTCAGCAGTGTACAGCAAGGTCTTGAAAACTGTACCGGCACAATACTTCACCTGTATCTGAGCAATATTTAAGATGACTGCGCAATATTGAACTGTATACACGCAATTGTAAAACAGTATATGTGCATATTGTGAGCAGTATTTGTGCAAACAGTAAACCCATCTTTGTGCAGTACTTATCAAATAATTATATGCAGTATTTAATCTTCGTAAGAATTCTGAGGTACTACAACACTCTTCAACTGCATCTGAGCAATATTCACGACTTTTCTCTTCTTCTCGTTGCCATAATACCTGAGACCAGCTTTCGAGAGTTATTCAAGGGCTGATTTTAATCACTCTAGCAATCGGTTGCCATGTGCAAATTACTTTAGCTTATGCTGTAAAACAAATATATACATAAACCTGAAATGAAAGACTATCATGAAATGGCATTTTAAACATGATTTCAAAATATTTGTTTTAACAATCAGTGGGGATTTGTTTTTAAAGTTACCTTCATCCATATAACTCTTGATTTATACAATATCTTTACGTTCATATAAAAATAGTTCAATCATTAATACAGACGTGCAGTGAACATTCAGTGAAGTGATACACTAGGTCCAAACATGCAATGGCTTGGTCCATACGAATATACATGGGCACTCGACGTATCAAGCCAACAGATGAACCGTTATCAAACTTTATCCATGTTTGTATTTAGATTTAAAATCTGGTAATACAATCTTTCGTAACTGGTTATCAATAAAACACAAACACAGTTAATTTTCAGCAAACCATAAAACAGTTCCCTTTTTTTTTTGGTTCAAGGCCACTTTTAAATCATCTTTCTGTATCGAGTTTTTTGTGTTTGTTTTTGTTTGGGCAAAAATTTCTAATTAGTCGAAGCACCGGAGGTAATGTACAAAAGCACCAATTATAAAATTTGAAAGTAGCGTGGGGCACGTGTTAGTGTTATTTTTAGGCATAATTTAAGAATCTAGTTTAAAATGAAACCCGTTGTTTGTCTTTCTTGAATACATCATTCAATGACACTGTTGTTCGTCTTTCTGGTCAAAATTATGTACCAGGCTCCATCATTCTGCTTTTAAGATAAGAACCCTCGGAACATTATGAATATAAAGAGCAAGTTCCCTACAACTTTTCGTTGTGGGTAACATAACTAGAGGTTCAGCAGTAAATGGTGTAACATAAGCATGTTCACATAGAAATGTACCGCTCTGCAGGACAGAACAACTCGACAAGAAAAGGCAGAAACTATCAGCTGTGGAAGACAGACAATATCATTTGTGGAAGACAGAAAATTTTGTGGAAGACAGAAACTGTCAGTGGGGGCAGACAGAAAATATCAGTTGTGGAAGACAGAAATTATCAGTTGTGAAAGACAAAAAACATCAGTTGTGGAGGACAAGTAACAGAAGTCTACGGGAAAAAAAAACCTTACAAAACGACACCACGTTTTCATTTTTGGATGAAGAGAGAAAGAATTCATTTTTCGTCTGTTTGAAACTGTTCAAATGGAACAACAGAAAGCTTCCCAATTTCTACGCATAATCCAAAGCCTCAGGTTTAAACACCATTATTAAACTGGGCGTCATTATTCAGTCTGCCAGTCAACTTATTTCATACACTAAACAAATTAAAACTTTCGACTAAACAAATTCGATCTTCTGTGACAAAAGGTTTGGAATTCCATGGGTTTTTGTTTTTTTCTTCTTCTTCTACATGTAACGTAAACATTTTGAATTATGATGACGGGACATAGAAAATGTTTATCTCGATTCTACATATGCATTCATCAATCAATCAATGAATCGATCAATAAATGAATCAATTAACCAATCAATGAATCAATCAATAAATGAATCAATCAATAAATGAATCAATCAATAAATGAATCAATCAATAAATGAATCGTTGAATCAATCAATCAACAGATTTTACAGGAATGATTTTCACCTCAAGAGCTTTGGTCGCTCTTCAAAAGAGTTCTGATTTTTCACGGGGTTAAATTTGCAGTCTAAATGGTTAACACGAAACAGCGAATCATTCACCTGTCCATCAAATCAGTCTGTCAAATATCAACACACTTACCATTCCAATCTTTCGCATAAGCAACTTTAAGCCTCCTGAGCATTGGGTTTTTGTGTTGTTTTTGTGTGTGTGTGTGTGTGTGTGTGTGTGTGTGTGTGTGTGTGTGTGTGTGTGTGTGTGTGTGTGTGTGTGTGTGTGTGTGTGTGTGTGTGTGTGTGTGTGTGTGTGTGTGTGTGCGTGTGTGAGGTCAACTGTTTTCACATAATCTCAAAACTGTTTTCATATAATCTGAAAAAGAATACCACTGATAACAAAACATAGCTTCAATGACACTGACTATCCACAACAGTTCGCATGAAGCATGCCATGCACATTTCCACACCAATACAACAGAACACAAAGGAGTCTTTGAACAAAGCGAAAAAGACAGTAGTGCTAAAAGCATGGACAGGAATATACAGGGGGGGGGGGGGGGTGCAAAAGTAGGTATACAGTAAAAGTATCACATCATTATTATAATGCTTAATTCCGCTCTCGATTAGGGGAGTGTGTGAATACCGACGGCAAGCAGTTTGAGTATCTGAGGGATTAAGACTGTGCTTGTTATTATATGTATATGCAATATTCATTTGTTTGCATAATAAATGCAATGAGTATTGTACGCGTTTTCTTTTTTCATAACTGTATACCTACTTTTGCACCCCCCTGTATACCGAAATGCAAAGTGATTGATTAAGAGAATGGTAAAACAAGGACACTATTTAAAGCAGGAGAACATAGCTACATTTGTACGAACTGCAATTCTACTAACCCTTTGACTCACACACCCTATCCACCAAATACACCCTATCCACCAACTGCAAAAAACTTAACATTTTGGCTCCCTCACCCTATCCACCAGCCTCCTGCAGGATGCTGGTGGATGGGGTGAAGGAGTCAAAGGGTTTAAAGTTTTTGCTTTGCTAGCATGGTTGACAATGCAGGATGCTGGTGGACAGGGTGCGGGAGTCAAAGGGTTAATTTGATCAGGCATGCGTTTACCCAATATTGAGACATTCAGCTACAGCTCCCAGACAATTTCAGCTATGCCAAACGAATGAACAAACACACACAGTCTGCAAAGAACATGCATCCCTCAGCTAAAAGAGACTGTTCTGAATAAACTATGAATGTAAATTCGCAGTTAAAGAAAGATACCTTTTTTAAAAATGAGGATGGGGTGGGACATACTTTTACAGTTAGGAAAAAGACTTAAATGAGGAAGGGTGGAACATATCAAAAGTGAATTTGAGATACAAATAATACACATCAGAGCTTTCTTAAGTCTTTCGGGTGCAATAAAATCTGAAATAAATCTTACAATTGCAGGCCTGACTAACAGTCTTTAAACTTATAAGGCTGTGATAAAGCAAAGAATCAAACATTACTTATTGTTATACTCTGTAAACATCTCTCTCCCTCTCTATCTATCCCACTCGCCCTCCTTTCCTCCTTCGTTTTCTATTTCTCAAGAAAACAAATGAAAAAAAAAACAATTCTTTAACGTTAAGAAAACAGGAAGTACGAGACAACGCCACAAGCCCAGAAGGTGTCAATTCAAGCACAGAAAGGGTCAATTCAAGCACAGAAAGCGTCAATTCAAGACCCCAAAGGGTCAATTCAAGCACAGAAAGGGTCAATTCAAGACCCAAAGGTCAATTCAAGCACAAAAAGGTGAGTTCAAAGCCTCCAATCAGCAAAGAAGTATATAATGGCTGTGAGTTTCTATGCAGAGCTCTGTCGTCTCTATGTGTAAGCTGTAGCAATGTTTCAGCTTGTATTCAAAGACTGGCTATACGGTTTGAACACTTCAGCATCTTGGCAAATCATCAGCACATCGTCACCACTGAACAGGTCACCTTCACAGATATGTGTTATCCCAGATAATGGTGAGGAGCATTGATTTAGAGCTTTACAATTTCCTTCTGCTCAGAACACCTACACTAACCAAATGCTTTGTTTTATGAGGGAGGATATGCATCTCCAGGATTGGCCTTGTATCCAACATGAATATGATCCATACCAGACAATAAAAAGATCAGAAAAGCCTGTTCATTCGTCAGATTGAAAGACAGGCCACCATCGTCAGATTTATGAAGAAAATAAAAGTACCTTAATGTATACACATCGATTTGAATTTACGCGAAAAAAAAAGTTCAGAATTTCTGATAATATCCTTGAAAATGTTGCTTTTCGTCAATTGTCCTAAGTATTGTTAATGTTTTATGGATTGGTGAACTGTTCAGCGGTCACTTGTGTGTTAGGGCTGATTTGTCTGAAGCCGAACTGAGGGCGCCTATGTTCAGTTCATTCGTGAAGAAAAAGGGTGCGATACACGAGTTTGCCTGCCTACAGTGGCAGGAATAGTGGTTGGTTGGTTAATTCATTCAATATGGTGTCACAGTCACAGTTTCGTACGCACCGCCTCCTTCGTATTCTGATTGGCTGACGTTTATCATGTCAGCCAGTCGCGCACTTCCGCTGCTGCGCACTCCGAGCGTCTGCTCTACCACTGACCGCAACCCGACTCTGTTCAAAGAGGTCATGGACGAAACGTGAAAGGTCAAGTGCAAACACTGAATGTCAAAACAACAAAAATCGGGATTTGAAGATGTATCCCAACACAGCTGACTACGAAAGAAAGAAACACTTGTACATATATATATATATACAACACTTGCAGACATGTCAGTAAAGACACTGGACACAGAACAACACAAGCCAACAACACCAGTATATGTAGAGTGCAAGGAAGACAGACATGACTAAGAGACAGATGGATGAGATGATGACATGTCAAGGGTAGTGCTGGAAGCTGTGCAAAATGGACAAGCCCTGGCGTTTTAAGTTAAAAAAAAATATCGCAGTTCAGCAAAACTGCAATCAATTTTCCACCAGACCTATGCACTGGGGTAGAAGCTCGTGAAAAGTCTCCCCCCCCCCCCCCCCCCCAAAAAAAAAAAAAAAAAAAAAACCAACAACAAAACAAACAAACAAAAACAAACAAAAATTCAACCAAAAAAGAAAACACACTTTCCAATGAATGAAAAATGGTGGGTGACAAAATGTGAATGACCTACCCTCCGGCGAATCGTCGCCCTCAACATTTCTCATAAATGCACGGGAGGTCAGTCGTATTCCACTTGCATCTCTGTACGCATGTGCGCAAGATGGAAGTGAAATTGTCAGAATGATGCAAAATGTGTATGAGGTCAAACGGCAACACATCAGCGCACACACCGTTAACTAAGAGGGCACACCACCATTAGCACAGAGTTCTCAAGACAAAACGATGAGTACATCCAACAACACAAAACTATTCAATACACGTCACAGCATGCCACGAACCATCCACTGAAACGAAACGAAAAAAAATCACAAAAATAGTGAAGGTTAATATTTGCAGTAACCGACGCGAGGTAAACTGAAAAACAACATGATTATTTCATTCACTACTAGCACAGAAAGGGAACTAAGACTGACACGGGACTAGGATGAGTTACACACACAAAACTTAGTATCATGTTCACTTTTAAGTCGATCAATTTGATGTAATTGAAAATTCATATTAACTCTTCACTAGATTACGATATATTTATACGTTTACATATCACTAGCGATCACAAGAAAAGTATCACTGACATACAAAGTGTCAGTCACAAAGAGAGGATATCATCTGGCAAGAAATTCACAGTCATGGGGACACACCACCAGCTGTCCTGAAAATGTCTTTAGTTCTGTACTTTGTCACTCATTCTTCCGGCAACTATAAGCACAATTCTTTATTTGGTTTTCATAAAGCAAGATTACATGTGTAATGTAGATATAAACTGTCAGAAGTGCATAATGAGCCATGAGTTAAACTTTTTGCAAGAGTGTGATTAAGAAACATTTATGTACCTGTGTTCAAACCTGCGTAGAAGTAAATTTCTCTCGCGAAAATTTCTCTACAAAATACACTGAGTTGGGACAATCTACCGCCCTCCCCTCCCTCCGGTAAACTGACCCTGTGTCCATTCTGACATGTGACCTGTTGAGGGTTCTAAAGTTGCGGACATACTGTGTTAGTAATAAAAACGTCTTTCTGACAGACTCCAAGAGAACAATCCTCCTATGGCCGGTATTTGCACAAAGCACACCTGACTTGCCCGATCAAACTCGGGCTTACTACGTACTCCATGTTCACCATAATATGCCACACTGCAAGATGTCAGACACCATCAGGACATCAGTTAACTCTGTTGTCAGTGTCATTCTTTTTGTTTTTTTGTCCTCTTCCGCTGTCTTCTTCTTAAGTACCTTCCTGTCCGATTCTGCTTGTCCTGCTGCACGGTGTCGTCCGTTCACATCCCCGTTGTGACAAATTTATCAGATACTTTTCAGTTGTGACAGATTATCAGATGCTTTTCTCAGTTGTGACAGATTTATCAGATACTTTCCTCAGTTGACAGATTCATCAGATACTTTTCTCAATTGTGACAGATTCATCAATACTTTCTCAGTTGTGACAGATTTATCATACACTTTTCTCAGTTGACAGATTCATCAGATACTTTTCTCGATTGTGGCAGATTTATCAGATACTTTTCTCAGTTTTGACAGATTTATCAGATAATTGTGGAGTTTGTTCTTCCTTTTCTTTAGTTCCAACCGTAGATACTTTTTCTGGAGTACTGTCTTTGGCTTGGTCTGTTTTTATTCCAGACTGACCACATGTTTCTGGAGGCTCGTCTGTCTTTTCTTTAGGTTCGACGACTCCAGATCTAACCGTTATTTCTGGACTTGTGTCTTTCTTTTCTTCAGTTTTGACTGTAGGTTTTTCAGCTGGAGTGTTGTCTTTCTTTTCCTGTAAACTGTGGGCTTCGTGTTCTTTCTTATCGTCTCCGTTTTCTGTATTAACTCCTGGACTGACCCTAGCATTCTGTTCTGCTGTCCTGTTCGAACTGCCGTCATTCGTTTTATCCTGCGTCTTGGTGTCGGGGCTGGCTTGTCCTGCCTTCTTCCCCGATTCGTATTGCTTAAAGTCAAATTTGGTTTCTACAATGTCATCATCTTCGTCATTGGGGGTTACTTTGTTGTCTGTGTTTGTAGTACACGTGTCGGTGTTGAATGACTCTTTTCCAGGCAATGCTTTCTTTTCTGAAGTGTTGGACGTTCTTGTCTCTTTTTCAGTCACTTCCCACGTGTTCGGTTCTTCACTTCCGGCAACAAAAATTGTTCCCTTTTGGTTGTTTCTCTGTTCATCCGATTGGGACGCTCCACTGTTATTCTCTGTCTTTACATGACCAACATTGCTGTCATTTTCAGCTGATGTACCTGTTTCGCGGATACTGTCGACTGTTTGCATTTGTGATTGAGTATCTTTATGTAGATCGGCAGAACTGACGTTCTTGGCTTTGTGCTCTTCTTCCGTTAGTTTTAACTGGGATTGGTGGGTTTCCTCTTTGCTTGTGTATTTCGTGATTGTCTCCCTTCCGCCCTGTTCGTGTTTATAGACTCCCGGTTTCTTCACAATCGTAGGTTTGATCACTTCCTCAACAACTTCCCTGTTTTCGTCTTCTTCTTTCCGCGTTCTGACACCAGTTGTGACAATCTCTTTGTTATTTTCTTTGTCTTGCGTTTGACTGACGCCACTCACTTCTTTGTTTTCTGAAGGTTTGTCATCTTCGATGACGTCTGCTACGCTGATCGTTGTCTTGTGTGTTTCTTTTACGGATCTTGTTTCGACTTCGGTTTCTCTGCGAGTTTCCTCAATTTCTGTAACTGTGTCTTCAATTTCATCAACTTCCTCTTCGGTGTCGTTGCCTTTGTAGTCTTCTTTGGTCTTCAGTTCTGTCTTGTCAACTGCTGTGTCTTCTGCTGTGTTTTCTGTCTCTCTCACTTTTGTCTTCTCTTTGTTGTCGTCCTCTTCTCGGTTTTCGTTTACAATAAATTCTGATTTCTGGATTTTCTGTTCTTGTTTCTGACTGGGTTTGTCCTCTCTGGGACGTACCATATTTTCCTGTTCCGTCTGTTTCTCGTTTTCTGTCTTCGCTGGTTCTTCTTGGCATTTTACCCAACTTTCTCGTTCTTCTCGTTGTTTCGTGTCGGAGTCTTGATGGCTTTTTTCGTTTCGGTCAACTTCCGTTTTTTGAAGTTTCTTGTTCTCTTTGATGTTTTGTTCATTCTGTTGTTTTATTTCTGTGACTGCTTTGTTTTTTAATTTCTCGCCTTGCTTTTCGTCATTTCTTGGTTGGTTCTTATCGCCAAGTTCATCTGTTGTTATCGCTTTTGGTCTGTTTCCATTAATCATCTTTCCTTCTGTTATATTTTCTGTCATTTTATCACGTTCAGTTTCTTCAACTTTAGTCTCAAATTCATGTGTCTCATTTGCTCTTCTTGGTCCTTCCTCTGTTCTGTCTTTGTTTTTGCGGCCTCCTTCGTTATCTTCCTGTTCGTGTGGAACGTCCTCTTCCTTCTCTTCTCTTGTGGACTGTTCCTTTCTTTTCTCTCGGGTTAATTCAACACCACACTGTGTTTTCACACTGTCCAACGTGTCTGTGTTCTGGGTGATTTCAACAAGGTTTGACTTTGTATGTGTCATCGTGTCGTCAGGTATGTTCTTCTGCTGGGCTGTTTCCTGTGGTTTCTTTTGTGCATCTACAGTTTCCATATCAGATCGTTCGCTCACACAGTGTGCTTTACGTGTTTCTCCTTCGCCGTCTTCCACCGTTTGTCTGATCGTGGCTTTCTCGCCATCTTTTGTGCTTGTTTTGACTTCCACTGTTTGATCTACTCTCTCCTGTGATGCTGGTTGTACCGATTTGTTGTCGTCTGATGTTTGCTGAGAGTCTGCGATACAATGTTCTACGTCTTTTCCTGTCGCCTGGCCGACTGCCTGTTTCTGTGTGGTGCTGTTGTCTGACACCTGACCCGTATCGTCTGTCTTTGTCCCAACTGCCGGTTCTGGTTTGATCGCTCTAGTTTCTTCAACAGTTTTAGCGCTGTACTCCTCTTTTCTTTCTCCTTTTTCTTGTGCGTCTTTATCAGTGTGAAGCAGGATCTTTTCTACTCCATCGTCTCCTTGTTGGTGTTTTGTGTCACTGGTTTTCGGTTCGTTTTCCTGGTCTGTGTAAGGTTTTGATGGTGTTTCGTCACTGTCCTTTGTTTTAAGTCCTCCTTGCTTCGTTGTCACTGGTTGAACGACTGGCTCCAGGACAAAGGTAGCGTCCTTTGTCTTTGTCTCTTGCTCTGTTTTGTCTTGCCCTGCTTTTTGAGAGATCTGCACCTCCATTGTTACGGCTTGCATGGCTTTTATCATTGCTTCCACGGCATCATCGTCTGCTTCTCTTTTTGCGGTCACTTTTGGAGTGTCCCCTTTGTCAAACAGCTGTGCAGAGATAAGGATTTGTTCTGCGCCTTGTCTGTGGCTCTGTTCTGCTTCAGCATTTGTAGTTATCATGTCTGTGGTCTTTGCTCCGGTCTGTGTCTGTGTGTCATCCCCTTTGCTCTTGTTGATTTTTCTGTCGTATCTCTGTGTTCATCCTTATTGTCTTTGTTGCTTTTTCGGTTATTGTTTCTGTACCATCCTTATTGTCTTTGTTGACTTTTTCGGTATGTTTCTGTCATCCTATTGTTTTTGTTGACTTTTCGTCGTGTCTCTGTCATCCTTATTGTCTTTGTTGACTTTTTCGGTTATTGTTTCTGTACCATCCTTATTGTCTTTGGTTTGCTTTTTTCGGTTATTTGTTTTCTGTACCATTCTTTATTGTCTTTGTTGACTTTTTCGTCGGTGTCTCTGTGTCATCCTTATTGTCTTTGTTGACTTTTTCAGTCGGTGTCTCTGTGTCATCATTATTGTCTTTGTTGACTTTTTCGTCGGTGTCTCTGTGTTATCCTTATTGTCTTTGTTGACTTTTTCAGTCGGTGTCTCTGTGTATCCTTATTGTCTTTGTTGACTTTTTTCGGTTATTGTTTTGTCTGTTACCATCCTTATTGTCTTTGTTGACTTTTTTGGTTATTGTTTCTGTACCATCCTTACTGTTTTTGTCGACTTTTCCAATAACTGTTTCTGTGTCGCCATCTTTTGCTGTTTCCTGTTTTGGTTCCACATCCATCTCTTTGTCCGCTGTTTTGTGGGTCTCTTGTTTGTCTGGCAGATCTGTCTCTGTGGATCCTGTCCTTCTTTTGATGTTTCTTCTTCTAATGTTGTTGCGTTGCCCTTTGCAGTGCTGTGTTTCATTGCACTTTCGTCCTCATCGTCCTGAGGTTTCTTGTCTCCTTCTTTTCTTGCGTTGAGTTCCATCGTTTTTTCACCTGACCCTCCTTCGCTGTCCACCACTGTTCTGCTTGCTGTCGCCTCGTTTGTTATTTCTGGTTGGACTCTCTGTTTGAGTTCTGTGTTTGTTTTGTCTATGGTTCCTTCCGTGTGTAGTGTTTCTTTGTGACTGGTGGTGTCTTTCTTTGCTTCTTCTTCTTCTTCTGTGGTTTGTGCTGTTACCTCTTTGTTGGTTCCAACATCCCTCTGTTTGAACGTGTCAAGCTCTGCTGCTCCTTTAGTAACTGTTCTTTCGCTTTCTTTGTCCTGGTCAGATTTAGTAGCAATCTGGTTTCTGTGACATTTTCTTTTCTTCCGACAGTCTTTTGTTCTGATGCGTCCCGCTCTACCGCTATTTCAACAACCACTTGTTCGCTTTTCTTGTTACTGTTCGTTTTTGTAGCGTTTCCCTTTGTTCCTTCTCTGTCGACCTCTCCTTTTGTGTCTGTGGTAGCTGTTTGGGCGTCTACAGCGACTTGTCCTTCTGTGTCCAGTCTGTGCTTGTCTGCTGTGACGGGTTCTACTGTTGTTTCTAGTACACGTTCTTTGTCTTTATCGCTTTCTGTTTTTGTGGAAAGAGGTTTTCCTGCGTCTTCTGTCGTTTTAGTACTTTCTCTTTTTCCGGAAAGAGGTTTTCCTGTGCCTTCTGTCGTTTTAGCATCTTCCCTGTCAACTATAGGTGGGTTTTTTATTTCTTCAGGTGTGACGTTTGTTACTTCAGTTTCTTTCTTTCTTTCAGTGACAGATTCTTTGGTTTCTTTGTCGGTGTTGGGTTTTCTTTCCATCTCTTCTGTCCTGACTTTGTTCGTTTCTGTCAATTGTTCAGATATTGAATCTGTTGGCGTCTTTTCTACGTGGTCTTCTGTTCCCGTTTTTTCCTTCCTTGCTGTACAGCGCTCGATAGTTTCTTCAACATTTTCTGCTGTCTTTCGATTTTCTTCTTTCTTAGCTGTTGCTGGTACCACTGATTCTTCCGCCTTTCCTTCTTTCCTGTGAGTATCTTTTTCATTTTTCGTACGTGCACTGGTATCGACTGTATTACTTTGTTCTGATGTTTTGACTGCAGTGGCCTTATTGTCTTGGGCTTTCGTTTCTTTGACTGTCTCCGTAAAATCTTCTTTCTTTTCTTTTTGAGTAGAATCTGTTCTTTTATTACGACCATTCTCTGTGTTCGGTTCTTGAACTGTTGGGTTTTGATCCTGAAATTCACTTTGTGCCTGTGCTGATTGTGCCTGACCTGTGTCTCTTGCTGTTGCTTGTAGATTTTCTGCTTTTCGTGTGCCTGTGGTGCCGTTATTTGAAGATTTCTGTTTTTTCGTATGCCTGTTGTGCCGTCACTTCCAGATTTTCTTTTTCGTGTGTCTCTAGTACTGTCATTTTCTGATTTTCTTTTTCATGTGCCTGTTGTGCCATTACTCCCATATTTTCCACATTACCTTGTGCCTGTTGTGACTGTGGTTGTCCTAACTTTGTCATGTCTGGGGCTTCTTTCAAGTCAGTACTTTGAAATCTGACCTCCGATTCTACCGTACTTCTCTCTTCTTCTCTGGATTTCTGCCCGATATTTTCTCTCTCTGATTTCGTGGTTCGTGAGTCTTCTGCTTGTTCACTGCGAACGTCTGCATCTTTCTGTGAATCACTTCGCTCAGTGAGGGTTGTGGATTCAATGAGTCTGTCCGGTTCTTTTGCGCGTTTTTCAGAGCCGTTTTCCACAGATTTTTCTTCACATACTGTCGACTGTGCTTCCAGCCGTGTTTCGTCTGACTTTGTTTGCAAACCCGCTCTTAATTTATCTGCTTCATTGCCTGAAAACTGTCTGGAATCCTGGAGAGCTCCAGCGAAAAGAACTCCTTGGGTTTCTGCCTGTTTGGCGGTCCTGTCTGGATCCTGCGCTTGCGTCTGAAACCCTCTTTCTTGCTTGCCTCCGCTATTGTCTCCCTTGTCCTGCGCAGTACTACTGTCAACGGACTGTCCTCTCCCGCTCTCTTCCACTCTTTCGCTCGCTGCATTCTGTGCAGGTTGTCCGTGTTGCGTTCCATCCCCTTGTTCTTCTACCAGCATGGATCTGTCTAAAGCAGTGTCTGTTCCTGTTATCGTGTTTACGGTACCTTCTACTTGAGGCTTTGGCAACGTTTCTGTCCACCCCTCTACCCCGCCATGTGTGCCAGACGCTGAACCTCCCGTTTTCTTCTCTTCCACGGCGACTTCTTTACCTGACGCTGTCCCTTCTTTCACCTTCCCTTCTACAACATCCTTAGCCGTGACCAGTCCTTGGGTTTTCTGCTCTTCTGTGCTGCTTTTTCTGGGAGACACTGGTTTTTGAACAGACATTGGGTCTTTATCAGACACTGGCTCAGGCTCTTTATCAGACACTGGTTTTTGAACAGACACTGGCTCTTTATCAGACACTGTTTTTTGAACAGACACTGGCTCTTTATCAGACACTGGCTCTGGCGTTTTATCAGACACTGGCTCAGGCTCTTTATCAGACACTGGTTTTTGAACAGACATTGGCTCTTTATTAGACACTGGCTCTTTATCAGACACTGGCTCTTTATCAGACACTGGCTGTTTAACAGACTCTGGCTTTTTAACAGACACTGGCTCCTTAACAGACACTGGCTCCTTAACAGACACTGGCTCTTTAACAGACACTGGCTCTTTAACAGACACTGGCTCCTTAACAGACACTGGCTCTTTAACAGACACTGGCTCCTTAACAGACACTGGCTCTTTAACAGACACTGGCTCCTTAACAGACTCTGGCTTTTTAACAGACACTGGCTCTTTAACAGACACTGGCTCTTTAACAGACACTGGCTCTGGCTCTTTAACAGACACTGGCTCCTTAACAGACACTGGCTCTTTAACAGACACTGGCTCCTTAACAGACTCTGACTCTTTAACAGACACTGGCTCCTTAACAGACTCTGACTCTTTAACAGACACTGGCTCTGGCTCCTTAACAGACACTGGCTCCTTAACAGACTCTGGCTCTGGCTTTTTAACAGATACTGGCTCCTTAACAGACTCTGGCCCTTTAACAGACACTGGCTCCTTAACAGACTCTGACTCTTTAACAGACACTGGCTCCTTAACAGGCTTTGGCTCTTTAACAGACTCTGGCTCCTTAACAGACACTGGCTCTTTAACAGACACTGGCTCCTTAACAGACTCTGGCTCTTTAACAGACACTGGCTCCTCAACAGGCTTTGGCTCTTTAACAGACACTGGCTCCTTAACAGACACTGGCTCTTTAACAGACACTGGCTCCTTAACAGACTCTGGCTCTTTAACAGACACTGGCTCCTTAACAGACTCTGGCTCTTTAACAGATACTGGCTCTGGCTTTTTAACAGACACTGGCTCCTTAACAGACTCTGACTCTTTAGCAGACACTGGCTCCTTAACAGATTCAGGCTCGTTATCAGATCTTAACTCTTTATCAGACACTGGCTCTTTAGCAGACATTGGCTCTTTAGCAGACACTGGCTCTGGCTCCATAACAGACTTTGGCTCCTTATCAGATTTCAATTCTTTATCAGACATTGGCACTTTATCAGACACTGGCTCTTTATTAGACACTTTATCCAGACACTGGCTCTTTATCAGACACTGGCTCTTTATCAGACACTGGCTCTTTAACAGAACCTGGCCCTTCCCCCCTCCTCCCCTCAACAGAAACTTCCCCTTCTTCGTCAGCCGCTAGCATGTCTTCTCCTTCCCCTTCCCTCATCCTTTCTTTCACAGAGCCTAAGATGTCCTGCACGAACTCCTTGACCTGAATGGGGTCTGCCTTCAAATTATCCACCTCCACCTGGTCCTCACCGCCTCTGTCTGACTCACTGAGTGACGCTGAGTTTTTAGTTTCGTCAGAAGCTTTAGATTTAGACAGAGTGTCAATCAGTTTGTCTGTGCCGGAAGTGGCTGGTCTGCTGTCGGCAGCGGCGACGGCGGAAGTAGGCTTAGCTACTACTTCCTGTTGGGCGGCAGGTTTTTGCCGTGTGACGATGGCGGGAAGCTGACGTCTAGGCGCCAATCCCGTTCTGTGGGAAAAGAAAAAGGCAACAAAGGGGGTAGCTGCGTTAGTACCCGCTTTCTGTTACAAGGGTGCCAAGACGGCTTGCTACTCTCCTGAAATCAAATCATCAAAGCAAAAGAGTTTGAACTATATTCTACGAAAGCTGAAACACAGCATCCTTATGATCACTTCCACACGCTGTTGAAATCCTTAAAAAAAAAAAAAAAATTAAAAAGTTCTGTCAGTTAAATGAATACGTGACTGTTCGGAACAAGTCATTTAAGTACTCATCATCATCATCATCATCATCATCATCATCATCATCACCATCATCATCATCATCATCATGTGCCCTGCCGCATGGCGTTGGCGAACATGGCCCTCCACACGAATCTATCCCCTGTCGCTGCAAGCACATCTCCCACCTTCTCTGTCTTCAGCCACCCTGCAAGTCCTGTTTTGGGAACGTACTAATGTAAGACACGATAAAACATTAACTAATGTAAGACACGACAAAAAATATAATAATGGCACTGTGTGTGATATGAATGCAAGAAGACACGTGGACAGAACATCGAGACACTGTGTCTTCTCTGAATGCAAAAAGACACTTAAACAGAATAAACGACGCTTGGTGGTATTCTGCTGCTGATTGCCACATCAGGGAGTCAAAGGGTTAAGTTTTCGCTTTGCTGCATGGTAGACAATACAGGATTCTGGTGGACAGGGTGCAGGGGTCAAAGGGTTATAGGGACAAAACTTCTGCACAGAAGAGAGCGCTCGTTTTTCAAGGTTGGGACGAGGGAACAAAAGTGGGGTGAGAATGCTGAAGTATACTAGTGACGTCCACGTTACACCTGAACAAGAACACACCAAATTATAGACAGAAGACACTAAATCGGCATAAAATAGAAAAAGAAAAAAAAAAACACATGGCATTGTAGACATCACACAGTCTGCAAGTTGTTTCCACATCTGCTGAAAAAATACGAAAATACACACACATGACAATGTTAGAAACGAAGCAGTTGACCAATGACAAAACCACTCAGAAAAACCTGCACAGACCAGGACACGAAACCGATGGCTTAGCTACAAACAGACAATGCAGTGTAACTTGGGTGACGAAACAAATCATCACAACTGAAAATTACACAAACCGACGTGACATCTTACGAAGCGTGTCATATATACAGGAAACTTACATGCCCCGTAACCAAAACAAACCAAACCAAAACAAACAGAAAGGCAGAACAGAGTAAATGTACCGTTACAGCTGGAATAACCTAAACTTCAGGTTAACGTTATGGCAACAGGTATTCTATGGCTGACATGGCTCCCGTACCTATACTCATTGTACTCTGTATCGGCTGAGAGGAATCTGAGCGATTAAATAAATGAATGAATGAATAAATAAATAAATGGAAACAAATTGTATGGCTCATTGTGCAGTGTCGATTGAAAAGAATCTGAACCAATAAATAAATAAATAAATAGATAAATAAATAATAAATGGAAACACAAATTCTATGGCTCCCGTAACTCAATGTACAGTATCGACTGGAAAGAATCTGGGCGAATGAATCAATAAATGAATGAATAAATAAATGAAGCAATGAATAAATAAATAAATAAATAAGTCAATAACCAAATAAATATGTAAAATGAATACATAAATCCGGAAAAACTAGCATTCATTCACCACTACTCTCTTTGTATCTTGCTACTTATATTCAATAGTTATTAACAGTTACACTGTAGTACGCCACAATCGAGCGCATGCGCAGTCTTCAAATTATTGTTGTTTTACAGTAAAGTGTTTAAAATCAAGGCAATCATCATAATAGTCATACACAAAACTATGTCAACAGAATCAACTCCTCCAAGATCTGAACCAAGGTGCAAAGGTAAATAGCAAGAAGAAGACAGGTTGTGAAAGATTAGACGCGAAGAGGAAGAGAGAGGATAGGAGAAGGGAAAAGCAGAACGAAGAAGAACAACAACAGGAGGAAGAGACAGAAGGAGCACGTCAAGAGTGAAGCTAATGATAGTAGAACACACTGGTAAAAAAAAAAACACTTAAACGGCGCACCAAAAATCTGGTATGGAAAACAAAACAAAAAAAGAAATGCTGCCTATTTGAACAACTGCTGATTTTTCCCCTCATATGATCACAATGCTTATGATGGTAGCATTTTGGCAGATAGTGTGTTGTTTTTTTTCAAATATAGACCTGAAACATTTGGGCAGGAAGAAATGAATAAACGAATAAACATAAACATAGTATGAATAAATAATGAACAAATAAATAGACAGACAAACAAACAACGGACAGATAATAGATAGATAGATAGATAGATAGATAGATAGATAGATAGGTAGGTACATAGGTAGATAGATTAGATACAGACAGACACAGATAGACAGATAGATAGATAGATAGATAGACAGACAGATAGATAGATAGATAGATAATAGATAGATAGACAGAGATAGATAAATAGATAGATAGATAGAAGACAGATAGATAGACAGACAGATAGATAGATAGATAGATAGACAGACAGACAGACAGATAGATAGATAGATAGATAGATAGATCGCTATAACAAAATTTGGAGAGACAATTTTGAATAAATTCATGAATATATAACATATGAATAGATAAAGAAATAAACGTGAGCATTTGGGCAAACAAGAGAAGGGGGAAGCACAAAAAAATACTGGGGGGGGGAGGAGAGGGGTGAAGGGTGTCTGACCTGCTTTCCTCCGTCTCCAGCAGTTTGCGGTAAGCGGCAATCTCCAGCTCCAGGGACAGCTTGGCATCCATCAGAGTCTGCAATAACCATAACCACCGTCACCATCACCATCATCAACAACACTCACACATCACCATCGTCGTCACCCCATCATTATCATCACTATCATCATCATCATCACCATCATCAACAGCCATCATCATCATCATCAACAGCCACCATCACCATCACCATCACCATCATCACCAACATCATCAACATCACCAACACCACGATCAGGGCTCGAACCCAGGACCTTCAAGTCAGCAGTCCGTTGCATAACGGTGACTGGTAATATAGTGTCATTTAAGGTTCATCTTTAGTTATTTGTTTTTTGTGTATCGTTCCTGTTACTATTGGCGGTAACGTTTTATTATTGCTTGAAAAAAGGGGCCATTTTGGCCAAAAAGTTGCACTTGTCATGTTTTGTTCATTAAACAAAACATGCATAATGTAATTTAGATATTATGTTGCTATCTTGTCTTGTTTTTGTCTTGTTATATCAAATGCACGTTCTGATTGGTCTTGTCTTGTCTGACACCTGTCTTGTCTTGTTTTGTTTTTGTTTGTTTGTTTGTTTGTTTCTTTCTTTCTTTTTTACATCAAATACGTGTTCTGATTCTGTATAGTGCATTTCTGGTTCAAGTTTGCTTGAACGCTGGCAGTGGCTTGAATTTATAAATCTGAGCCAGAACTGAGCATAGACAAAAATGGCCGACTGACCTGCATTGTCACTTGAATTTATAAATCTGAGCCAGAACTGAGCACAGACAAAAATGGCCGACTGACTGACCTGCAGTTCCACCAACATGGACTCCATCTCCGCCCGCAGCTTGTTCATCTCGTCCTTGAGCTGGTTCACCTCCAGCGTGTGTTCCTGGTCCTTTTGTTCCATTTCTCTCAACACGTCCTGGTGCTGCTTCTCCAGCAGCGCATTCTGTTTTCAAGACATACACACATACACTGTACACAAACACCACAACTTTGAGACAGGTTGATACGTAAAAATATCTGGGAACGATCATCTCACCAGACAGGCAGATACACATCAGAAAGAGCCAGCAGAATCGGCCAAGCCAAAACAGCATTCATAAGGATGAAAAGCTTTCTTACCAACAAATGCCTATCAATTAACATCAGGAAGAGAGTTCTTGAATGTTATCTAGAACCGATAACATAAGAAATTAATTACCCCTACCCCTGCAGGATCTGGTATCATTCTGTTGTTGCTGACGTTCTGTTTGACCAAGAAACTAAATACCCCTACCTCCCTTCTCCGACTACTTCCTTCCAGATTTACGTCCCCTTCCATTACAAACGCCTTCGAATGTACGACAGGGTTTAACGTAAGTTCAAGAAGTAACATACATACAAGTATTGGCAACTTTGAAAAATGGCTTTGTATTTGACAATTCCTACTGTTGAAGAGAAAAAAAAAGTATCATTATTATCGTTCTTGCTCGTTACACAGAAACTATGATGAACAGCTGTGGCAATAAAACAACGCGGCTGATCCCTTCGTAAGACAAGGTGCTAACTGGCGCTGCCAAGAACGATAACTCACCCTGGCTTCCAGGTCGGCCATCCTTATCTTGCAGTCGTTCATCAGCTTTGCACCTTCTTGGTCTCCTCACGGGCATGGGTCACCTCCATGTTCTGCTTGGTGGCTCCTGTACGGAACTCTTGTACCTGTACAACAACACAACAGGTAAAGAGTGTAAAGAAACGTCTTTTTTTAAAACATTTTTTTTTTAACAATGATGAGTTAGCAGAAGCGGCGACACGGAATTATCATCGTCTAGCCATCATTATTATGGAATCATCTCGTCTTATCATCCTCCTCCTAATCATTGTCATTATCATTATTATCGAATCATCATCGTCATCATCACCACCACCATCATGGTATCACCTTGTTCCATCATCAATCATTGTTATCATTGTCATTATCATTATCATGGCATCATTATCATCGTCCTCTTATGATGATAATGATAATGATGATGATGATGACGACGACGACAATAACGACGACCACGATGACGACTACGACACGAAGTGGATGACAGCAATGGAATGGACTGGCGGACAGATGTTAGGACGAGGAAGAGACCAACAAGAATAAATTTACAAAAAATAGCAACCAATTCAACATGTCCCCAAAGGTATAAAACGCCAATCACTTAATAATAATAATAATAATAATAATAATTACAATATTTATATAGCGCAAAATCTTGATAAAATCAAATCTAAGCGCTGAAGCAGACACACACGCACGCACGCACGCACGCATGCACGCACACACATGCACGCACACACACACACACACACACACACACGCATGGCTATAAATGGGGAGAAAGAATAAAAGCAATAAAAGCAAGAATAAAAGCAATGGAAAATTATAGACAGCATAGCATATACAATTAGGCCTATATATTATGACCATGTGATTCCCCTCCGAGCGGAGACAGGCTGCAGAGGGGGGGGGGGGAGGTTGAGTGAGGTTAGGATTTTATGCGGAGGAGAAAAGGTGAGTTTTGAGAGCGGACTTGAAGGAGACAAAAGTAGGTTGCTGACGGACTGAGAGAGGAAGTTTGTTCCAGGAGAGTGGACCAGAAACAGAGAAGGCTCGTGGACCATAGGAGCTTAGTGCGTGGAAAGCGAAAAGTCA
>JAPXFY010000026.1:32688666-32698666 GCA_030674185.1 Monoplex corrugatus | reverse complement strand
ATATCAAACACCAAGACCCCCCCCCCCCCGCACCCTCTCCCCCACCCCCCACCCCACCCCACCCCACCCCGACAGAAAAAAAAATCTGAAGAAAAAGACTGGAACAGGGATTTGTGCACATCGACCACAATAACCATGATCAAAGGAGAGGGGAGAAACGACACACAAGCAAAGCAGATACAGCGTCTCGCCACCCCACAAGCTGGACGGCTGGCTAATCGTCTTAACAGCCCCGAGCGATAGATACGAACAGGGCCCACCCTGCCCCACCCTTTTTTCCCCACCCCCCTGCCATTCATGTCACAGCTCGACTTAATCTGCCTGACAAGCGTGACATTTGCTGATCCGACCAATCAAACAGCCAGCCAATCAACCGAACGCAAGCGCGCGTAAACGGACGCACACACGCACACACACACACGCACGCACGCGCGCACACACACACATATACACACACAGACAAGCACACACACATACACACACATATATACACACATACACAACAACACACACACACACACACACACACACTCCTCTCTCTCTCTCTCTCTCTCTCTCTCTCTCTCTCTCTCTCTCTTCTCTCTCCGTGGGGATGCCGGGGGCTCTTTCAGTACAAATAATATCCCCTCCAGCTGGAAATCCTCCGCTAAGAATTTCCTCTTTTCTGTCACTCTCTTTGTTTCTGCCTTGTTACTTTGCTTTCTGTCATTTCTTCCTATCATTTTCTGCCCTGCTGGTCCATTCACCTGTATGTGTTCGATATAAAGTCTTAAGTACTTTTTTCTTAGGGCTGATAATTGGGTACATGTACTAAGTGCATTTTTGGCTCTAGGGAGGTGAGATATGCGGAAGCAATTTTAGGTATTTATGCCTGTTTTTTATGTTTTGGTGTCTTTAGGTATTCTTAAATTTGTATTCAGGTTTGTTTTTAAATCCTCTGTGCGATAAATTTGACAGAGTGGTCAACGCCGGGGCATGTCCTTAGATTAAGTGCGCGTATGCATTGATACGTGTATTTTTCTTTTCTTTTCTTTTTTCCTGTTGAAGTTTTGTATGGTTTGAAGCGGTTATGGCCTGATATGGCTCTATGCAGTCGGCTGGGCTTTAAACAACAATAACAATAATAAGAAAACAGAGAGAGAGAGAGAGAGAACTGAAATTGATGAAAAAAAAAAACGTTTCGGAAAAAACATATACTGTCAACAAATCGATTTCTCTTAAATCGGTTTTACGCTGAATCCAATTCCAAGTGACTTACTTAAAGAAGATAACTTGCAAATAAGTATCGCAGAACATGTCTATGACTTCCTGCATTTGGCAAAATGAAAATACCTAACATGCGCTGCCCACTGAAAACGGAATGCGCAGACTATGCAGCAAATTACCGCCTGCAGAGTGCAGGTAAAACAACATGCATCCAAGCAACCGAGAAAACTCGGAAAGTTTAACCCTTTGACTCCCGCACCCTATCAATCAACTGCAAAAACTTAACCCTTTCATTCCCTCCCCCTATCCACCAGCTTCCTGTAGAAAGCTGGTGGATAAGGTGAGAGAATCAAAGTGTTAAGTTTTTGCTTCGCTAGAATGGTTGGCAATGCAGGATGCTGATGAACAGGGTGCTGGAGACAAAGGGTTAAAAAAAATATTTCTAGCATACTTGCTAATGTCTGAATCGCCAATATCACCTAAACCTCTCCTGCAGAATGCACTGCACATAACGAAATATCATATTCTAGACAATTAATCTGTTTTTCGATCTCTTGAACTCTTTAACCGATTATCAGTGTTGTTAATATTTAGACTGTGTATCCTTGTATCATAAGATGAAAAGCATTCTAGCCAACAAATGCCTATCAATTAACGTCGCGAAGAGAGTTCTTGAATGTCATATATAACCGATAATGTTATACGGTTGTGAGGAGAGGACAGTCAACAAGCAAAGCCAGAACAAGATTGAGGCAGCCGAGATGCGGTTTCTAAGAAGAATGTTGAGAGTTCCATGGACAGCAAAGAAAACAAACGAGACAGCCTTGATGGAGGCAGACACAAAAATATCACTCATAGGGAAGATTAGGAAAAGACAGGCAACATTATTGGCCATTTTATGAGGAAAGGGGAATGAGAGCACCTGGTCACAACAGGAAAGCTGGAGGGAAAGAGAGCCAGGGAAAAAAAATAATGGACGGACTTGCAGGGTGGCTGAGGGCAGAGAGGGTGGAAGATATCTTGTAGCAAAAAGGGTGTTGGCGATCATGGCCCTCCATATGCATCTATTCCTTGTTGCTGCAAGTACATCTTCCATCCTCCTTGTCCTCAACCACCTTATCCACCAACTGCAAAAAAATTAACCCTTATACCCCCACCTCACCCTATTCACCAGCTGCCTGCAGGAAGTGTAAGAGAATCAAAGGGCTAAGTGGCTGGGGTTTTTTTTTTGTTTTTTGGTTTTTTGTTTTGTTTTTGTTTTTGTTTTGTTAGTATGGTTGACAATGGAGGATGCTGGTAGACAGGGTGTGGGAGTCAAAGGGTTAACATGCTGAATCCACCGTCTAATCAGACAGACGGAGCCATCACATATATATATATACATACAGTCACTCCAACACCAAGGAGAAGTGAATAAAGCATCGGTATCTCACAATGCTACTAAAAATTTAAAGGCTTCTTTGAGCAATTTTTTTAGCTAGTCCTCGTATACTCTGAGAGCGGTAGGACTTTAAAACCTACAGAACAGAACAGAACCTTGTAACAGCGGGTCCCAGTAGCTCAGTTGGTTTGAGCGTCGGAGTCACATGCTAATGGTTGTGGGTTCGAATCCCGGGGTGCGCGACATTAAAACTGGCCTTCTCACTGTCCCATCTTAATATCATTGTAGTTCTGGTGGTGTCAGTATAGGATAAGATAAGTCCCCCTTCCCCCCACTTCCCTGGGATGGTTATCCCCGTCGGCCATATCACCTGAGGTGGGTGTCGACGTAAAAACTGAACCAAATCAATCAATCGACCACCACCAAGCTGGAGACCAGCTCAAGCTGACTTAGATACTACACGGTCGGCAAGCTGTGGCCATTTCTTTTTTTTTTTTCCCGAACCAACCTTGACCCTGGTCATTAGTCCGCATTACGCACATTTCTAACGGTGTGTGTGTGTGTGTGTGTGTGTGTGTGTGTGTGTGTGTTGTGTGTGTGTGTGTGTGTGTGTGTGAGGGGGGGGGAGGGTCAGACACACCGAGTCTGTCAGCCGTGACACCGCGGGGTTATACTAAAATGGTTTTGATTGATTAGGTTCAGTTTTTACGTCGACACCCACCTCAGGTGATATGGCGGACGGGGATAACCATCCCAGGGAAAAGGGGGAAGTGGGGGAAGGGGGAGGGCTTATCTAATCCTATACTGACACCACCAGAACAACAATGATATTAACATGGGGGCAGTGAGATGGCCAGTTTTTAATGTAGCGCACCCCGGGATTCGAACCCACAACCATTAGCAAGTGAATCCGATGCTCCAACCAACTGAACTACAGGGACCCGGGTCAAGCTGGGGGCTTGTTCTTGTTCTTGTTCTCGTTTTGTATTATCGTCCCAGCGTGTTTACGATAACGGACTGTCTTGAGGATGAACTGTCGGATAATTAAAGAAGGAGAGCGATGTCTTGTAGTTTCAGGCTGGAGGCCACACTCCAGCTGACTTAAATATTACACGGTCAGCAAGCTGTGGCCGTTTTTATTTTCTTTTATTTTTTGTTAACCAACCTTGACCCTGGTCTAATAATTAATTAGTCCGCATTATAATAATAATATACAATATTTTACGCACATTTCTAACGGTGGGGGTCAGACCTACCGAGTCTGTCAGCCGTGACACCGCGGGTTATACTGAGATGAAACTGGACGATAGGGTATTATTACAATGGTCACTTCTGCTTGACCCGCTCAGTGGCAGAGGCGGGGGTGGGGGGGGGGGGGGCTGAAAAACAGAACTCATTTAACGGATTCTCTCACAGAAAGCCCCCGGTGCCACGACCGCGGAATGTGGACTTTGTTCGAGAGGGAGGATTCATCGTACTTGGGCAATTCCATACCCGCTCCGCCCAAATTTACCAGCAATGATCTGGCAGACTCCTCGAGCCTGCGTCAAACCCTCATCATATCATCAGGAAGATTAGGAAAAGACAGGCAACATTTATAGGCCATTTTATGAGGAAAGGGGAATTGGAGCACCTGGTCACAACGGGAAAGCTGGAGGGAAAGAGAGCACCAGGTAGACCCAGGGAGAAGATACTAGACGGACTTGCAGAGTGGCTGGGGACAAGGAGGGTGGAAGAGATGCTTGAGGCAACAAGAGACTGAGACGGATGGAAGTCATTGATCGCCAACGCCATGCGGCAAGGCACCTGATGATGATGTTGATTGCAATCAGTCAAAGACGTCCTGCTTCTTGGAACTCGATCGAAAACTGATGTATATATCACGTCATAATCCAGACATGTCGTCAAGCCTCCTTGACGTCATCGTTCATGAACGTCACGTTCAGCACAGGGAAAAGCAGCCTGTAATACTTCACAATTTCTTGCTCACGACCAACCATAGACCTAAAAGTCCACACAAACGATTTCACTTTGTTAGCTCGCTTTAGAAAGAAACAAGTTACAAGGCTACCGTAGGCCTCCAAAGTTTGCCAAGGTCTACTTTCCAGCTGTTCTGGGTAACAGCTTAGCGGAGTGGCATGAGGATGGTAGTCATACTTTCACCGAATTGAATCAATATTGATGTATTTAGGTTCCTGAATTTCAAGTTCGGACGACCACAAACTTTACAACCGAACAGAAGAAAGCTTGGGTGACTTTACAACCGAACAGAAGAAAAGCTTGGTTATTTCGGAAGAGACGACGTAAAAGAGAAGAACTTCACACACAAGACGAAACAAGATTTGACATAATACGTGACATCACGCTAAAAATGACGTCATAAAAATGACGTAATACAAATCAAAAGCGGTCATAATTTTCGCCCGGCCAAACATTCATTAGCTCAAGGCTCTGAACACACCCGTGATACTATGCACAGGCTGGCCGTGAAAAGACAAAGCGGAGAATCTTCGTTGCCATCCCACATGGTAGAACCATAATGGGCATTAAAAAAAAAAGTAGATCTACACATTCATTTTGAGTTAAAATGAAATCCAGTTTGCCCGAAACCCTATACACACAAAAAATGTCAGAATCCACTGAGATAAATAAAACATTCTTGTAACAAGAATGAATTGCTGCCGTCATTATTTTACGTTTTACAACAGGCTTGTGACAGGCACAGACAGCGTGACTGCACTGTTCATTTTCACACCAACTGCAGTTTCTACTAATTTAAAACGTCCAAGTTCAGATTTGTATGTCTTGTGTAATAAATCATGTGTCTGGTTCACCACAATAACTCATGGATAGTTCACTGTTAATTCTCTCTCTCTCTCTCTCTCTCTCTCTCTCTCTCTCTCTCTCTCTCTCTCTCTCTCACTCCTCTCTCTCTCTCCTTCTCTCTCTCTCTCTCTCTCCTCTCCTCTCTCTCTCTCTCTCTCTCTCTCACTGTTCATTTGATTTATTACAAATTCCTATCTCGACAATCCCTTCTTTGCATAAAGGCATGTGGGTGGTATAAACAATAACTCTGGATAGTTCACTCTTTAAATTCTGTATGTCTGTCTGTCTGTTGTCTGTCTGTCTGTGTCTGTCTTCTGTCTGTCCTCTCTCTCTCTCTCTCTCCTGTCTCCTTCTCTTCCTTTCTCCCTCTCCTCTGTCTCTCCGTCTCTGTCTGTCTGTCTGTCTGTCTGCCTGTTCTGTCTCTCTCTCACACCACACACACACACACCCTCTCTCTCTCTCTCTCTCGCTTGTTCATTTGATTTATAACAAATTCCAATCTCACAATCCCTTTTTACATAAAGGCATGTGTTCACTCTTTAAACTCTGTCTGTCTCTCTGCATGTCTGCCTGCCTGCCTGCCTGTTTGCCTGTCTGTCTGTCTGTCTGTCTGTCTCTCTCTCTCTCTCTCACTCTCTCTCTCTCTCTCTCTCTCCACATCCTCTCTCTCTCTCTCTCGCTTGTTCATTTGATTTATAACAAATTCCTACCTCGACAATCCCTTCTTTTGCATAAAGGGCATGTGGTGGTAAAAACATTGAAAGTGTTATCACGTCTTTATCTCTTACACCCTTTTTTCTTCCTGTACCTTTTGTTTCCCTCCTTCTCCTCTCCGCTTCCTCATGTTTTCTTTCTTTCTCCCTCCTTGTCTCTGTCTCCCACCACCTCTCTCTTTTCTGTCTTCTCTCTCTCTCTCTCTCACCCACATCACACACACACACACACACACACACACACAACACCACACACCACACACAACAGACATAACAGCACGCGCAGCTCACACCACTCAACACATACCAGGATAAAAGGACACGTTCCTTTACTTTCTAAGAGCACCGTTTCCGACATAACTGAATCAATATCATTAACATGCGGATTTTTTTGTCAGCCTGTCTAAAAAAAAAAAAAACCCAATAGCTAGATATTCTAATTTGGTATCGTTTGTGTTCATTGCTCCGTTTAGCTAGTTTATTGTTTTATAAACAGTCAGAAACGGAAAGTTATCTCATTTGTTGGCTTTCCCCTCTGCTCTTCCTGTTGCTTTTTTTTTCCTTCTATCTCAAGATTTGACCAATCATATAAGCATTTCCATTTGATCTTCCTCCATTTACACCCCTCCCACCCACCCTAACCCTCTTTTTTTTCTAAAATGTAATCTACATATTAAATCTAACACACACACACACACACACACACACACACACACACACACACACACACACACCGCACTCTCCTCTCTCTCTCTTTTTTTCTCTCTCTCTGCACACACATACACACACACACACACCACACACTTGCACACACACAAACACACACTCTCTCTCTCTTTCTCTCTCTCTCTCTCACACACACACACACACAAACACACACACACACACACACACACACACACACACACACACACACACACACACACACACACAACCCCCACCCCACCCCACACACACATACACACACAACACACACACAACCCCCCATCCACCCCACAACAAAAACACACAACCCCCACCTCCCCCACCCACCCACCCCACACACACACAAACTGACCAGCCTCAGTTTCTCCAGTTCCTCGTTCAACCTGTTGATGGCCTGTTTGTCCCTCTGTCTCTCTGTGTCCAGGGAATCGTTGGTACGTCTCAGCATGCGGATCTCCGCCTCCAGGTCCGAGACCTGCTGGTTCAGTTTGTTGATCGTCTCCCGGTCCTGGGATCGCCATTTCTTGGCGTCGTCAAGTCTGTAAATAAAAACACAAGGGGTAAAGTAAACACAAAGACCACAGGAAATAAGCGGAAAGCAGGGAGAAATTTTAAATTATTAACTAAGCAACGTAACTCTTGAGAGTCACGGAGTTATCTCCCATGTAGAATGTTGTGAGTTGCAATTCTGTGCCTTGCGGCTGCGTCTATGCTAGCTCAATGGACAGCGCAAACCGTGTGGGATTTGAGAAATTCTACATGGGAGATAACTCCGTGACTCTCAAGAGTTATGTTGCTTAGTTAATAAACGCAAAGACGTTATCAAACAGAACTGCGTTATTGTCTTTAGGGGGGGATAAAACAGCGTTCTGAGTCTGGGCAGAGCAACACGATCGGATAGGAATTTATTGACTGTTGGTAAATTTTCTGACTTATGGGTTTTTTTATGCTCTTTTTCGGCGATCTGTCTTTGTCTGACTGTGTGTCTTGTGTCTGTCTCTGCCTGTGTGTCTGTGCGTCTGTTCTGTCTGTCCATGTGTCTGTCTGTCTCTGTCTATGTGTCTGTCTGTCTGTCTGTCTGTCTGTCTCTCTCTCTCTCTCTCTCTCTTTCTCTCTGTGTGTGTGTTTGTAGAAGACGACAGACAGACAGACAGACAGACAAGTGTGTGTGTGTGTGTGTGTGTGTGTGTGTGTGTGTGTGTGTGTGTGTGTATGTGTGTGTGTGTGTGCGTGTGAGTCTGTAATTGCGTGCATGTGTGTGTGTGTGTGCATATATATAAAAAAAATATTGTAATTATTATATATGTGTGTGTGTGTGTATGTGTGTGTGTGTGTGTGTGTATGTCTGTGCGAGCGTGCATGTGTGTGTGTGAATGTGTGTGTGAGTGTGTGTGAGGAAATGACTGGCAGTGCGCGGCAGTGTGGAGATGATGGACCTACACTTGGTCTGGTCCATCCCTATATTATATTTACCGTTACGGGGCGGTTCTGACAGCCTCATACATTAATCAGCTGGGTACGGAACAAGTCAGGACTGTCGCTGATTAGTCTGTCCGGTCATGCCGACGTGTCGGTAATAACAAAGGTCCTGATTGGTGTCGGCCACGTAATGTGATTAACCCTTTGACCCCCCTCCCCCCACCCTGTCCATTAGCATCCTGCATTGTCAACCACGCTAGGCAAAGCAAAAACTTAACCCCTTGACTCCCTCACCCTATCCACCAACTTCCTCCTGCAGAAAGCTGGTGGACAGGGTTAGGAGTCAAGGGGTTGTTTTTTGCAGTTGGTGGACAGGGTGCGGGAGCCAGAGTCAAAGGGTTAATGCAAGGGGTGACGAACACATACACGTATGTCACCCTGTTCTCAGAAAATGGGGGGGGGGGGGGGGGGTGCCAAGTTCATTTTGGGGGTGCAACGATATCTACATCACTGAAAAACAGAAGAAATGTTCTTGCCAGTGGGTGTTAAGATCAAATCTCTAACGTTAATAGTGCCTGCGTTAAAGCTATTTAAACGGAGCAAGTGACGAAATGGTCATTTTCAGAAATTTAAATACAACGTATACATGGACTGACTATCGTATGTCTATTCACAGTGAAGCATGCTGTTTTAATAATCATATATATATATATCAACATAAAAATAGAATACAAAAAGAAGAAAAAAGAGAAAAAAAAGTACAATTTTCCACATTATTTCAACAAACCATTCTTGACAGCAGCTACAAACAGGTACCTGACCCTATGTCTGTGGATGGGAAAAGTAAAAGGTATACACCATTCTCGTAAGTAGCCCGAGACCAGTGACGTCTCTGTCATCTACTTCACAATCATCGTACAGCTCCAGGACAACCTCTACCTTTGACCTTTCACCTTCACGTGCTTTGACCTTTTCGCGAGAGAGCCAAATCTTGCTCTGCTTAACTCTTTCACTCCCGTACCTCTCCACCAGCATCATGCACTCGAGCAAAAGCAAAAAAAACAACCCTTAATTCGAGCAAAAAGCAAAAACTTAACCCTTTGACTCCCTCACCCTATCCACCAGTTTCCTGCAGGAAGCTGGTGGAAAGGGTGGGGAAATCAAAAGGTTAAGATTTTGCAGTCGGTGGATAGAGAGACAAAGGGTTAAAGCCAAAACAGATCGGCTCCATAAGATTTGACCTGAGTGGCTAGCCACCAACCATCCAATAAGTCAACACTGGAAAAAAAAAAGACTAGTCGGTTCCCTACAGCCGATGATGTAAGCCCACAGTTTTGACAAAAGCTCTACAGTTACTGCGTGGTTGGTGTAAGTGGCGTTTCCGACAACGCCAGCAAAGCAGTAAAGACGATTAACCCTTTGACTCCCGCACCCCGTCCACCAGCATCCTGCGTTGCCAACCATGCTAGAAAAGCAATAACTTAACCCTCTCACTCCCGCACCCTGTCCACCAGCATCCTGCGTTGCCAACCATGCTAGCAAAGCAATAACTTAACCCTCTCACTCCCGCACTCCGTCCACCAGCATCCTGCGTTGCTAACCATGCTAGCACAGCAAAAACTTAACCCTCTGACTCCCGCACCCTGTCCACCAGCATCCTGCGTTGCCAACCATGCTAACACAGCAAAAACTTAACCCTTTGACTCCCGCACCCTGTCCACCAGCATCCTGCACTGCCAACCATGCTAAC
>JAPXFY010000026.1:32676166-32683666 GCA_030674185.1 Monoplex corrugatus | reverse complement strand
CTCTCTCTCTCTCTCTCTCTCTCTCTCTCTCTCTCTCTCTCTCTCCCCCCGTGGTAAGTAAACAAATACAGTTTTTTTTTTAGAGTATTGAAACAACTATCAAGTCCTGCAACTTGCAAAGAAGCATATAAGAACAATGCTTCCATACATAACTGTCCTGACATCTTCAACATTTTCAAGTAGCCTTGCGGTGCAGTCAAACTGGAACAGAGGCCACACATACTGTGAAAGTCAAAGCCTAACAAATCAAACAACAGATCTGTTTGAAACGGGAGTGGAGTGGGGTGGGATGGGGTGGGGTGGGCGAAGATAGGGGACTCTTTGTCCGCCTGTCCAAAAATATCACACTACTTTAACCCTTTGACTCCCGCACCCTGTCCATCACCCTTCTTGCATTGTCAACAACGCTTAGCAGAGCAAAATAAATGTTTACCCCGTGATTCCCTCACCCTGCAGGAACCTGGTGGATAGGGTGAGGGAGTTTTTGCTTCGCTAGGTGCTTGACAATAGAGGATGCGGGTGGACAGGGTTCTGGAATCAAAGGGTTAATGTATATGAGCGTTAATAAGGGCCTTGAGTCTCTCTATCTCTACCCACCCCCACCTCCATCTCTTTTTTTTTTTTTTTTTTTTTTTAACCAGACACGATTGGTTCTGGTTCACGGCAAAACCTCTTGGGTGAAACATAGCATTCCCCCCTATCCTCTTTCTGTCTGTCTGTCTGTCTGTCTCTGTCTGTCTGTCTGTCTGTCTGTCTGTCTGTCTCTCTCCCTCTCTCTCTCTCTCTCTGGATTGATTCTGATTTACAGCAAAACTCTAGAGCAAAACAGACAGATAGCATCCCCCCTATTCTCTCTCTCTCTCTCTCTCTCTCTCTCTCTCTCTCTCTCTCTCTCTCTCTCTTCTCTCTCTTTCTGGATCGATTCTGATTCACGGCAAAACCTCTAGAGCAAAACAGACATATAGCATTCCACTCTAACCTCTCTGTCTGTCTGTCTGTCTGTCTGTCTGTCTATGTCTGTCTGTTTGTCTGTCTGTCTCTGGTTGGTTGTGTTGGTTGGTTCTCTAGACTGTTTGTTTTGTTGTTTGTTTTTATTTGCTTGTTTGCATTCCATCCCACCCCCCTATCCTTCCTCATTCTCTCTCTCTCTCTCTCTCTCTCTGAGTCTCTCTTCTCTCTCTCTCTCTCTCTCTTCTCTGTATTGTGGCCTAAAGCCGATGTACAATAAACATTTTCTGAGTTCTGAGCTCTCTCTCTCTCTCTCTCTCTCTCTCTCTCTCTCCTCTCTCTCTCTCTCCTCTCTCTCTCTCTCTCTCTGTAACTTAGGCATCAGTGAAGCATAATCATACAGCAGCCGACTGTTTTCATTCCATTATTGTTGTTCACAGAGCGGACGAAGTCACCAAGTCAAGTCAGCCCACCACTTACTCCATCCAGGTGATTCCTGACGCGGAGACTAACACACCTTGACAGCACAATTTCTTTACCTGCTTGTTAAGTCAATATGATGGTAAAGGGTATCGCGGTAGGCGGGAAAGGGATTAATCGACAAAGATGACAAGCTCCTTGCCCAGGTGACGAGAGCTTTAAGAGGACAATGGGGGAAGAAAGGGGTGGGTGTGGAGTGGGTGTGGAGTGGGGGACCCCCCCCCCCCCCCCCCCGACGATCAAAACGGACGTGTCATCTTCTTATCTGATTTCTATTTCCCGGATCAGAAAGCAATTGTGACGTTCTTCATGTCTTAACCCTTTGACTCCCGCACCCTGTCCACCAGCATCCTGCATTGTCAACCATGCTACCAAAGCAAAAAGCAAAAATTTAACCCTTTGACTCCCTCCCCTATCCAACAGCTTCCTCTTGGTGGATAGGGTGAGAGTGCTTAAGGCTTAAAGTTTTTGCAGCTGTGGATAGGGTGAGAGCGTCAAAGGGTTGTTTTTTTGCAGTTGGTGGATAAAGTGAGGGAGTCAAAGGGTTAAGTTTTTGTAGTTGGAGGATAGGGTGTGGGAGTCAAAAGGTTAACCTGACCAAAACGGAAGTGTCGTATCACGTGAAGTGTTAGGCATATCCCCGCACTGACATGGAGGACTATTAAGCACAGAGAGATTAAAAACTCCCACCTCTCTTCCGATCTGAAGGAACAAAACGATATCATATGATTCATCGTAACCCCTTCGTGTGTACACGAATGCAAATACTAACCTTTGACTCCCGCACCCTGTCCACCAGCCTCCTGCATTGTCAACCATGCTAGCGAAGCAAAACCTTAACCCTTCGACTCACTCACCCTATCCACCAGCTTCCTGCAGGAAGCGGTGGATAGGGTGAGGGGTTCGGTCAAAGTGTGTTAAAGTTTTGCAGTTGGTGGATATGGTGCGGGGTCAAAGGATTAAGCCAGCATCGCAATAATGTGAATCACCACGGATTCCCAAAATCTTCTATTCAAACAGGCAATGGATGTCTTGCTACTTTGGAGAGTGTAAGTTAAGCAGAACAGAATCTGGACGCGGAACTTTCTGGCCGACGTGACGCAAGGAGACAATCCAAAGTGCAATCACTCCCAGTCTGCGTTACGTTTCTTTAGCGCAAAAAAAAAAAAAAAAAAAAGTTTCGAGACGTTCGCTGTAAGAAACGGCATGCTTTCTATTAAACGCTACAGAAAGGGCCCGACAGTAGGGGGAAAGTGTGACTACGCTGATGGTTACTGTGATCGTTTAGTTTGCCCATGTCTTTTTGTTGTGCACATGAAAATCAGTCAGCCAAAAGGATTATCTCTGTATTTTGCATCATGCGCGCTAATCATTCTGACTGCACTGCCGCCACACACACCATGTGATAGAGAAGACCCCAAAATGATCATATCATAAGCCATAAGCCCTCGGTGCTGGCAAGTTCTTGAGGTTCTATTTAGAATATGGGCAATGTGTCTGTTTTTGTACCTATCTGTCATTAGAACAACCACAGCTATATGTGTATCTCCATCTGCAATGTCTGAAGAAGAAAAAAATGTCCCGTGGAAATGGATGAAAACACATCCAGACATCACCACACCACACTCAATATGAAATGATGGCAGCAATGCCTTCATCATCATCATCATCATCATCATCACCATCATCATCATCATCATGATGCCCTGCCGCATGGCTGGCGCATGGCCTCCATATGCATCTATCCCTTGTCGCCGCAAGCACATCTTCCACCCTCTCAATGACCTTCACAACCAGAATCATAGAAACCCACCCCAGACACCATGCTACACAGCACCCCCATCACTTACCAACACCATCTACTGCCCCCCCCCCCCCCATCATCTTACCCCCCTCAGTCCATCCTCCATCCCCGATCAATTGTGAACAAGATAAACCGCGGAGGGGGGGGGGGTATATAAGAATAACTAATCAGTACGTTGTACTACAGCGGCGATCATTCAACCGATAGACTGTACAAGTTTAACATAATCGTCAGATTATACGGTCACTGCCTTTGTTCCCACCTACACTGCGTGGCTTCATTCGTGCATGAAAGTATTAATAATAAAAAAAAAAAACGGGATAGGGAGGGGGGGGGGTTATGGTAAGGGATGCGGAACACGCACACAACACGCACACACACACACACACACACACACACACACACACACACACACACACACACACACAGGGGCATGAAAGAATACTGTGAACACCGACCTATGCAACGAGCTAACGCCAAGGTGGGTTTTGTGCTGATAAAAGCAGAGACCTTCACAGGCTGACCTTTTTTCAATCGACGACATGCAGGTCCTATATGTAAATGTGTGTGTGTAGTGTGTGTGTCTGTGTGCGTGCGTGCGTGTGTGTGGTGTGTGTGTGTGTGTGTGTGTGTGTGTGTGTGTGTGTGTGTGTGTGCTGTCTGTCTGTCTGTCTGTCTGTGAGAGACAGGAGAGAGTGGAGGTGGGGGTGATGTATGTGTGTCTGTCTGTGTCTGTGTGTCTGTCTGTGAGAGGCAGAGAGAGAGAGAGAGAGAGAGAGAAGGTTAGGGGTGATATGTGTGTGTGAGTGTGTGTGTGTGGATGGGTGAGTGGGTGCGAATGTGATCAGAACCAGAATCGATTTTTAGTGTCGCGGAATCTGCCGCTGTGTTTGCCAGTGCGTCTGCCTGCCTGTGGTGTGTGTGTGTGTGTGTGTGTGTGGTGGTGTTGTGTGTGTGTGTGTGTGTGTGTGTGTGTGTGTGTGTGGTGTGGGTGGGTGGGTGGGTCTGTGCGTGTGCACACGCGTGTGCGTGCGAGTGTGTGTGTGTGCGTGTAATTTCGTGTCCCATTTTCCGCACCGGATGGCTAACTGTTTATATAGTGACAAAAAGAATATGACAGCGGGGACGGCACTGTGATAATAATATGCATGTATTTACCGTTTAATATGTAGTGGGCGGTATGTCATGTCACGTTTGGATTGGATGTGTTTCTGTAGTAGGAGATTTTTTTCTCAGGCGTACTGTTCACCCCTCACCTCTCTCCTCCCCTCTCTCTCACATCTCTCTCTCTCTCTCTCGCTCTCTCATCCATCTCTCTCTCTCTCTCCACACACACACACACACACACACACACACACACACACACAATATACATCTCTCTCTCTCACCTCTCTCACACAAACTCTCTCTCTCTCACTCTCTCCACACACACACACATACACACACACACATAGCACACAATAGTACACTCTCTCTCTACACACTCACACACATACTCTCTCTCTCTACACACACACACACACACACACACACACACATCACACACATGCACACACACACCTCGTCTCTCTCCTCTCCTCACTCTCTCTCTCTCTCCCACACACACACAACACACATAAACACACACACCCATGTCCCAACACACATACACACATTCTTTCTACAAACACACACACACAGAGACACGAGAGAGAGAGAGAGAGAGAGAGTAGGAGGGGAAACCGGAGAGGAGAAGATTGATGACACAGACGTAAGGACTTCACAGGGCGTCACACGACAGAGTCAATCCATCTTCTCTGATGGCCCGAACAGTAGCAAGAACATGCCGAGCGGTGGTGGCGGTAACTGTGTTTCTGTTATAACAGATTACTGTTACGGGACGTAACACACCAAGTCACGACCGGGCAGTGTACGAGTCCTTGGCCCATAACTGTTCTGTTCTGTTCTGTTTAATTAACCCTTTGACTCCTGCACCCTGCCCAATAGTATCCTGCATTGTCAACCATGCCAGCAAAGCAAAACCTTAACCCTTTGACTCCCTCACCTTTTCCACCAGCTTCCTGCAGGAAGTTAGTGGAAAGGATGAAGAAGTCAAAGGGTTAAGTTTTTGCAGTTGTTGGATAGGGTGCAGGAGTCAAAGGGTTAAAGTCCTACTACTCTCAGAGTATATGAAGACTAGCTATAAGAATGTTGCTCAAAGAAGCCTTAACATTTTTGGTTGCATTGTGAGATACCTATCAGCTATCGTTGGATTCCTTGAATGATGGCCTGTAACTATGTGCAGTTCTGAAGTTATGTGTCCGTTTTGTTCGTCGTAACAGATTTTTTTTTTAACACTGGGGACAAGTCTAGAAAGAAAAGGGTTACTAAAACTGATTTATCGCTTTTGTTTCTGGTTGGTTGGTTGGTTGGTTGGTTGGTTGGTTGGTTGGTTGGTTGGTTCTCTTGACTGTTTGTTTTGTTGTTTGTTTTTATTTGCTTGTTTGTTTCTTTCTTTCTTTTTCTTTTTAATTGCTTGCTTGCTTGTTTCTTTCTTTCTTCCTTCCTTTCTTTATTTCGTTCTTTGTCTGTTCGTTTTTCAATTCTTCCGATTGTCTGGGGTTTGTTCAAAAGGAATTCATTGCACTCGGACAATTCCATATGCGCACCATCCAAATCTGCCAGCAAATCATCTGGCAGACTTCCGAAACCTGAGCAAAACCCTATGCGCTGGCAAGATCTTGAAATCGGGAACAGAGGCGTTGGTGGGACTTTTGAAACACTAAGCTGACACCACCAGAATGACTGAAACATTAAGATGGGCAGCGAACAGGCCAGTTTTAAATGTTGCAGGCTGGGGTTGAACTCGAGATATAAGATCTCGAGTCCGTGGCTCTATTACAAAAACCAACCACCCCTAGGTTCAGTTTCTCAAGATGACGTCTCCGCGCTCGGAACGAATTGCATATGCACAAACGTCACAGGTGCCAGGTGTATGGTGACCATGGCACTTGCCTTAACCCTTTGACTCCCACACCCCGTCCACCAGCATCCTGCATTGTCAATATGCTGGCAAAGCAAAAACTTAAACCTTCGACTCCCTCACCCTGTCCATCAGCTTTCTGCAGGCAGCTGGTGGATAGGGTGAGGGAGTCAAAGGCTCAAGTTTTTGCAGTTGGTGGACAGGGTGTGGGAGTCAAAGGGTTAAGCCTGCACATAAACCCATGAGCTGGCCAGGTCCTGAGACCCTACCTAGACTATGTTTTACCTAGTCTACAATATATTGCATACTGGTATTTTATCAGCCTACCACTGGAATAATCTTCGTTACATGTAAATCACATGCGTACCTGTGTATCATACAGACTATCACTAACATTCCAGCGTAAACTGGCAGAGTATTGCAATGTATCCCTGCCGGTTTACATAACATGGGTGTTGTTGGCACTGATAGCCTCCCCCCATGCTCTTATCTTAATCCCATCTTTAATACTGTGCAGCTTTATTTCATGAACACAAAGTCGTTTTGCAGTTCAAGCGATATGCCTTGGTATTTGATACACCTTAATATTTAATAGAATAAAAAAATTTAAAAAAAGATTATATGCACACACACATAAAAAACGACTTTCTGATAAACGCCCTCCTAGGTTAAGCGTCTCGAAAAAAAAGATTTGTTCACAAACACGCACACCACCCACACATGCACATCAAATGCGCGCGCGCATACACACACGCGCTCACACACACACACGTACGTACGTACGTACACACACACACACACACACACACAGACACACACACACACACACCGTCAGCAGCTTTGAGTGAAATCTTCCCTAAAAATGTAGAAGTTATAAAAAAATAATAAATGAACTATTTTTAAAGGAAAGGCTGGAAAAAGAAGAGAGATTGAGGTGAAAATGTCAGCGACAAAGCCGGACTGACTGGTTTCACACCAAAAAAAAAAAAAAGGAAAGAAAAAAAAAAAAAAGGAAAGAAAGAAAAAAGACCAGCGTTCTTTACACAGAACACAGGAATGCAAAGAAACGATGGAGGCCTCCTTTACCATCCCCCGTCCTTCCCCCACTGTCACTACCACCCCACCCCCCACCTCCTGTGGCCCAACTCCATCCCATCCCATCCCATCCCAAACTCTTTTCTCTCGTCGTTATCTTCTTCTTGACAATCACCACACCCTCTGCGCCAAATCATGTCTTCCGACTTTTTCAGTCTCCTTTCAAAAAAAGTGGGTGTCGTGTGTGTGTGTGTGTGTGTTGTGTGTGTGT
>JAPXFY010000026.1:32668666-32671166 GCA_030674185.1 Monoplex corrugatus | reverse complement strand
GGACGGTAGTACAAAACATGGAGAAGTTAACTGACCGACAGCCGGCGAAACAAGCCAAGACTGAGAGGTTTGAAAACTGTTCCAAGTTTGAAGTCCTAAGAGCTTGCTCGAGTAGTTTTTGTGTACATGCGTGTATGCGTGCACGCGCACCCAAGCACACAAACGTTTGCATGCGCACACACACAAACACACACATACACATATAAACATACACATACATACAAACACACACACACACACACAAACACACGCACACACACAAACACACACATACAGTCCTCATTTCTTCATTTACTTAGTAGTAGTATAGTAGTAGTAGTATGTATCATTATTTCATATATTTCTTTATTTTGTCTAAAATCACTTAAGCAAATAGACATTAAACCAATGACCACCACCACACACACACACACACAACACACACACACACACAACACACACAACACACACACACACACAACACACCAGGCACAAACACACACAAACACACAACACACACACACAAACAAGCCCACAACACACACAAACACACACACACACACACACAACACACACACACACACACACAAAACACACACACACACACACACACACACACACACACACACACACACACACACACACACACACACGTTCTCCTCATTAGTATGGAGACGATGGCGTGTCATGATGATGTGACATTGCGCCACTGACATGCACGTCAAAACACGACGCGCAATGACCGTGTTTCCGGAGGGAACTTCCTCCTTAACCCTTTGCCTCCCGCACCCTATATTATGATTATAGGGTGAGGGAATCAAAGGGTTAGCAGGAAGCTGGTGGATAGGGTGAGGGAATCAAAGGGCTAAGTTTTTGCTTTGTTGGAATGGTTAGCAAGGCAGTGTGATGATGGACAGGGTGCAGGAGTCAAAGGGTTAACGAGCCGTGCCATGCGGTCATCACACCTGCTTAGGAACTGAATAATCGTCTGCACATCATATGACCTACACCACGGACACTGAGGTAAGTAAACAGGTAGAGGTAGCGCTGAAAGAAAACGCACCAAAATATGAGTCAAAGTTGGGTCTGCGAGTCAAAGTTGGGACAGCGGGTCACGATTCAGACTCCGAGTCACGGTTGGGACTGTAAATCGAGTTTTACACGGTGAGTCAAATTTGGGACAGTGAGTCACGATTCAGACACCGAGTCACGGTTAGGACTGTAAATCAAGTTTTACACGGTGAGTCAAATTTGGGACAGCGAGTCAAGATTCAGATTCTAGTCAAATATTACGAATCTAAAAAAAAATCGTGAAAAATTATGGTGCCTTGGAAATTATGACAAAACTGTATGAAAACAAACTTCTGATGACATTATACCTTCTTCTTCCTCCCCCTCCCCCTCCCACGAGAAAAAAAACCGTAAAGGTTGCCACTCACCACTGTCATGACTCCCACATCCCTAAAAAATTACCGATTAAAATCATGAAAAAATTTAACGCTTTCACGAAACTGCCATAAGCAGAGTTTTGGTGCCCATTCAATAAAATTCAACAATCATTTGTAGTTACATTAACTAAATGCTGAACTGACTATCTTTAGTGCCCAAGAAATATATATGAAAAATACAACCGATCAAGAATATTGTAACAGATGAAAATAAATGCCCTCTCCCCACTCCCATCTCCCCCCACTACCCCCCCCCCCCCAAAAAAAATAAATCTGGTCTAAACCAAACCGAAAAAAAAATTGTATACGACAATTAGTACAAAGTGACAAACTTAAAGATAAAACCATTACAACAACAACAACAACAACACAACAACACACACACACACACACACACACACACACACACAACACACACACACACACACACACACACAATCCGTGCGAAAATTCCAATAAATGCCCTCTCCCCACCCCCAACCCTACCCCCATCCCCCACCTCCACCCAAAAAAAAAATTCCGGACCAAACCAAAAAGAAAAAAAAAATTGTATGCGACAACTAGTACATATAAAAATAGTGACAAAGTTAAAGGTAAAAGAAGAAAAGAAAAAACCACTATCCGTGTGAAAATGTTCAACACCCTACCAGGCAGCAGCGTATCAGGTGTTGCATTAACAAAGGTCTTACCTGTGTATGGGTTTTCACACGGAAATATGATCAAAGGCAGTATGTGACAGGGGTTGTGAGAAGTCTACAGTCGAGCAGGAGTACACACAAAAAGCCGGGGATTCACATTCAGAGAACAACCGAAACAGAAACTGAAAAGGATAAGAAATACATACAGGGGGGGGGGGGGGGGGGGGGGGGGGAGGGAGGGGGGAGGAAGAGAGAAAGAAGAGAGTGAGAGCGGAGGAGAGAGAGAGAGAGAGAGAGCAAGAGAGAGAGGGGAGAGAGAGAGAGAGAGAGTGAGAGAGAGAGACAGAGAGAGAGAGAGACGGAGAGAGACAGACAGACAGAAGACAGAGAGAACCGCCTGGTGGAAACTACCCAAACACACACACACACACACAC
>JAPXFY010000026.1:32648666-32661166 GCA_030674185.1 Monoplex corrugatus | reverse complement strand
CATCATCATATCATCATCATCATGTGACCTGCCGCATGGCGTTGGCGACCATGGCCCTCCATATGCATCTATCCCTTGTCGCTTGAAGTACATCTTCCATCTTCTCTGTCCTCAGCCACCCTGCAAGTCCGTCCAATATTTTCTCCATTGGTCTACCCGGGGCTCTCTTTCCCTCCAGCTTTCCTGCTGTGACCAGGTGCTCTAATTCCCCTTTCCTCATAAAATGGCCAGTAAATGTTGCTTGGGTTTTTTTTTTTCCTAATCTTCTTTATCAATGATCTTCTTGTGTCTGCCTCCATCAAGACTTTCTCGTTTGTTTTCTTTGCTGTCCATGGAACTCTCAACATTCTTCTTAGAAACCACATTTCGGCTGCCTCAATCTTGTTCTGGCTTTGCGTGTTGACTATCCACGTCTCACAACCGTATAACAGTATCGGTTCTATAGAACATTCAAGAACTCTCTTCCTGATGTTAACTGATAGGCATTTGTTGGTAAGGACGCTTTTCATCCTCTTGAATGCTATTTTGGCTTGGCTGATTCTGCTGGCTGTTTCTGATGTGTATCTACCGTCTGGTGAGATGACCGTTCCGAGATATCTAAACTTATCAACCTGTCTCAAAGTTGTGCCATTTGCTGGCAGTGCTACACCTTAAAAATACCTCATGTTGCCCTACGACAGGGAGGAAGGACAGCCTAAAAACTCCAGTTTACCCTGTGTTTAAAGGGTAGGTCTTTTGACCATGAGCCAAGGGGTGGGGTAACCTCTACAGAGAGCTGAAATCAGAGGTAGTCCAGGCTTGCAAGCGCCTTCCAACAAACTATGGTACCATCCAAGAAAAAGCTGCCACTACGACACTAATGATATACCGACAGCTTTAGCGTGGGCAAGGTTGTGAGATGTATAAGAAACAGGACCAAAGCTCTGCAGGCACTATGCTCGTTGACAAGATTAAGAGTCGATTCTACTACACTAAGCGTTGTACCAACACACCACACGGTTGATCGTATTTCAAGATGGGCAGTTTCCCCATTTTTACGGTGCAGGCTAGGGACTCAATTCCACGGCTTCATAGACCGAATCATACAACTCGACATTTTTGCAAAATATTTTCATTCTCGCAAAAGATCGTGAAAAAAAAAATCTAAACGAAAAAGTTTACACAATTATCATCATAAGGCAGATTTGTACAACAACAGCGCAGACAACACTGAAAAGGAACGGAACTCTAATCACGTCACAATGTTTGGTTTCCTTTGACGTCATAATGTCATTTTCGTCAATCTTCCTATAGGCTACAAAAGCCGCGTCACTAGCCAAGACCGAAATACAAATACTACAGTGCGGTAACACTGGTATTTCTTTACGCGAGCCGTTGTGAATCGTATCAGGTAACTAAACTGAGTCACCAGTTCAGAAAGAACGAATAAAAGAACAGCAACACGCGGACTACCTTACGACCCACCCAAATTGTGTTGTTGACAATCATTGCATGAAATACCTGTGCATAACGATAGACAGATAGATAGATAGATAGATAGATAGATAGATAGATAGATAGACACAGATAGATTGATAATAGACATGTAGATTGATAGACAGATACATACATACATGCATAGACAGACAGATAAATAGATACATACATACATACATACATACCTAGACAGACAGATAGATAGATATAGATAGTAGATAGACAGACAGATAGATAGATAGATAGATAGACAGATAGATAGACAGATAGATAGACAGATAGATAGATAGATAGATAGATAGATAGATAGATAGATAGATAGATAGATAGATACACATAGGGAGGGAGAGGGAGACAGCGAGATGGGGTAGAAAAGTAATGCCATCAACAAAGACAGAAAATGGGAGTACAAACGTAATGCCATGCAGAGACAATTTCTACTTGTGCAATGTTGCCACCGGCCGAAGGTGCACCGTTACCTCAACGGCCAAATATGGAGCGAACTGGTAAAACAAACATGGCAAGGGCCTTGGGAAAACAAGAGAGATACGAAGTGTCAACACAGATTGCGATACTCAGTGTGCTGCTGCTCTCTCTCTCTCTCTCTCTCTCTCTCTCTCTCTCTCTCTCTCTCTCTCTCTCTCTCCTCTCTCTCTCTCTCTTTCTCTCCCCCCTCTCTCTCTCTCTCACACACACACGCAGCGTGCTGCTCTCTCTCTACTTCCCTCTCTCTCTACCTCCCTCTCTCTCTCTCCCTTCCTCTCTCTCTCCTTTCTTCTCTCCATCTCTCCCCCTCTCTCTCTTTCTCCCTCTCTCTCTCACACACATACAGCGCGCAGCTCTCTCTCTCGCCCCCTCCCTCTCTCTCTCTTTCTCCCTCCATTCCCTCTCTCTCTCTCTCTCTCCTCCCTCTCCCTCCGTCTTTCTCTCCCTCCCTCTCTCTCTTCCTCCCTCCCTCCTCTCTCTCTCTCTCTCTCTCTCTCTCTCTCTCTCTCTCTCTCTCTCTCTCTCTCTCTCTCTTCCTTCTCAGAAAACAGTTCACGTCTAAACAGCCTGTGTGCACACATCCTGACAAGGTGAAACTTTTTTTTTTTTCTATTCAAGGATTCCAACAATCCAGTCTAGTCAGTTAAATCCAAGGCGCACCCCTATTTGTGTGTGTGTGTGTGTGTGTGTGTGTGTGTGCGTGCGTGCGTGCGTGCGTGCGTGTGTGTGTGTATGTGTGTGTGTGCGCGTGTGTGTGTGTGTATGTGTCTGTGTGTGTCTGTGTGTGTCTGTGTGTGTCTGTGTGTGTGTGTGTGTGTCTGTGTGTGTGTGTGTGTGTATGTGTGTGTGTATGTGTCTGTCTGTCTGTCTGTCTGCTGTCTGTTTGTGTATGTGTGTGTATGTGTGTGTGTGTGGCGCGCGAGAGAGTGAGAGAGAGAATCAGAGAGACAGGCAGACAGAAAGAGAAAGAGACAGAGACAGAGAGAGAGAAACAAAGAGAGAGGCACAGAGGGAGACAGACAGACAGACAGACAGACAGTGACAGACAGACAGACAGAGAGAGAGTCTGGAGTTTGTTCAAGAGGGATTTATCACATTCAGACAATTCCATATGTGCTCCACCCAAATCTGCCAACAGTTATCTGGCAGACTCCCTAAGCCTGCGCAAAACCCTATGCACTGGCAAGATCCTGAAAAGAGAGCGAGAGAGACGTACGTATACGAGTTCACAAAATTTGTGTGTATATATATATATATAATGATTTTATTGCAATGTGTTATTTTATTACAGGAACTGGAAATGAAAGGAAGAAACGGGTACGTTCATCGCATGATATGAGCTAATAACGCAGATGACCAATGAACGAATGAAAAAAAAAGTCACTTTACTAATTTCCTTTGGGAAAAGGCTGAAAGAACAAAAGAATCTGAGAGTGCCAATTTAGTACTCTCTCTCTCTCTCTCTCTCCTCTCTCTCTCTCTCTCTCTCTCTCTCTCTCTCTCTCTCTCTCTGCTGAAGCGTTAATAATCTATGTATTGATTATGTTTTAAATATACTCTAAATGACATTCGTGTTCACTCTTGCATGGCCTCGAAATCAGGAGTCCTCCCCACTGATTAATGTCACACACAGCCTCTCTCTCTCTGTCTCTGTCTGTCTGTCTGTCTCTCTCTCTCTCTCTCTTTCTCTGTGTGTGCGTGTGTGCGTGTGTATACCACTACGGTTAAATATAAACAAATAGGTAGCATCTTTCTTATATAAAATAGGCAATTATACTCAATGCACACACACACACACACACACACCGTAACACACACACACACACACACACACACACCATAAAACACACACACACACCATAAAAAAACACACACGCACACACATATAACACACACACCATAAAACACACACACACACACACACACACACACACACACACACACACACACACACACATACACACACACACACACATACACACATACACACGCACACACACACATCATCTAAATCGACACACGGGACAACAATGAAACTGACGACGCACCTTCCACCACAAAAAGAGAGAAACGATACAGGGGAGGAGGTTGAATGAGGAGGGTGAATGAGGAGGGTGGGGTTGGGACAATTGTGTCTGTCTACTGGATACTCGAACTGACTTCTATGGTCGGCCGATCACCCTTATCGCTCTATTATCGATCTCCCCACCAGGTCCACACACAGCCCCACATAATCACGACACAGCCGTGAACTGTATGGCAGCCTATAGATCTCTTGCTGCGTCCTAGATGACAGGAAAATACACATTCAGCTGGTAAATCCTATTTCTTTTGCGCTTGTTCATAGTTCTGGATGACAGAATAACACACATTCAGCTGGTAAATCCTATTTCTTCTGCACTTGTTCATAGTTCTAGATGACAGAATAGCATTCATTAAGCTGGCAAATCGTATTTCTTCTGCACTTGTTCATAGTTCTAGATGACAGAATAGCATTCATTAAGCTGGCAAATCGTATTTCTTCTGCACTTGTTCATAGTTCTAGGTGACAGAATAGCATTCATTAAGCTGGCAAATCGTATTTCTTCTGCACTTGTTCATAGTTCTAGATGACAGAATAGCATTCATTAAGCTGGCAAATCGTATTTCTTCTGCACTTGTTCATAGTTCTAGATGACAGAATAGCATTCATTAAGCTGGCAAATCGTATTTCTTCTGCACTTGTTCATAGTTCAATGTTCGTTCATAGCTCAATGTTCATACTTCAGTTTAATTTTCTCTATGTTCCTAGATGAATGGACCACACACATTAAGCTGGTAAATAGTACTTCTTCTGCGTTTGTTCATAGTTCAATGTTCATACTTCAGTTTAATGTTCTCTATGTTCACACACATTCAGCTGGTAAATGCTGTTTTTTCTGCACTTGTTCATACTTCAATGTTCATACTTCAGTTTAATTTTCTCTATGTTCCTAGATGAATGGATTACACACATTCAGCTGGCAATTCGTATTTCTTCTGCACTTGTTCATTGTTCAATGTTCATACTTCAGTTTAATTCTCTCTATGTTTTTCTTTCTTAAGCATTTTTTTTTTATCAGTCCTAGAATGGTCTGTGTGTCTGCCTTACTGTAAACAACATGAACTGAAAGATTGAAGACTTCCTTTTCCGGGAGAACAGATTATCAGTTGTGTGAATGCACGTGTGCATTTTTGGACAAGGATAAGTTGCTCTGCTGAAAAAAAATACATTCTAAAGATTACTTTGTTCTGATTTATAACTTTCAGAGGTATCAGTAGAGTGGTAATAGTAGTACTACTACTATGAACCAGTCACAAGGCAGTCGGCCATTTGTGGGTAGCGATGGCTATGTAATCTGTATTACCGGTAGGGATAGGACAATTAATATGCATTACCGGTAACTGTCATTGTCTTAGTAGCACCAAACCTTGATCAATGCAATCATATCGTGTACAACTCTAATGCAAAGACCTCCACACTTAATCACAATGTAACACCGGGGTTTATTCAGCAATTATAGCACTCATCCCTTGGGCCGCACGTTTACAAGAGCCTAAATTAGTGAAAATGGATTTATACTTAAATAATGGCAACCGTCACATCATCCCTAGAGAGTAGGATAACATCACTCGGACTGTCTTTCATATGACATCAGAGGGAAGGTGTAAGCGGGTAAGCCCCAAGAACACTGGGTGACGAACAAATGGAGGCATCAAGACACTCAAAACACTTGACGTACTATATAAAGAGGCTGAACAAGAACAGACAGGAGCGAAGAACCTTCGTTGCTGCTCTACATGCCAATGGCATAGCGAACAGCAAGTAAATGCATTCACCCCTGTGTCTATATATAAGCTTACAAGATCCAGACGTAGCGTAAACAGAATTAAGCTGCGGTAACGGCAAACACTTCTTACGATGCCTCTACGTTATCAGTGATGTAAATTTATGCCGGAAGAATGAAATGGCTCCCATCTCTACATTTTTTAAAAGCGATTTTATATTCTCTCTATTCTTTGTAAAGCCAGTGTTTCGCTATACGTTGTGTCCTCCCTCACACAGCTACACTCTCGTGCACAGTAATGCTACTGCGGCCAGGGGCAATACAGACAGCTATAAACATCACAGGCAATCAATGACTGAGCGATTTTCGAGGGCTTTAATATTGATGGCTATGCTGTGCTGGAACATACAAGCAACCATGTGTACGCTAGTTGAATATGACTGGGCTGAATTTACGTGTGCACAGTCAATCACTAAAGTGATCACGTGAAAACTCTTCAGCGATTGTTCGTTTATCTATCTGTTGTGTTTTAAACACACAACACAACACACACACACACGCGCGCGCACACACACACACAGAAAGAGAGATAGAGACATATACACGCATACATACACACAAACACACACACACATATCACACACACACACACACACACACACACAGGGCGAGAGAGAGAGAGAAACATATACACACATACATACACACAAACACAGAGAGAGAGAGACAGACAGACAGACAGACATATACACATATACATACACACAAACACACACACACATACATACACACAAACACACACGCACACGAAACCCCCCCCCCCACACACACACACACACTTGTTGATCAATACATACACTAACCCATGGATTGTAACATTTACAACACAAAGGCTAAGTAAGACGACGTGCCACTCACTGCCTCTGGAAGTCATCCAGTTGTTCCTCCAGCTGTCCCACACGGACCTGCAAGCGGGACTGTCCTTGTTGGTCTCGTCAATCACCTTACGGGCCTCCTCCAGCTCTGTCTCATACATGGTCTTCACCGCATTGGTCTCCTTGCCCCACTTGCTTCTCAGGTCGTCCAGCTCAGACGCCAGCTTGCGGTTCTGCGCCTCCAGGAAGCGGACCTTCTCGATGTAGTTGGCGAAGCGCTCGTTGAGGTCCCGCATATCCTGCTTCTCCTTTTCCCGGGTGTTCTTGAAGCCGGTGACTCCATTGTTGGTGATGTTGGTGAAAGCCGGTGAGGTGAAGCCGCTGCTGATCTCCACCGTCCTGGACATCCTGCCACCCGGAGATATCGGACCCATGGGTAGGGAAGTGCTGCTTCGTTGGATGTTGGTGTACCGGGGTCCAATGCTGGATCGGTAGTAGAAGTCTGAGGCTGGGTCATCATTCATGGAGGAGGAGGAGGTGGTGATGACTGTACGTTTTTCTGTCACTGACGTTCCGGCAGGGATGTTGCCAAACGTGGCGCTGGTTTTGACCGTTTGGGACATGATGCTGGTGGTCAGATGGCCTACTTGTCTGGTGCAAAGCTTCCGTCAATGGAGGTGATCCTGAGGTTTGTCCTACTCTCAGACAGCCAGTGTTAACTGAATCCACTCGCTGAATAATGTTATGTCGATGTAAATGGGGACAACACACCTTTAGCGCACCTGGACAATGTGAGCGGCAATGCTGTTTACTTTGCACTACAGTTTCAATGGCCTCACCTTAACTCAGAACGCTGTATCCGCTTTTGATCACACACAAAATAAAAAGCTGACGGGTCAGAACTCCGTGTACGAAAGGAAGACTGGTGCACGAGATCACACACTTTTACTGACAAACACTGACGGTGTCAAAGAACCTTCAACAATGCACGTTTCAAAGCCGGCCCTATATCAATCAGCTGCCTGGATTTACCCACGCGGTGCCAGACCCTGCGGCTTCAGGCTTCAGCGTTTTTCTTTCAAAACGGCAGAGCCAACAAAATCAGTCACCCGTTACTTTGCCGAGAGCACTGGCCACACGGCGTGGTAAAAATAGCGATCAAGCAGGGAAATTATTCAATAGCGGTCGAAACGTATGCACCAGCGCGCAAAGAAAGGCCTGTGCATAAGGCTTGTCGTTAACCTAGGTCTGGTTCTGCTGTGTTGCTCTTTCAGCTTTCAGCGACACACACACACACAAACACACACACGTCGGGAGGGTGTCCCTCACGGTTCTGCCCTTACGATCGAATACGTGGATGATCGCGATAGTGTTAAAAACAACGTTGAAGTGTTCACTACTTAACGTTGAGGGAAAACCGGTGGATGTCTGATCTATCAAACGGTACGAAAGTATGCACTGTTCGGGCTAGCCTAACACATAACAAAACCTGTACACACCTTTTCAAACGGGCGAGGAGGTACAGCTGGCTGTAAATCTCTCTACACAAGCGCACTTGTGGGTTTATACACAGCCTACGATTTCTATCATCCAAACTGTACACCTCAACCCGTTACTTTTGCCCTACCGCCAGCAGTATGTCACCTCGTGCTTATCCAGTGTCTAGCCACCGGCCTCACAATATTTTTATTCAGCCGAAGCAGACGTCGTTTTCGCGACAGATGACACGAGCGCTGCGATTGGTCAGAACAATGTCATGTGACCTCCCCATTCTGTCTCGCGCTGACCCGACAAATACATTTCTTTCTTTTCTTCACCCGACTGTTTGGATGAAGCCCAGAAAAGGAAACCGTAGAACTGGTTGTGCTACTTTTTTCTTTTACCCCGCTGGGGCGGAAACAACCGGGTAAGTTATGACATACTGAAATATTTCACTGTGCTACACCTACAACAGCTGGGGAGAGGAGAGGTAGTACGCACAGCCGGTAGCAGACGACAAATAATATGCCGCAAGTGCAAGTCATAGATTCAATTTAATCCAATCACCAGTGTGTGTTCGGATTAATTTAAACTCGAGTTTGTAACAGGCACGCGCACGCAAACACACATACGCACGCGCGCATGTGCACACACACACACACACACACACACACACACACACACACACACACACACACACACACACACACACACACACACCAATAGTTTCCGTACATTCATTTTTACACAAGCATGGTTACCGTCTATTCATTAGCAGTGCCTATGGTGCATGACAGAGAGTCATTAACCGCTCGACATAGATCTAGACCAAAACTGCATCATTTTCAATGTGCCCGTAAATTTGTCACTCTCTCATGCAGTCTGTATCTCGATCCGTCACGAAAGTCCACTTCATTACTCACGGACAATAGTGGCGTTCAGTCCCACTGACACCTGTTGAACGCTCCGTCTTAGACCTAGTCATCTATGAGAGAAACATCAGTGTTGAGTGTGAAAATGATGCAGGTTTGGATTTGTCATGACAAGAGCACAGACCCAACATTACACCATACTGTCCGCGTTCAGTTTAGGTCTCTCTTTCCTGCAAAGGACTAGCAGTTAGACAAGTCCAGTGAGAAGACCCTGATGCTACTCTCTGTGAATGTTAAAATGTTTTCAGGTTACAGTTTTGATAGAACCCATAGACTCAAGATCTCATAACCTCGAGTTCAATCCCTGACCTCAGCAATAGACACTGGCCTGCTCGCTGCCCGTCGTTACTAGCCCATTTCCATCGTTCTGGTAGTGTCCAGCTTAATGTTTCGTAGGTCCTTCATCCCACCCCTCCCTTTGGCCAGCGCATACGGTTCTGCACAGGCTCAGGGAGTCTGCCAGACAATTGCTGGCAGATTTGGGTGGAGCGCATATGGAATTGTCAGAGCGCAAAGAATTCCTCTTGAACAAATTCCAAACTGAAGTTACACACTCTCTCTGTGTCTCTCTCTGTCTCTCTGTCACACACACACACACACACACACACACACACACACACACACATATATATATATATATATATATATATATATATATATATATATACAACAAATGTGTTTGCTGATTCCCCTGTATTCATTGAAATTCCGAGCTCTCTTCTCTCTCTCTCTCTCTCTCTCCTCTCTCTCTCTCTCTCTCTCTCTCTCTCCTCTCTCTCTCTCTCTCTCTCTCTCCTCCTCTCCCTCTCTTTCTCTCTCTGTAGACAGGTCTGACGGGACCTAATGTTACTAGCCTTGAGTAATAAAGCATTCTGAAGTCTGATGTCAGAAGTCTGTCTCGAACTGTTTGTCTCTCTGTCTCTGTCTCTGTCTCTGTCTCTGTCTCTGTCTCTCTCTCTCTCTCTCTCTCTCTCTCTCTCTCTCTCTCTCTCTCTCTCTCTCCTCTCTCTCTCTCTATGCGCTCTGCACGTTTTCTAGGTAGCTCTCTTCTACATGCTTTCTCGGCAATAATGCATCTTAAGTTGCGCATGAGGCCCCCTGACTACTCATTTATACATAGGTACTTGGCGCTTCTGCTGGATTTAAGATTAGCACAGCAAAGGCTGGAGAATGTACATGTATATTCTGTTCTCTGCAATAACCTTGGTGGAAATCGGACAGCTGAATTCTTCAAAACTTTGTGCAAGAGTATGGTTTAAAGTCTTACGTACTTTCTCCTAGGATTGATAATTGGGTACGTGTATTAAGTTCATTTTTGGCTCTAAGGAAGTGAGATGTGCGGAAGCAGTTCAGGTAATTTAGGCCCGTTTGTATATGTTTTAGTGTCCTTAGTTATGCTTAAATTTGTATTCAGATATGGGGTTGTTTTTTTTTCAATCCCCGGTGTGATAATAAATTGGATGGAGTGGTCAACACGAGAGGGACATCTCCTTAGATTATGTGCGCGATTGCATTGATATGTGAATTTGATTTTTTTTTTTTTTTCCTGTTGAAGTATTGTGTATGTTTTGAAACGGCTGTAACCCTGATATGGCTCTACGCAGTCGGCTGGGCTTTAAACAAAAATGACAATAACAATAACAATAACAAAATATGACCAAGGAGCACACAGTTTCTGTAAAGCCAGTTTTATTCCCAAAACGACGACGGATATGTAGGCCAATTGTTGTTATGGCTGTAGCTTTCACACACCCGAGAGAGAGAACGGGGACGGGGCGGGGGAGAGGGCGGGAGGTTGGAGAGCGAAGTAGATGATCAAGTCATTCTATTAATTCCCCTTTTTTTTTCTTTTTTTTATACAGCGTCACTGTGACATTAAACTAAAGAAACTTCAAAGAGACATGAAACGACGTGTTTCGGGGACAATGGTAGACTATCAGAACAGTGAAAGCAATATAAACATTGTTAGAAATCCCCGAAAGTGGGGGGGGGGGGGGGGGGTATGTGCATACCTACATTTGAAGAAAATGCTGAGATTAGGTGGTGGTATTGTTTTGTTTTTTTAATTGGTCCATGTGACCTTGACCTTGACCTTCATACCTTGTCCGCCAAATCTAAGCATTCGCGACTCCTCATTGGGGTTGGCCTACAGTTTTGACCAAAAGTTGGTTATGGTCCAACTAGAAACAGCTGGTTCAGGTTCATATTGCTCATTGCCCAGCCGACTACGAGAGCCATATCAGGCCTAACACCACGTTGGAAACAGCCGACAAAATCTTGTTTACATTTTGGTCTCACAAATACACACGCACGCGCGCGCGCGCGCGCCACACACACACACACACACACACACACACACACACACACACACACACACACACACACACACACACACACACTCTAACACACACACACGTACGTCCCTTCCGTGTTGTGTGAAATAATCTCCCTTACAAAATTTACAGAAAAGAGAAAGGCTAGCAGTATAGAACACTCGTGGGTAATCTAACTTTAAAGTTACAACACGTGTTCAATTTTTTTTTCCTGAGTAATTAGTTTTACCTGGCTGATCTGGCACGATATTTTCTACCTGGTTAGTTTGACCTAGCTCCCTCTCTGACTAATGAATTAGTTGCACCTAGTTATTTTTACCTGATTAGGTGCACTTGGCTGTCTTCCGGGTAAGTTGGAGAGACCAAGCGAGCAGACAGTGAAAGTGTACAAGCTAATTGTACTTGGCAGTCGCAAGTCGTTCGGGGGAATGGCTGGAATCGATAGCGGGCCTTTTTCCAGACAGTAAGCAAGTTGATCACTGTGCTCTAACACTATGTGTGTCTGACCAAGATCCGCTTCTGGTTCTCTCTCTCTCTCTCTCTCTCTCTCTCTCTCTCTCTCTCTCTCTCCTCTCTCTCTCTCTCTCTCTCTCTCTCTCTCTCTCTCTTTGACTGTCTCTGTTTTTAATCCAAAACAAATGTGACTGCCCGCATTCAAGCAAATAGGAATCAGAAAAAAAAAATCACGAAAAAAGAATCAGAACGCGTATTTAGTACAACCAGACAAGACAAGCGCAAATTTTCGGCCAACTGGCCTAAGTCAAGCGCAAGTTTCAGTCTTTTTCTCCTAAGTTTTGTATTTGGTGTTTGTTTGTTTGTTTGTGATCTTACGTTTGACAAAGGCCAGATGGCCGAAAATTTACGCCTGTCTTGTATGATTGTATTAAATACCCGTGATACCCGTGTGTCTATGTGCCTGTCTGTCTGTCTGCCTCTCTCTCTCTTCTCTCTCCTCTCTCTCTCTCTCTCTCTCTCTCTCTCTCTCTATGTGAAGATATTTTTTGTCACTTCCCTTAAATTTCCTGGTTAAATGTGCAGAACGGCTCCGTTAGCTGAAATGCCTTTAGTCATGGTGTCTTTATCCTTGCACAAATGATGACTTTCTTCTTAATC
>JAPXFY010000026.1:32631166-32643666 GCA_030674185.1 Monoplex corrugatus | reverse complement strand
CATCATCACCAGTAGCACCATTATCATCATCATCATCACTATTACCATCACCACCAGCAGCAGCAGCAGTATCATTATCATCACCACCACTCTAGCATCATCATCACCACAGCAGCAGCAGTATCATTATCATCACCACCACTCTCAGCATCATCATCACCACAGCGCAGCAGTATCATTATCATCACCACCACTCTCAGCATCATCATCACCACAGCAGCAGCAGCATCACCATCATCATCACCACCACCAACCACCACCACCAGCATCACCAGCATCATCATCATCACAATCTTTCATGCACTTTAGGAAGAACAGAAACGCGCGTGGCCCCCGGACAAATAAAAGCAGTACTGGAGTTTCAGACCTTCTTCCCTCCCGCCCAGTCCTTTGCCCCCGAGCACCCAATCACTTTTATGTCATCAACCGACCCGACCTGCCTCGTGGATTGTGGCTTTGCCATAGTCCCGTGAGCGCTGACACGCCCAGGCTTTCTCACTAATTGTGATGGCCAAACTAGCATAGCATTTCACAGTATTGGCCCTCTAAGAACGATTGCGTTCTGAATAACACGCCTATGAGTTTTTTGGGTTTTGTGTGTGGGGTGTGTGTGTCACACACACACACACACACACACACACACACCAACACAACACACACACACACACACACACCACACACAACACACATACAACACACACACATGATTTCAAATCACACACACACACACCACCCTACTCAAATGACCACACACACACACACACACACACACACTACACACACACACATGATCAAAATGCACACACACACACACGATTTCAAAATCTCACACACACACACACACACACACACACCCCACACACACACAACACACACACACACACACACACACACACACACACACACACACACACACACACACACACACACACACACGATTTCAAAACGATCAGTAGTCACAGGACTGTCAGTGCATTCATCAGTATTGGTGGAAAAGTAATGTTGCTATCAACAATTTAAACCACAGCTAAAAAGTAATAAATTTGTTACTGTGGATTGATATGAGAAAACTCCGGAAGTCCTGAGATCACCTAGAAATGACTCCCAAACAGAAGGTGCGGTGACACTGAAAACATGCTCACCGCTTGATTTTCATGACTGTAATATTGCATTTCGGCATCATGAGAAACTTAAGGAAGTATGGGGTTCTGGTATGTGCCGGGGCGATCTGAAAGTAAGTGTGGTAAAGATCTATCAAAATGGCGATATATAGATATACACAAGACTTGCATATTGGCAGCGAGATTGTGTTAGTAACCAGTGGAACAGTTCTTCTCTTCTTCATGATTACACATGTCTATGTTGTTCTAAATCACTTGCAATCGAGAAATAGCACACAGATATACTAGAGTCCAGCCGGGATATTACTGTAGCAGAGAAGAGTCTTTCATATACTGTTTTGGACAGATATAGGCTGATTGATTGATTGATTGATTATGACTGACTGATTGATCGACTGATTAGTTGGTTTAATTGAGTGAGTGATTGGTTGATTGATTGATTGATTGATCGACTGATTAGTTGGTTGGTTGGTTAATTGAGTGGATGTGAATGAGTGATTGATTGTTGATTGATTGATTTGGTTTGGTTTGGTTCAATTTTACGTCGGCACCACCTCAGGTAATATGGCCGACGGGAACAACCATCCCAGGGAAGTGAGGGAAGGGGGGGGGGGGAACTTATCTAACCCTATATCGACGCCACCACCTACAACAATGATGTTAATTAAGATAGGACGGTGAGAAGGCCAGTTTTATTATAATGTAGCGCACATCCCGGATTTTGAACCCACAACCATCAGCATGTGAATCCGACGCTCAACCAGTTTTAACTGAGCTACCGAGGGCTAATGGAAGCGACACCCCCTCCCCCTCCCCCTCTCCCTCCCCAGAAGCTTTAAGTAAGAACTAACGGCAGATGTTTGCTGGTGTGTTCTTGTGTGGTGGACAGACCTCGGTCAGTCTTTGACCGCCTGGTAATTTAAAGAGGATTAGAACACAATCCCATGGCCAGCATCCATCAATACATGCATCCAATGTCGCAGAGACTGCCTTTGCCGCATCGGGCCTTACCAGCCACAACCGACGCTGCTCCAGAGGCGTCATCAACTCGACTCGACACGACGCTACTAGAGTCTAGGGCGTTATCATCCGTAGTCGACGCCGACTGACGGAGGCCTACTCCTACTACTACTAGAAAGAAATATCGGTAAAAAAAAAGACAAAAAGCGTATGACTAAGGAACCGTTTTGTTAACACCAAGCTTGTAACCGACGTGAATTAATTAACACGCCCAGACACACACCTCAAGTAGTCTTTTATAACCTACGTGGACTAGGAAGACATTTAGCAACGGGGGGGTGAGGAGGGGGGAAAGAAACGACGACCAAGAGAAAAAGTCTGTAGCGTGTGCTGATTATCGCCCCTTCAGACAAGAGACGGACAGACAACCCGGCCGTCTGCACCTCCCAACGAGTCGGGAAGAATGGTCCGCGGTTAATTTCCACGTCACACCTCCCAGGTCCTTCCTCCCTGAGTTGGGCCTGACGGAGATCGATAGTCAGAGCGGCTAAGCGAAAGGACTTTTTGGGGGGGGCGGGGGGGGGGGAAGAAGGGGGCAAGGGTGGGGTGGGTGTGGGTGATGGAGTAGATGGGAGAGAGTACGTTTATTGGAGTCTAAAGCCAGGACATTCTAGGGAGACTGACACAAGAGGTGTTTTTTTCAGGACATTGGGAGAAGGGTGGGGTGGGGGGATTCCAGACAGGCAGACAAAGTGAGAATGAGAGAGTGAGTGAGTGAGTGAAGGAGAGAGAAAGAAAAAGACAGACTGAAATACGGGAGAAGGTGTGGGGGGGGGGGAGAGAGGGAGAGGAACACGAGCTAAACCAATTTATCGTATTGGCCGCACGACCCGTTGTGATTTTTACGGGAGAACAAGCTGACATGACTTAACCGTATATTCCCCGCACCCAATCCACCAGCGTTCTGCATTATTTAACCACGCTACCAAAACAAAAAACAACCCTTTGACTCCCCGAACCCCATCCACCAGCATTCTGCATTATTGAACCACGCTTTTTAAAACAAAAACTTAACTCTTTAATTCCCCGCACCCCATCCACCAGCATTCTACAGTATTTAACCACGCTTTGCAAAACAAAAACTTAACCCTTTGACTTCCTTCACCCTCCACCAGCTTTCTGCAGGAAGTTGGTGGCTAGGGTGAGACAGCTAAAGGGTAATGTTTTTGCAGATGGTGGATAAGATGCGGAAGTCAAAGAGTTAATCTAGGATAAGGGGGCGAGGAGAAAGAAAGAGGGAGGAAGAAAATCAATTGACTTTTACGATTACATGGCTGAAAAAGCAGCACTTCGACACAGCTTTCACCAAAACAAAAAGCGAGTGATAAAGTCAGGTAGCCTACTGCAAAACAATTTCAGAATTAAAAACAAAACAAACACAACTAAAACACAAGAGAGAGAAAAAAAAGAGATTTCACTATTTAATACATAAAATCGAATAAACATATTTTGCATGTTTGTGTGTGTTCGTTCGTTATTTCTTTTAACGTCTATTCACATAATTATGTGCTTTTAGACGGGGGGGAAAGCCAAGGCAAGTGTGTAAATAAATAAATAAATAAAAAGACAAAGAGGTGTCTACGGGACATTGGCGTGAATGAATCTATCATATCATAAAGGCATTGTACTATATAAAATCAAATCAAACAATTTAACGAACAAGAGAAAACCATACCAAACATTAGAACGATCAGGCTTCATCAGATTGCTCAGGGTTGTGTGTATTCGTGCGTTGTGTGTGTGTGTTGTGTATGTGTGTGTGTGTGGTGTTGTGTATGTGTGTGTGCGTACGTGTGTGTGTTGTGTTGTGTGTGTTGCGGTGGTGTGTGTGTTGTGTTGTGTGTGTTGCGGTGGTGTGTGTGTGTGTGTGTGTGTTGTGTTGTGTTGTGTGAGTGTGTGCTTGTAAGTATAAAACTATTCAGGTAATAATACAATCCAATAGATGCTTAATTTAACCGCAAGAGAGAGAGAGAGGGACGGACAGACTCCCTAAGCACCTGGCGAACAGCAGATTAGGGGGCCATTCCGTAGTGACATGACGACTGAGACGCCGCTACCTTCATCCACCGTGGACCAGAGGTGTTTAGGCAAGGCTAAGCATGAGGGAATAAGGGAGAAGGGCTGACTGACAGTCTGCAGACAGCAAGCAGATTACAGCTGTTGTTCTTACAGTAATACCATCACCCGGGACGTATGGTGTCCTGCCGAGGAGACAGACAGACAGATGACACGACCATCTCATGGGTATATAGACAGGGAACAGATTCATCCTCTCTCTGTCTCTGTCTTTCCTGTCAGTCTGTCTCTCTCCCGTCTCTCTCTCTCTGTTTCTCTGTCTCTGTCTGTCTGTCTGTCATTCATCCTCTCTCTGTCTCTGTCTTTGTGTCTGTCTCTGTCAGTCTGTCTCTCTCCCTCTCTCTCTGTTTCTCTGTCTCTGTCTCTTTGTCTCTCTTCTCTCTCTCTCTCCCTCCCTCCCTCTCACTCTGTCTTTCTCTGTCTCTGTCTGTCTATCTCTCTTTCTCTCTCTGTCTCTCTATCTGTCTGTGGGTGTGTGTGCTGTGTCTCTTTCTTTCTTTCTCTGTGTGTGTGTGTTGTGTGTGTGTCTCTCTCTTTTCTCTCTCTTCTCTCTCTCTCTCTCTCTCTGTTTCTCTGTCTCTCTCTCTGTCTCTCTCTCTCTCTCTTCTCTCTCTCTCTTCTCTCTCTCTCTTTGTGATTTTATATTAATGTTAGAACGCCTGCTAGACATTCCCAGTTTCATTTTCACTCATGAACTTTCCTTTTTAGTCATTCTTTCCTTTATACATTTTGGTCGTTGGCTCTGTCCGTTCTGTCTAACGATCTTGTAGATTCAAACAAACAAACAGAAAATACAATGACATGTTCTGGGAGTCATAGAAGTCCAAACCAATTAGTTCCTATTTCTCAGTTTGTTTATTTTGTTTGTCTGTCTGTTTATTTTGTTTGTTTGTTGTTGTGTTTGCTTATTTGCTTGTTTGTTTCTTTGTTTAAATTAAGCATTTTGGTAAAGTTTCGTTCAAATTTTTTGCTCAAGTGTTCGGATCAACGGACAGTCTTGATCGCAGAAATAACATCAGACTAGTCAGTTTTCAAGGTCAAGGTCACGCAAATCGTGCCCTCAAGATGAGGAGAGGAAGACAAAATCGATTTTAAACATAAGAATCAAAAGCTGCCATGGAACCCGTCTTTTCTTCCTAAGGATATAATTACCTCCTTATGATGTGTGTGTGTTGTTCTGGCACACCCATACAGGCTGCATCCTCTTTTTGAGATGACACAGCACGGCAGATCCCAATCTGTGACAAGCGTTTCATTCCCCCCTCGGGGTTTATCCCCTTGGGGTCAAGTTGAGACGATGACGTCGCTCAACAACGGCGGTGTCACTATAATCTCTTTCATGCATGCACTGAGGTCCAACATGGTTTGGGCAATCGCCAGGGATTTTCCTCGTTGTTCGGGATCACTTACTGCGTATCTCTCAATTTTATGCAACAAGAATCTTCGAGGTAGGCTTAAGTTTGTAGCAGGATAAACAGAAACGTGTCGTGTTTTGTTTCTGAAAAAAAAAAGCGATATAGAAAAATCAAACATGAGACAGAATGTGGGTAGAGGAGAGAAGTGGAATTCCCAAGATAGAGTGAAAAATGTACACGATGAAAGAAAGAAAAGAGAGAATCAGCGCGTTGCTCAAATGGGTAACGTGGGTCAATGGGTAACGTGGGTCAAATGGGTAACGTGGGACAAATGGTAACGTGGGTCAAATGGGTAAACGTGGGTCAAATGGGTGAACGTGGGTCAATGGGGTCAAATGGGTGAACGTGGGTCAAATGGGTGACGTGGGTCAAATGGTCAAATGGTGAGGGTCAAATGGGTAAACGTCGGTTAAATGCATAAACGTCGGTCAAGTGGATAAACGTTAGTCAAATGGTAAAAAACAAAATATGACCGCTGGATCTTTAGGGTAAAACATAAAACATTAAAAAGTAGCTTGTTTGTGAAAGATTTGAAAAGTAGCTTGTTTGTGAATGTTCTAAAGATGAAAAGCGTTCTTACCAACAACTGCATATCAATTAATATCGGGAAAAGAGTTCTTAAATGTTGTACTGCTCTGTCATTTTTATTTTCCACGTCATCTATTTTCCACGTCATTTTCATCTTCCACGTCACTTTCATTTACCTACATTTTCATTCACTTGACAAAGAGCCTGGGCTCGAAACGTTGTGCTTGTATTACTCCAAAGGATCTTTCACAAACAACCTACTTTTCAATGTTTTGTGTTAATCAAATAGACAAACGTCGGTCAAATGGGTAAACGTCGGTCAAATGGGTAAATCTCAGACTTACTACCAGAACGTTTAGTTCGATCCTGTCTGGGTACATTCCGCCTTGTGGGTAAAGGTGTTGTTCTAAACAGTTCTTCACGGAGCTATTCTCTAAACTCAATTACTGCACATACCATTCTTCTCCCAAAACAGCATTCAAGAAGATGAAAAGCGTTCTTACCAACAACTGCCTATCAGTTAACATCGGGAAAAGAGTTCTTGAATGTTGTATAGAATCGATACTGTTGTACGGTTGTGAAGCGTGGACAGTCAGCACGCAAAGTCAGAACAACATTGAGGCAACTGAAATGTGGTTTCGAAGAAGAATGTTGAGAGTTCCAAGGACAGGAAAGAAAACAATCAAGACAGTCTTGATGGAGGCAGACACAAGATCATTAATAAAGAAGGTTAGAAAAAGACAGGCAGCATTTACAGGACATATTATGAGGAAAGGGGAATTAGAAGATCGGTCACAACAGGAAAGCTGGAGGGAAAGAGAACACCAGGTAGACCCAGAGAGAAAATATCGGACGGACTTGCAGGGTTGGCTGAAGACAGAGAGAGTGGGAGATGTACTTTTAGCGACAGGGGATAGATTCGTATGGAGGGCCATGATCGCCAACGCCATGCGGCAGGGCACATGATGATAATGATGATGACTATTTTTCTCAGACATTTTTTTCCGATTTCCCAGGTCAGCATGTGTGCAGACATGTCATTGCCTTGTCTCTTTCGTGTGTATGTCCACGCAGATATCAAATATACGCTTTGCAGATCCTGTAAGTCACACTGGTATCCGGTGGTTTAGGGAAACACGAAAACGTCCAGCCTGCACGCCCACCAAAGACGGAGTATGCAGACTGTGCAGCAACATACTGCCTGCACAGCGTGTACAAAACAGTGTGCATATGCACGCGTTCGAGAAAATTGGAACACTATAAACTTAAAGAAAGAATGGAGAACAGTGAGAAAGAGAGACCCAAAACAAAGGGGATGTGGGGCGGTCACAGAAGGAAATCGAGAGCCACTTCCTGCTTGGCGGGTGTATACCCCGCCACGGTCAGTGCTGTTATTGGAGACAGGAAATTACCCTATCCACCAGGCCAGCCCCCATTATTGTCTCCCTTGTGTCAGGCTTTGGAGGAGGGAAGCCAGTTTGGGGCCAGTGTCTGAGAAGGATATTCTTCTCTCTCTCTCTCTCTCTCTCTCTCTCTCTCTCTCTCTCTCTCTCTCTCTCTCTCTCTCTCTCTCTCTCTCTCTCTCTCTCTCTCTCTCTCTCTCTCTTCTGTCTGTCTCTCTCTGTCTCTCTCTCTCTTCTCTGATCTCTGTCTGTCTTCTCTCTTCTCTGTCTCTCTCCTCTCTGTCTCTGTCTGTCTGTCTGTCTCTCTCTATCTATTATCTATCTATCTATCTATCTATCTATTTATCAGTCTATCTATCTTTTCTTTCTCTCTCTCTCTCTCTCTCTCTCTTCTCTCTCTCTCCGTCTGTCTTTCTCTCTCTCTCTTCTTCTCTCTCTCTCTCTCTCTCTCTCTCTCTCTCTCTCTCTCTCTCTCTCTTCTTATTTTTTCTCTCTCTCTCTCTCTCTCCTCCACTTCTCTGTTATCCCCCTCCAACACGACAAGATCATTATCCCGCAAGAAAATAAGATCAGGAGGGGTTTTTTTTTTTATTCTACCAGCTAAACATCACGACAACTACGCCCAGATTCCAACGAAGACGGATTCATGTGATGTTTTTTGGGTTTTTTTTTTTGCTTTTGGAGATCTACTCCTTTAAATCAAGATAATTCCTGCCGCAAGGCCCTTTTTTTGAGCGGCTGAAACTATGAAGTTGTGCTAATTGGCTTCTTTTTTTTTTCTTTTAGGTTTAAGAGATCATCATTACCATCATTAACAACAGCGATGATGATGACAGTAACAACAACAACAACAACCAACAACCAAGACAGTAGCAATAGCAACGACAACAAGCGTTCAGTGACTTTATGTCGCACGACCACGTAGATAATAAACCACTCTAAAACTGTCAATTATGTGCACCAGTAGACGTGTTTGGAATGAATTTTGAGACAAGACAAGATGTATGTGAGCTGCGAAAAGCTGAATTTTGCTGTGAAAACAAAGAGCAGGCTTAAGAGGAATAAGGCTCTATGTAGCCTACCTGCCCCCCCCCCCCCACCTCCCATCTCATACCCTGACTCAGCACAAAGTTAGACCTGACAACGATTGACTTCCTGAATATAAGAAATGGGTGTTTCCTGACATACCAACCAGTTAAACCTCAATCAACACAACATCTAATACAAGCCCCAGTCAACATCAATATCCAATACAAGCCTCAACACGTACACCCAATACAAGCCTCAATCGATAAGAACACCAAACACAAACCTCATCGATAAGAACACCCAACACAAACCTCAATCGATAAGAACACCCAACACAAACCTCAATCGATAAGAACATCCAATCACAAAACCTCAACCGATAATCGAAAACTCCAACACAAACCTCAATCGATAAGAACATCCAATACACCTTGCGGGGAATGCCTTCTGGGCGTTGTCTACCACATTCTCAACCTTCCGTTTGCTAATAGTGACGGCCAAGAATGATGACCATTACTTAAGGTGGGAGAGGGGGGGTGGGGGGTAGGGCGCTCAAAAACCGGATATTTGTGTGGTGTTCCAGACACCACCAAAGTTGCGGACTTCAGGGATGTAAAAATGCCGACGGTCAATAGCATTACTGAGAGCACGAAATGACACAGGCCGCAGCGCTACCTACTATCATTGTCGCTCTTGTCTCGAACACTCACGCCTACTGAGTGCTACTATCATTGTCGTTCTTGTCTCGAACACTCACGCCTACTGAGTGCTACTATCATTGTTTGCTCTTGTCTCGAACACTCACGCCTACTGAGTGCTACTATCATTGTCGCTCTTGTCTCGAACACTCACGCCTACTGAGTGCTACTATCATTGTTCGCTCTTGTCTCGAACACTCACACCTACTGAGTGCTATATCATGTTGCTCTTGTCTCGACCTCACGCTCTGAGTGCTACTACCATTGTTGCTCTTGTCTCGACACTCACGCCTACTGAGTGCTACTATCATTGTTGCTCTTGTCTCGACACTCACGCCTACTGAGTGCTACTATCATTTTGCTCTTGTCTCGAACACTCACGCCTACTGAGTGCTACTATCATTTTGCTCTTGTCTCGAACACTCACGCCTACTGAGTGCTACTATCATTGTTGCTCTTGTCTCGAACACTCACGCCTACTGAGTGCTACTATCATTGTTGCTCTTGTCTCGACACTCACGCCTACTGAGTGCTACGATCATTGTTGCTCTTGTCTCGACACTCACGCCTACTGAGTGCTACTATCATTGTTGCTCTTTGTCTCGACACTCACGCCTACTGAGTGCTACGATCATTTTTGCTCTCGTCCGGACACTCACAACTCACACCACTGGGTAAAAGCTACCTCCAACCTGGTAGTGGGGTGACCTTTCCCAGCCCAACGCATAAATATGCCCACGGTTAGGTTTAAAAACCGTTGTAAAACAACGAATACCTTTTAACCCTTGCCAGACCCAGACAGACGTGCATTAATTAACCCTTTGACTCCCGCACCCTGTCCACCGGCATCCTGCATTGTCGACCATGCTAGCAAAGCAAAAACTTAACCCTTTGACTCCTTTCCCCCTATCCACCACCTTCCTGCAGGAAACTTGGTGGATAGCATGAGAGAGTCAAAAGGTTAAGTTTTTGCATTGGCAGAAAGAGCGCAGGGAGTCGAAGGGTTAACCGATACTCGTACTCCGAGACTCACGGCATGGATTCTACTGCATCAACATCAAATATAGCAATGTAATCAGTCAACACGCAAAGCCAGAACAAGATTGAGGCAGCCCAGATTTGGTGTCTCAGAAGAATGTTGAGAGTTCCATGGACATCAAAGAAAACAAACGAGACAGTCTTGATGGAGGCAGACACAAGAAGATCATTCATAAGGAAGATTAGGAAAAGACAGGCAACATTTATAGGCCATTTTATGAGGAAAGGGGAATTGGAGCGCCTGGTCACAATCAGGAAAGCTGGAGGGAAAGAGAGCACCAGGTAGACCCAGGGAGAAAATTATGGACGGATTTGCAGAGTGGCTGATGAAGACATAGAGGGTGGAAGATGTGCCTGCAGCAACAAGGGATAGATGGATATGGAGGGCCATGATCGCCAACGCCATGTGGCAGGGTACTGATGATGATGTGATGGATGATGATGATGATGATGATGAGATGATGATGAATCTTCCTCCACCCAACCCCCCACCCCACCCCGAACTTCCCGGGGAAAACTAATCCAGAGTTGTTTTCAAGGCAGAGGATGACCACGTTTACCAGATGTTGAACAAAGGATGACCACGATTACCACATATTGTACATGTACAAGGATGACCACGATTACCACATATTGTACATGTACACAGGATGACCACGATTACCACATATTGTACATGTACACAGGATGACCACGATTACCACATATTGTACATGTACACAGGATGACCACGATTACCACATATTGTACATGTACACAGGATGACCACGATTACCACATGTTGTACATGTACACAGGATGACCACGATTACCACATTTGTACATGTACACAGGATGACCACGATTACCACATATTGTACATGTACAGAGGATGACCACGATTACCACATTTGTACATGTACACAGGATGACCACGATTACCACATTTGTACATGTACACATGGATGTACACACGATCTACCACATATTGTACATGTACACAGGATGACCACGATTACCACATATTGTACATGTACAGAGGATGACCACGATTACCACATATTGTCATGTACACAGGATGACACGATTACCACATATTGAACACAGGATGACCACGATTACCACATATTGACACGGATGACCACGATTACCACATATTGAACACAGGATGACCACGATTACCACATACTGTACGAATCTCTTGGGAAGTGCGTGCTAATCCCAGCAGGCCCCAGACAGTCATACAGGACAGCTGATTTCCCCATCTGTCTCAGAATGTGTCATTCATGTGAAGTTCCAGACACTATCAAGGACCCATTTTAATCAATCTGAGACACAAGACGGAATTGCCCTGCACTCTCTTGGACCGTCAATACCGATTCGTGAGACCATAACGTATCATCCAATGTAACGAGTGTTGACCCAACCAACCCCATCCTCACCCCTCCCCCTCTCCCACCCCCACCACCCCCACCCCCTGCCTTTGTTCTTCGTGCCAGCCCACCATTCCTAGAGGTATTGCGTGTTTTGTCCTCATCTAATGATGTATTAACTTTGCTTCGGGAAGCCAGCAGACAGATTCGTAGGGAACCATTATCAAATCACCAGTGGTGCTGTGGTGGTGTGTATGTGTGTGTGTGTGTGTGTGTGTGTGTGTGTGTGTGTGTTGTGTGTGTGTTGGTGGTTTTTGGGTGTGTGTGTGTGTGTTGTGCTGTGTGTATATGTGTGTGTGCTGTGTGTGTGGGGGGGGGTGGGTGGGTGGGTGATTCCAGACACATACAAGGTGCCATTGCGTCCACTGTGTTTATTCCAGTATCATAGCGTGATGCTCTTTCCGTAGCGGTTTTTATATTGTTTTATTTCTAATGTTGTTCCATTTACTGATTGAATATTGATTTAGTAGGGCTGTAGGAAAGGAAGAACGCGGTGGAGAAGGGGGGAGGAGTGGGGGAAGGGGGAGAAGTGTCTATTACTTTTTTGTATGTCTTTTTGTTAATAAGTTTTGTGATGCGTTAAAGATTAATGTCAACAATTAGACAAGCATACGTTATGAAACAATCATGTAAACAATAAAAACAAATAAACCAACACACAAAAACATAACGGGACAAACAGATAACGACAGGGGAGTGGGGGTGGGGGTGGGAGCACCAACAACAACCAAACATCAACAACAAAAATCAACCAAACAAA
>JAPXFY010000026.1:32608666-32628666 GCA_030674185.1 Monoplex corrugatus | reverse complement strand
GAAATGTCTCACAGAAGATCAAGAGATTCTGCAGAGGTGGACAGAGTACTGCTCCGAATTATACACACACACAACAACAGGAGATCCCAAGGTGCTAGACGTTCCTCCACCAACCAACAACGACAGCTACCCCATCGTGCGAGAAGAAGTTGAAGCTGCAGTAAAATCATTGAAGAAAGGCAAGTCGGCAGGAATGGACAACATTCCCTCAGAACTGGTCCAGGCAGGAGGAGAGGCCATGATAGATATGTTACTCATCATCTGCAATAAGATCTGGCGGACAGGTGAGTGGCCAACACCTTGGACCCAGTCCCTGATCATCACTCTCCCGAAGAAAGGCAACCTACAACTATGCCAAAACTACCGTACCATCAGCCTGATCAGCCATCCAAGTAAGGTCATGCTAAAAATCCTTCTGAGTAGACTGAAGCCACAAGCTGAGGAGATAATAAAAGAAGAGCAGGCAGGTTTCAGACCAGGAAGAAGTACCACAGAGCAAATTTTCAACCTCAGATTGCTCTGTGAGAAATACCTGCAACACCAGCAAGGCCTTTACCACGTCTTCGTGGACTTCAAGAAGGCATTCGACAGAGTTTGGCACGCAGCCTTGTGGGGCAACCATGAGGCTGTACAACATCAATGCCAACCTGATCAGAACCATAGAATGCCTCTACGAAAAGGCGACCAGTGCAGTCTACCATGACAACAACATAGGCGAATGGTTCCGAACCACAGTTGGAGTACGCCAAGGATGCCTGCTCTCCCCCACTCTCTTCAACATCTTCTTAGAGAGAATAATGGCTGACGCACTTGAAGACCACGAGGGAACAGTCAGCATCGGAGGTAGAACAATCACAAACTTGCGTTTTGCCGACGACATTGACGGACTAGCTGGGCAAGAGCAAGAGCTAGTCAGCTTGATAAAACATCTTGATGAGGTCTCCACAGCATATGGCATGCAGATCAGTGCAGAGAAAACCCAGTTGATGACAAATAATACCAATGGCATCAGCACTGACATTACCATAGACAACAAGAAACTTGAGACCGTCCATAGATTTAAATATCTGGGAGCTATAGTATCAGATGAAGGATCAAAGCCCGAGGTACTTTCCAGGATTGCACAGACCACAGCTGCAATGACCAAGCTAAAAGTCATCTGGAACGACAAGAATATCGCAATCGGCTCCAAGATCAGACTGATGCGTTCCCTGGTCATGTCAATATTTTTGTATGCATGCGAAACATGGACCATAACAGCAGACATTGAAAGAAGGATACAGGCAATGGAGATGAGATGCTTCCGCAAACTCCTTGGTATCTCGTACAAAGATCATATAACCAATAAAGAAGTGAAAACCCGAATCGAAAACGCCATCGGGCCGTATGAAGACCTCCTGACCTCAGTGAAAAGACGCAAACTGAGGTGGTACGGGCACGTCACACGATCATCTGGACTGGCCAAGACCGTCTTGCAGGGAACAGTTCAGGGAGGGAGACGAAGAGGCAGACAGAGAAAAAGATGGGAAGACAATATCAGAGAGTGGACTGGCCTTGAATGGAATATCATTCTGCGGAAAGCTGAGGACCGTGAGGAGTGGAGGAAGTTGGTTGCAAAATCTTCAGTGGTGCCCCAACGGTCAACCAGACTACGGGACTGATGATGATGATGATGATGTATGTATGTATTTATGTATGTATGTATGTTTCCTATAATCATAACTGTATGAAATGTAAATAATGATCTACTACTGTGTCAAATACAACGAATTTGCTTTTTGACATGAAGTCTTGCGCTAGACAAATGAAATTATTATCATTATTGTTGTTGTTGTTGTTGTTGTTGTTGTTGATGTTGTTGTCAATATACGTTATAAACCGAATCGTCTACGCCCATGCAGGTACGTTAAACCTGCAACATTGAAAATCCATTGAATAGCTCTCACTTTCTCACTATACTTTTGTTCGCCTCCCCTCCCACCCCCTCCCCACTTCCCCCCTCCCCTCCGCGTGGCTCGTGTCGTCTAGTCGACGTTCCTTTGGCCAAGTGGATCTGATGACAACAGTCACAAGGGGATTGTGTGTGTCGATATGTCTCCCGCCCCCACCTCTCTCTCTCTCTCTCTCTCTCTCTCTCTCTCTGTCTCTCTCTCTCTCTATCTCTTCTCTTTCTTTCTTTCTCTCTCTCTCTTTCTCTTTCTTTCTCTTTCTCTTTCTCTCTCTCTCAGTCTCTCTCTCTCTCTATCTCTCTGTCTCTGTCTCTCTGTCTCTGTCTGTCTGTCTCTCTCTTTCTCTCTCTCTATCTCTCTGTCTCTGTCTCTCTGCCTGTCTCTCTGTCTCTCCCTCTGTCTCTCTCTCTGTCTCCCTGTCTGTCTCTGTCTCTCCTCTCTCTCTCTCTGTCTCCCTGTCTCTGTCTCTCTGTCTCTGTCTCTCTCTCTCCTTTTTTTTCTCTCTCTCTCTTTCTGTCTCTCTTTTTCTCTCTCTCTCTTTCTTTCTTTCTTTCTCTATCTCTCTCTCTCTCTCTCTCATTTCCTCTCTCTCTCTGTCTCTCTCTCTGTCTCTCTCTTCTTTCTCTCTCTCTCTTCTCTCTTGTCTCTGTCTCTCTCTGTCTGTCTCTCTCTCTCTCTCTCTCTCTCTCTCTCTCTCTCTCCTCTCTCTCTCTCTCTCTCTTCTCTTCTCTCTCGTCTTGATCTTTTTGCCCCCAGCAGCGTGCGAGGCGAGAGGAGTGCCCTCCCCTCACCACTCAGACTGTTGTGACAGTCAGGGGACACAATCGAAACCCAGTGAATTGTTGGAAAGAAAAATCAAATGGAAAAAAGTCAGTATATAGGCGCGTGCGTGCATGTGTGGCGTGCGTGTGTCTGTCTATCTGTCTTTTGTTTGTGTGGGGTGTGTGTGTTGTCTGTCTGTCTGTCCTGTCTGTTGTCTGTTCTGTCTGTTGTTGTTCGCTGTCTCTGTGTGTGTTGTGCTATCTGTTCTGTGTCTGTGTGTGAGTTTTCCGTGGATCAAAATGCATTGTTGACATTAAATCGACAGTTAAAAACGTTTTCGGGAATGTTCCCTTTCCTGAGATATAACACTAAATTCAGACCACACATTTTTTAGGTGCAAATCACACAGGTTTGCAAACACACACACACACACACACACGATTACAACAACACTACACAACACACAAACACACAAACATATACACAACAATAAACAACACAACAATACACACACACATATAATTATTTATATGTTTATATATATATTACTCACTCACTTTCATCACACACACCACCACACACCCCACACACACAACACACACACACTCACACACACACACAACCACAGCACACACACCACATAAACACACAACACACACACTGTCTCTCTCTCTCTCCTCTCTCTCCTCTCTCTCTCTCTCTTCCTCCAGCCTGTTGGCAAATGAATGAATTTAAACAGTAACAAAATTATTTCTTAGACTGAGATACTATTTCAAGACAATGCTTGGCTCACTTTTAACCAGGCAGATAATTTTGCCAAAGAAATCAGAACAATATCTACAAGACGAGTTTCGCGCTAGAAACATGTATTTCAGCAAACAATGTGACACTGACCAAAAAGCCTTTTGCCTTTTGCTGTACTTCGTGGGGTCGTGGTTGTTCCCAAACCATCGTTGGTCTGACATTTCAAGATCTGTTGGAGGAGAGGGTGTCATGGAAAGGTTAGTTTGAGGGTAAGTGGGAGAGATTGTGTTTGTTTTGATTCCAAAACTTGTCTCTTCGGCGGAGACAAAGGGATAGGGGGTGGGGGTGAGGGGGTGGGGGTGTGGGGTGGGAGGGAATTGATGGTTGTGTTCCCACATAGTGACCTTGCAGAAGCGAGGAGGTCGTGTTTGTGTGGTGTTTTGTGTGTGATGTGTTGATGGGTTAGTGTGGATAGTACGGGTTGTTAGTCACGGGGAAGTGAGGCTCTCAAAGATCCTGCTGATGACAGCTCGCATCTCTCTGTGTCTCTGTGTCTCTCTCTGCTCTGTCCCTGTCTCTCTCTGTCCTCTCTCTGTCTGTCTGTCTGTCTCTCTCTCTCTCTCTCTCCAAACTCGTCTCTCTGTCTCTTCTTCTCTCCTCTCTCTCCTCTCTCTCTCTCTCTCTCTCTCTCTCTCTTTCTGTCTGGTGTGTGTCTGTCTGTCTATCTGTCACTCACTCTCTCTCTCTCTTTCTCCAAACATTTTCTCTCTTCTTCTTCTTCTTCTCTCTCTCTCTCTCCAAACTGTCTCTCTCCAAACTCTCTCTCTCTCTCTCTCTCTGTCCAGACTCTCTCTCCAAACTCTCTTTCTCTCCAAACTCTCTCTCTCTCTCTCTCTCTCTCTCTCTCTCTCTCTCCTCTCTCTTTCGCTGGCGTCTTCAACAAAGAGACCTGAGCACTTACAGGGTCTTTGCCTTCACCTTCTGTGTGTGTGTATGTATGTATGTATGTATGTATGTGTGTATGTATGTATGTATGAATGTATGTATGTATGTATGTATGTATGTATGTATGTATGTATGTGTATCATGTGTGTGTGTGTATTTGTGTGTGTGTGTGTGTGTGTTTATGTGTCTGCCTGTCTGTGAGTGTATGTATGTATGTATGTATGTATGAATGTATGTATGTATACATGTATGTATGTATGTGTATCATGTGTGTGTGTGTGTATTTGTGTGTCTGCGTCTGTGAGTGTATGTATGTATTATGTATGTATGTATGTATGCATGTGTGTGTATGTATGTATGTATGTGTATCATGTGTGTGTGTATTTGTGTGTGTGTGTGTGTATTTGTGTGTCTGCCTGTCTGTGAGTGTATGTATGTATGTATGCATGTATGTATGTATGTGTGTGTGTATGTATGTATGTGTGTGTATATAATGTATGTATGTATGTATGTGTGTGTGTATATGTATGTGTGTAAGTATATGCGTGTCTGCCTGTCCGTGTGCGTGCTATGTGTATTTGTGTGTTTGAGTGTGTGTGTGTATGTGTGTGTGTGTGTGTGTGTGTGTGTGTGTGTGTGTGTGTGTGTGTGTGTGTGTGTGTGTGTGTGTGTGTGTGTGTGTGTGTGTGTGTGTTGCTATCCCATTTTCTATTCCACATTATCGGCCACAGAGTGTGAGACAATTTTCTCCCAGTGCTATGATGATGCGTGACGAATGGGATGGTAATCATGATGCTATATAGTTTCGATAGGGATTTATACACTGAGGGATTGAGGGTTGCACGCTACGCTTTCTTTTCATAACATATCCTGGCATCAGCCTGGGCTGAGAGATATAACATATTCTGGCATCAGCCTGGGCTGAGAGATACAACATATTCTGCCATCAGCCTGGGCTGAGAGGTATAACATATTCTGGCATCAGCCTGGGCTGAGAGGTATAACATATTCTGCCATCAGCCTGGGCTGAAAGGTATAACATATTCTGCCATCAGCCTGGGCTGAGAGGTATAACATATTCTGGCATCAGCCTGTGCTGAGAGATACAACATATTCTGGCATCAGCCTGGGCTGAGAGATATATTCTGGCATCAGCCTGTGCTGAGAGATACAACATATTCTGGCATCAGCCTGGGCTGAGAGATATAACATATTCTGGCATCAGCCTGAGCTGAGTGGTATAACATATTCTGGCATCAGCCTGGCTGAGAGATATAACATATTCTGGCATCAGCCTGGGCTGAGAGATATAACATATTCTGGCATCAGCCTGGGTTGAGAGATATATTCTGGCATCAGCCTGGGCTGAGAGATATAACATATTCTGGCATCAGCCTGGGCTGAGAGATACAACATATTCTGCCATCAGCCTGGGCTGAGAGATATAACATATTCTGGCATCAGCCTGAGGTGAGAGATATAACATATTCTGGCATCAGCCTGGGCTGAGAGATATAACATATTCTGGCATCAGCCTGGGCTGAGAGATATAATATATTCTGGCATCAACCTGGGCTGAGAGATGTAACATATTCTGGCATCAACCTGGACTGAGAGATATAACATATTCTGGCATCAGCCTGAGCTGAGAGATGTAACATATTCTGCCATCAGCCTGGGCTGAGAGATATAATATATTCTGCCATCAGCCTGGGCTGAGAGATACAGACTTCTGAGGTGTTGGTCAGCAATTTTGAACAACACCCTTAATGACGCATCCATGAAGTGGATGAGATTCGACAGCGTGGTCCAATCTTCCCACTGACCCTACAGCACACTCACTTCTGAGTAAGAGCCTGTAAGGGCTGAAACATCTCACAATGATTTCCATAGGAATGACTGATGGGGTCCTGTCGCAATATGAATATGTAGGGATCGAGGGGAGAAGAATGAGACCGGCAAGTAATGAACATAATATTGGGAACAAAAATACTTCAAACAAATTGCGCAATTAACCCTTTGACTCCCCACACCTTGTCCACCAGCATCCTGTACTGTCAGCCATGCTAGCGAAGCAAAAACTTAACCTTTTGATTCCCACACCCTTCCTGTAGGAAGCTGGTGGTTAGGGTGAGGTAGTCAAAGGGATGATTTTTTTGCAGTTGGTGGATAGGGTGAGGGAATGAAAGGGTAATTTTTTTGCGGTTGATGGATAGGGTGAAGGAGTCAAAGGGTTAAAAAAAATTTGCAATTGGTGGATAGGGCGCGGGAGTCAAAAGGGGTTAAGCAAGAATAAGAAAAGAAGAAACAAAAACGAAAGAAGAAGAACAAAAAAAAGAGTGGTACTCACTGCCTCATGACATCGTTGACCTGGTCCTGCAGGGCTTGCAGCCTGACCTCCAGCTTGTTCTTCTCCTTGTTGGTCTCCTCCAGGACGTCCCGGGCCTCCTTCAGCTCCGTCTCGTACATGACCTTGATGGCGCTAGTCTCCTTGCCCCACTTGCCCTTCAGGTCCTCCAGCTCAGACGCCAGCTTGCGGTTCTGCGCCTCCAGGAAGCGGACCTTCTCAATGTAGTTGGCGAAGCGCTCGTTCAGGTCCCGCATGTCCTGCTTCTCCCGCTCCCGGGTGGTCTTCACGTCGCTGACCCTGTCCGAGGACACGGTGGCGTAGCCGGGGATGTGTCCCGAGGAGATCTCCACGGTCCGCTTGTAAGAGCTGCCGCTGCTGATGCCGCCGCCACCCAGGGAAGCGGAAGCCCTCTGCACGCTGGTGCTGCGTGGATGGATGGTCGACTTGTAGTAGAAGTCGCTCTCCCCGCTGCCGCCATGACCTCCGCTCAGGTCAAGGTTGCTGCCGCCACCTCCACCGCGGGAGGAGGAGGACGAGGAGGAGATGATGGTGCGGCTTTCCTTGATGGTGCTCTGAGACGTCATGGTGACCGGAGTGTCTCGGAGACTAGACGAAGGGTCCTTTCGAAAGGAGGAGATGGGATATGTGTAAGTGGACGGTTTGAGCGGCTGGACGAATTTGCTGGGCTATCGGATCGATGATGGAGCGGAACTGCGTGAGCTGGGGATGGACTGGCGATGAGTGGTACCAAGTCTTGTTGGTCCGAACTGACCTTCTGTATAACATAAAACAACAGATTCTGATATTCACACACACACACGAAAAAAAAAAAAAAAAAAAGAAAAGAAAAAAGAAAACAAAACGAAAATACAAGAAACAAAAGAAAGAGAGAACATCTGTATTCGTATTTTGTATTCGTATTTTATAGTCGTATTTATTTGTTTGTTTACTTATTTATTTATTTATTTATTTATTTATTTATTTATTTATTTATTCATTCATCTATTATTTATTTATTTATTTATTTGTTTATCTATTTATTTATTTATCAATTCATTTATTTATTTATTTGTTGTTTATTTATTTATTTGTTTATTTATTTATTTCCTGGCCATAATGGATTTATCATGTAAACATAGCCTGCTCTCCAAGGTAAAGTGCGTCGCCGGAATGGGGCGCCACCGATTTTTTCCTTTTTTTATTCCTGTATGTGTGTATTTTTGTTTAACTATGAAAGTAGAAATGTTGACAGAAGTTTGCCAGGGACAACTCCTTTGTCGGTTGGTTGGTTGGTTGGTTGGTTGGTTGGTTGAGTGACTGACTGACTGACTGACTGACTGATTGATTGATTGATTGATTGATTGATTGATTGATTGATTGATTGATTGATTGATTTTGAGGGGGAAACAATTTGGAGCACAGGGAGGGGGGCTCCGGAAACCCATGACCCCCCCCCCCCCAATAAAACGCCTCAGCGGTATGTAGCATGAGTATCATCAATTCATTTGTAAGACACGTGGCTGTGCACTGAATCCTCTGAAGACTAGACAGAAACAGAGACACAAGAAGATCATTGATAAGGAAGATCAGGAAAAGAAAAAGCAACATTTAGAGGACATTTTATGAAGGAAGGGGAATTAGAGCACCTGGTCACAACAGGAAAGCTGGAAGGAAAGAGAACACCAGGTAAATCCAGGGAGAAAATATTGCAGGGACTTGCAGGGTGGCTGAGGACGGAGAGGGTTGGAAGATGTGCTTGCGGCGAAAAGCGAAAAGGGATAGATGCATAAATTATGGAGGGCCATGATCGCCAACGCCATGCGGCAGGGGCATACGATGATGATAATGACTATACAGAAAATATCGCTTTCGAGGGTTGACTGCCAGAACCCAGTATCTCACTTTTTTGTCACTTTTCACTTTTTTATACTGAACTGTTGCTCTTGATGTGATCTTTCACTTGGTGGACTTTGTTTTTTGCCATGATATTGATTTTTGATCGGTTATCGATAAAACCAAAAATCAGTATCTCAAAATGTAGATATAGCCTCTCCCCGAAAACCCAGTTAAAAATCGTCGTCTGTAAACTATCGGAAAATCGAGATACCTGGTTCTGGTTGTCAACCCTCGTTAGTGAAAAGACGTTAAATCAAAGAACGAACGAACGAACTATACAGAAAACGACCGACAAACTGACTGAGGGGGAAACAGATGACAAGTCACACAAGCAACTCTCCGTCCCATAAAATGCGCTTGTTTGCAGGTAAACAGGTTGTATCGTTGACAGGGGCTGTGGTCGAGTGGGTAAGACGTCAGACTTACAAAAAGGAAGGTCTGGGGTTCGATCCTGCCTGGGTACCTATCTCCCGCTTGGTGGGTAAAGGGTGGGGATTTTTAAAAAATTTTTTCCAATTTCCCAGATGAACATGTGTGCAGATCTGTTAGCGCCTTAAAAAATCCTTTCGTGTATGTGTGTGCGTGTGTGTGTGTGTGTGTGTGTGTGTGTGTGTGTGTGTGTGTGTGTGTGTGTGTGTGTGTGTGTGTGTGTGTGTCTGTGTGTGTGTGTGTGTCTCTGTGTGTGTGTGTGTGTGTGAGTGTTTGCGCACAGGACATCGTTAACAAGAAACAGCACGAGGGACCAGTCGCTGTGGTGTAGTGGTTAACGCAACGGACTACCGACTGAAAGGTTGTGGGTTCGAATCCCCATCAGTATCTTCAAAAATCGTTGTGGGATTTTTCGGCTCTAACCGGCTCGTACCCAGAGTTGGGCGTGCTATGGGCTCATTGGGAAGACTGGGACCACACAGTCGAGTCTCATCCACTTCACGGATGCGTCACTGAGGGTATTGCTCAAATCTTCTGACCAACACCGCAGGTGTTTGTACCTCTCGGGCCTGGTAGACGCCACGATATGTTATGATAGTAAGCGTAGAGTACAGCCCTGTCACGCAGTCTGAATCTTAAATGGAACTCCATAGCATCATGATTATCATCCTCATCGACATCATCATAATCGTATTGGAAAAACTGTTCCAGCTTCTGTGGCCATTAAGGTGGCGCAGAAAATGGGACGAAAAAACAAAAAAAGAAAGAAAAAAAAACCAGAAATGTTAGCACAAAGGTAACCTCCCTGAGTGGAATGATCCTAAGAAAAAAAAAAAAAAAAAAAAAAAGAAACACCACAAGGGTTCTGGATGGGACCCAGAGCATCAATGCCTAGCCGCTTTCCGGACAATCACCTCCCAAGCTCCCGACGCCACTCGATGGTCATTTTATCAAGCAAAGTGGGGAAGGGGAGGGAGGGAAGGCTGTCCACGCGTCGCACGACCCATATTCAACGTAATATGCACGTCGAATGTACACGGAAAATATCCTATAAGTCATTTCAGTGTCTAGTAGCTTAACCCTTTGACTCCCGCACCCTATCCACCAACTGCAAAAAAACTTAACCGTTTGACTCCTTCACCCTACCCACCACCAGATTCCAGCAGAAAGCTGGTGAATAGGGTGAGGGAGTCAAAGGGTTGTTTTTGTTTTGTTAACGTGGGTGGCAATGCAGGATGCTGGTGAACAGGGTTCGGGAGTCAAAGGGTTAAAGGAAACATGAAAAAATCCAACATGCACAGCCCCCCCCCCCTCACCCACCCTAAAGACGGAGTATGCAGACTGTGCAGCAACATACCGCCTGCGCAGTGTGTGCAAAACAATCTGCAAACACGCATCCGAGAAATTCTCAACGCCGTACCAAAGGAAAAAAAATGATAATAATGTTGATAATAACATAAGTCGCCATGTTCAGCTGTGTTGCACAAATACATAAGAAACAAATATTGAAAACATGCTCTCAAATCTTCCGGTGTCTAACAGTTTTTACGCTTTTGCGTGCATCGACATTGACAGTTTCGATTCAGTTTTTGTTGTTGTTGTTGTTGTTGTGTTTTTGCATCTAGGTTCTTTTCTGACGAGAATACAAACAAAACAAAACAAACAAACTAGAAAACAAATAAACAAACAAGCAAACAAAAAAGTGCCGCCTGAGGTTATTATTCCGAACTGCTGTGTGCCAGTGTTTGTTTCTTTCTTTCTTTGCTTGCTTGTTTGTTTGTTTGTTTGTTTGTCTTTCTTTGCTTGCTTGCTTGTTTGTTTGTTTGTTTGTTTGTTTATTTGCTAGCTTGTTTGTTTGTTTTTGATTGCTTGTTTGTTTGTTTGTTTGTTTGTTTGTTTGCCAGCTTGTTTGTTTGTTTTTGTTTGTTTGTGTGTGTTTCTTTCTTTCTTTCTTTGCTTGTTTGTTTGTTTATTTATTTCTTTGTTTTCTGGCTGTCAAAATGTCACTTATACTGAAGCGAACGCTAGACGAACTTATTCTCAAAATTAATCTCACACTGACTGCGCAAATCATGAAAGCTAACGAGCAACATCCCATCGCTTTTAGCACGTGAACGACATAGAATGTCAAACTGACAGTGGAGGCACCAATTCGCGGGCTTGCTTTGTTTGTGGGAACACTTTGGACAGACACAGGGTTCAGAAAATGTCGCTAACCAGACGTCCATCTCACAAAAAAAAAAAAAAAAAAAAAAAAAAAACCCACGGTGTTCGTGCTGTACCGCCACATGGGTTATGCAAAAGCGCATGATACCCTAAGGATAGAAACCAAAAAAAACAAAACACGAAAAAAGAATCAGAACACGTATTTAATACAAACAAGACAAGACAGGCGCAAAATTTCGGCCAACTGGCCTCTGTCAGGCGTAAGATCACAAACAAACAAACAAACATCAGATACAAAAATTAGGAGAAAAAGACTGAAACTTCATGTATATTAAATACGTGTTCTTATTATTTTTATTTTTTTTCGTGGTTTTTTTTCTAGTTCCTGTTTGCTTGAACGCGGGCAGCCACATTTGTTTTGGATTTCGTATTACCCTGAGGAGAGGTTTGCAAAGATATTACATGCTAATTTTTCAGTTTTCATTTTTGTTTAAAGGATCATCGCACTCAGGGAGGTTACCTTTGTGCTCACCTTTTTTTTCCCCGTCACATTTTCTACGCCACCTTAATGAACACAGAAGTTTTTGTTTTGTTTTGTTTTGTTTTGTTTTGTTTTGTTTTTTTTTTTTTAACAATGCCAAGATGATGATGATGATGTCGATGAGGATGATAATCATGATGCCATGGAGTTCCATCTAGGACTGAGACTGCGTGACAAGGCTGTACTTCTTACGCTTAACTATCATAATATTATCCTGGCATCAACCAGGTCCGAGAGATACAAACATCTGCTGTGCCTGTCAGACGATTTGAGCAACACCCTCAATGAAGGTTGATACATTCTGTCATCATGGTGTGCCTAAATCAGCGGAACAGTGTTAGGCAAACCATAATCTAAGTCATATGCGGAAGGAAAAACAACAGTTTAACTTGCACTCTTTTTTTTTTTTCTTTTTTCTTTTGTGTTTTGTCATTTCCATTTTGTCCTTCACTTCTGATTAAAGACGGAAACCTCTCCTTTCACAGACTGTACAGATCCTTGTCTGCAAAGTCATGAACTACAGAACCCGTTTGCTGACAGTTTCCTACGCTAAGTGAAAATTTCACTTCATTTATGGTATTTTTTCGGCTGTCAGCTATCGATTTCAACAAACGTGTACAAAATAGTTGGTCTGAGAAGCAGCCACGGCCATAAATATTTAAAGATTATGATGACAGTTAAAAAGATTATGATGATAACGATAAACGGCCATAAACATTTTAAAGATTATGATGACAGTTAAAAAGATTATGATGATAACGATAAACGGCCATAAACATTTAAAGATTATGATGACAGTTAAAAAGATTATGATGATAACGATAAACAGCCATAAACATTTAAATAAAGATTATGATGACAGTTAAAAAGATTATGATGATAATGATAAACGCCATAAACATTTAAATTAAAGATTATGATGACAGTTAAAAAGATTATGATAACGATAAACGGCCATAAACATTTAAAGATTATGATGACATTAAAGATTATGATGACAGTTAAAAAGATTATGATGATAATGATAACCATGATAATTATTTCTCATGCATCTTGCTTGCACAAGTCTTTAATTAATGCTTACGTTGATTGATTGATTGATTGAACAGAGAGACAAAGAGAGACAGACAGACAGACAGACAGAAAGAGAGAGAGTCCGAGGGTATGCAAAGACAAAACAGACAGGCGCTCATACATCCAGACATGCTCGCACAAACGCACACACATATGCATGCACGCACGCACGCACGCAGACATGCACATGCACGTGCTTTACGTTTATATATACAGGAGTAGGTGTACAGAGAAAGAGGCGTACAAAGGGAAATAGTACGGGGTCCCGATCATTTCGTTTTGTTTGTATGTTCTCCGACAAAAAGATGAAATACGGTCGTTATGTAGTTGCGTCACGTGCTCTTTATCACGTTCACAATTCCTTGGCCGTCGCCCTCCCAAGTCTTTCAATCGGTGTGATTGCTCCCTTGTTGCAATGACCGCTAGATTGCTTTAGGGAAAAACAAAAAAAACAACAACAAAAAACTTCCTCCTATAACAATTAGTTCATATCGATTGGACGGAGTGTCCACGTGCCACGCACGCGCATCTATCTGTCTGCTTGTGTGTATGTTTCTGTGACTTTCTAAGAACAAAATGTGTCAACAAAATGTGTGTTGTTAGATCTTGCTGTTCACATCAATTTTACTACACTTTCGTTTTTAGGTTCTTGGGTTGTTGTTGTTTTTTTCCCCCCTCACGCACGAGTTATCTTCAATACATTTCGTTTCTTTAGTCTGTATCAAAAAGTAAAACTCTGCCGCTGCTCGTGTCTGTTTCAGAGCTGTCAGTCTTCAGATGTTGATAAAATTTGAAATAAAGGGTGCATCAGGTTAGGATTTCCACGATACTTAAAGTGTAATCCAGGATGACTCATAAATTGGGTCGCAGTGTCCGAAACTCGTCAGAATTTGCAAAAGGATTTCTCCAGAAACTATTCAGAATTGTTAGTAAGGATTTCTCTCGAAACTCATCAGAAATTGTTAGTAAGGATTTCTCCGAAAATCATCAGAATTGTTAGAAAGATCTCTTCCGAAACTTATCAGAACTGTCAGTAAAGGATTTCTCCAGAAACTCATCACAAATTGTCATAAGGATCTCTTCCGAAAACTCATCAGAATTTGTCAGTAAGAATTTCTCCCAAACTCGTCAGAAATTGTCGTGTCAGTAAGAATTTCTCCAAAACTCGTCAGAATTGTCAGTAAGAATTTCTCCAAAACTCGTCAGAAATTGTCAGTAAGAATTTCTCCCAAAACTCGTCAGAAATTGTCAGTAAGAATTTCTCCCGAAACTCATCAGAATTTGTCAGGAAGGATTTCTCCAGAAACTATTCAGAAATTGTCAGTAAGGATTTCTCCAGAAACTCATCACAAATTGTCATAAGGATCTCTCCCGAAAACTCATCAGAATTTGTCAGTAAGGATTTCTCCGAAACTCATCTGAAATTGTCAGTAAGGATCTCTCCCGAAAACTCATCAGAATTTGTCAGTAAGGATTTCTCCCGAAACTCATCTGAAATTGTCAGTAAGAATTTCTCCCGAAACTCATCAGAAATTGTCAGTAAGAATTTCTCCCGAAACTCATCAGAAATTGTCAGTAAGAATTTCTCCCGAAACTCGTCAGAATTGTCATTAGAATCTCTCCTGAAACTCATCAGAAATTGTCAGTAAGATTTCTCCCGAAACTCATCAGAAATTGTCAGTAAAATTTCTCCCGAAACTCATCAGAATTGTCAGTAAGGATTTCTCCCGAAACTCATCAGAAATTGTCAGTAAAAATTTCTCCCGAAACTCATCAGAAATTGTCAGTAAGGATTTCTCCCGAAAGTCATCAGAAATTGTCAGTAAGGATTTCTCCCGAAACTCATCAGAAATTGTCAGTAAAAATTTCTCCCGAAACTCATCAGAAATTGTCAGTAAAAATTTCTCCCGAAACTCATCAGAATTGTCAGTAAAAATTTCTCCCGAAACTCATCAGAAATTGTCAGTAAGGATTTCTCCCGAAACTCATCAGAAATTTTCAGTAAGAATTTCTCCCGAAACTCATCAGAAAAAGGATTTCTCCCGAAACTCATCAGAATTGTCAAGAAGGATTTATCCCGAAACTCATCAGAAATTGTCAGTAAGGATTTCTCCCGAAACTCACCAGAAATTGTCAGAAAGAATTTCTCGACTGTGTGTGGACGACTGGCCCACGTACAGTCACAAAGAACACTGATCAAGGGGTTTGCGTTTGTCACTTAGAATTCACATGACCCACTGTTTGAATCACAGAATCTGTGCAAATTAAAAACAAGTCATTACAGATACATTCATTTGTTACTGCTTACGCGGTTGGAATATTTAGGTCTAAACATTGCGAGAATAGCGCTATATAAATGTGATTTATTATTATTTTATTATTTATTATTATTATTATTATTATTATTATTATAATTAAATATTTCAATAAGTTGTCGACGAAAGTCAAGACAGAGCCATCTGGAGGCGGGTGGCTGTGTCACAAGAGTGCAGCTTGCCAACACTGGACCCGGTGACTCCGACAGGTGAGACAGGTGAGACTTTACGCGATGTTTGATTTCATCACATGTTTGCAAAAACATTATTCATCCACGTGTAAAACTGATGAAATCTTGTCAGTGTCAGTCAAATATGCTTTCATAGAAAGTAATTGCAGTCAAGGTTTCAAACAGAAGAATGCAAATCAAAATTTGATCTTGCACGGTTTTCTACGAAGTGGTGGTTACTAACAAATGTGAAAAATCGATTCTTTTTCTTTACGGGTCATTCTGTATGTTGTTTGTGTATACGCATGTTATAGTATACCGGTATCTCAGAGGAATTGTGTCGTGGGTGTGTTCTAAGAGAATGAACACTGCCTTAATAGAATATCAGAAGATGCATGTCAGTGAAGTCTCATCATCCTGAATTATACTGATCAATGAGAGTTTTGATTGTTTTTTGACTACTGAATGTAACTTACAAGCGATTTGTTTTGTATTCTATAAAAAAAAAATCCTCAATTATAAGAAATAAAGAGAGAGGGAAGGAGGGAGGGACAGTGAGAGAGAGACACAGAGAGAGAGACAGAGACAGAAACAGGCACAGACAGAGAGAGAGAGAGAGAGACAAAGACAGACACAGACAGAGAGAGAGAGAGACAAAGTCAGAGAGAGAGAGAGAGAAGGACAGACACAGAGAGAGAGATGACCACGCCATTTTGATACAGACAAAGCAGAAACGTCAACACATCATATCACTCATGCAGCAAGTCTTGTCACCCAATAATAATAATACACTTTCACTCAATATACTTACCCAACAAAATCTTGTCTCGGAGGAAGAACCAAACCAAAAAACCCACGCTTGTAGCTAGCAGGGGCCAACGAAGAACAACAGCACGTGAAACGTGAAACTCAGAACCAACAGTCAAAACAGGTCCGTCCTTCAACAACAGACAGACAGACAGAGAGAGACACAGGCGAAGTCACAAACTTGCGCTGCACCACCTGTAATTGGAAGGATGAGGGGGACAAAGAAATCGGAATGGGAACAAAAACCTAAAAACGAACGAAGAAGCGAGCTGTGAGGAAGACTGAATGAAGAGCTGGCCCGGAGACTGGGAAATAAATGGTGTTGCCGGCAAGCCCACGTCGGTATTAAACTATTGGGAGGGGGGGGGGGGGAGTGAAGGATGTTGGAGGGGTGGAAGGGTGTGTGTGTGTGTGTGCAGAGAGAGGTGAGGCAGTTTTGTTGGGGGGGGGGGGGGGAGTTGCGCGCCTCGTCATGCGGGGAGCCAGTCTTGCAACCTTGCCAAATTTCTGAATCAGACGACAAGCAGCCTACGTTGTTGTCGCCGCCGCCGTTGTCAGGATGAAGGTAGGTAGGTAGGAGGAGGAGGAGGAGGAAGAAGAAGGTAGGAGAATAGGAGTGGAAAGTGTGGAAGCAGGGGGGCGGGTGGGGGAGGTTGGATGATGACCCGAGTTAGCGGCTCTGCCGCCGTTGTCACGTCGTCAAACAGATAGATAGATAGACAGAAGACATCACTGACGAAGACAGAGATGGTGGGGAGTGGATGGACCTAAGATGGAGTCGGCAGGGGAAAGGGCGAAGGAGGGAGAGGGAGAGGGGAGGGGGTTTCGAGGGACTGCTGGGCAAGTTTGCTTCATCAGCGATGCCACGAAGGAGACACGCCAGAGCAAGATGAAGGAGTGGTCCATGAGGGGGGGAGGGGGAGGGGGGGAGGATAGAGACAAAGAAGAGGGAGGGAAGTAGGGGTAGTTGGGGGTGGGAGGGGGGAAGGGAATAAAGGACGAGAAAGGTGACATAACCTGTTAGAGTTGTTCTGTGGGAGTCTCCGTTACGTGAGATGGTGGTCCTGACGATAGAATGTGTTGTTCAGATGTATCTTTGTTTTTGTAACCTTTCTTTCCACCATCACCCCGCACCACCCCCACCCCCACCAATTCTTTTAACGACTTCAAACACGCACATAAACATACCATGAGTAAGGTGAAGGTTTCACATAGCCCGAGCGACTGCTGAGAACCAGAAGAAAAAAAAAACACGAAAATTGAATCAGAACAAGTATTTAATTTAATACAATCGGACAAGACAGACGCAAATTTCGGCCAACTGGTCTATATCAAAGGTAAGCTAAAGATCACAAACGAATATACACCAACTATAAAAATTAGGAGAAAAAGACCAAAACTTCCCTGCTGCTTCGTCCAGTAGGAGAAAAGACTTTAAAAAAAAAGAAACAGCAAAAAAGAAACAAAAAAAAAGAGAAAATGGAATCGATCTTTTCTCCCACAGGACGAAGCAGCAGGGAAGTTTTAGTCTTCTTCTCTTAATTTTTGTATTTGGTGTTTATTCATTTGTGATCTTACGTTTACGCTTGACAAAGGCCAGTTGACCGAAAATTTGCGCCTGTCTAGTCTGGTTGTATTGAATACGCGTTCTGGTTCTTTTTTCGTGGGGTTTTGTTTTTGTTTTTGTTGCTGCTGCTGCAGCTGCTGTTGTTGTTGTTGTTGTTGTTGTTGTTGTTGTTGTTGTTGTTGTTGTTGTTGTTGTTGTTGTTGTTGTTGTTGTTGTTGTTTCTGGTTCACATTTACTTCAACGCTGGCAGTCGCTTTTGTTTTGGACTGTAGAGAAGTGAAATTTTAGTGATCTCAACTGTTCTCGTGGCCAGTGTTATCAGGGTGGTGCCAATCTCTTCCCCCCTCCCTCACAGCTTTACCTTCCCTGTCCCTGAAGAGGGACAGTTCCGTATTTTAAATCTGGGTGGATAGGCCTGTGTGTCTGCTTAAGCTGTGACACAGTTACAGGCATCATAAACTTGTAACTTCAGAAGCCTGTTTAGTGTAAGTGCGTTTAGCATACGTCAAAAACGCATTCTACATTGTCTTGGCATACATACATACATACATACATACATACATACATACATACATACATACATACATACATACACACATACATACATACATACATACATACTACATGCATACATACATACATACTACATTACATCATACATACATACTACATGCATACATACATACATACTACATGCATACATACATACATACATACTACATGCATACATACATACATACTACATGCATACATACATACTACTATGCATACATACATGCATACATACATACTAACATACATACATACATACTACATGCATACATACATACATACATACTACATACATACATACATACATACTACATGCATACATACATACATACATACTACATGCATACATACATACATACATACATACATACTACATACATACATACATACATACATACATACTACATACTACATACTACATCATACATACATACATACATACATACATACATACATAACATACATACATACTACATGCATACATACATACATACTACATGCATACATACTACATATACATAATAATAATAATAATATACATATATTACTAATTATCGCGCTAAATCTTGGTAAATCAAATCAAAGCGCGCTCACTCACCAATCACACGCAGGATCGCACTCAAAGATGAACATTTGTAAAACAATCAATTAAGTCAAAATAGGCATAAATGTCCATACAATGCTGAATTATGAACAATGGAAAAATAGCAGTAAAAAACGGCGAAAAAGCCTCAGAAATTCATTGACGTGGAAAGAGGTGAGTTTTCAAACCTGACTTAAATGCGGAAAGAGTAGATGTGGTCCGGAGCGATAGGGGAAGATTGTTCCACGCAGCTGGTCCTGAGACAGAAAAAGAGCGCTGACCAACGGTTAAGAGTCTAACCTTGGGAATTTGTAGGGTAAGAGTATCAGAGGAAGAGCGCATACGTACATACATACATACTACATGCATACATACATACATACATACATACATACATACATACTACATGCATACATACATACATGCATACTACATGCATGCATACATACATACATACATACTACATGCATACATACATACATACATACATACATACATACATACATACTACATACATACATACATACTACATACATACATACATTCTACATGCATACATACATACATACATACATACATACCTACTACATACGTACATACATACATACATACATACATACATACATACTACATACATACATACATACATACTACATGCATACATACATACATACTATCTACATGCATACATACATACATATACATGCATACATACTATACATGACATACTACATGCATACATACTCTACATACTACATACATAATACATTACATACTATACATGTCATACATTGCATACATACTACATGCATACTACATACATATACATCATACATTACATATACATCATACTTACATACATACATACTATACATGCATACATTTCATACATTCATCATTACATACTACATACTCATACATATACATACATTATTACATACTACATATACATCATACATACATAATCTACATCATGCATACATACTTACATTATATATTACATATACATACTTCATACATACATACATACATACTTATATGCATACTACATATACTACATGATACATACATACATACTACATACTCATACATACATACATATCATGCATTACATTACATACATACATACATACTATATACATACATACTT
>JAPXFY010000026.1:32581166-32583666 GCA_030674185.1 Monoplex corrugatus | reverse complement strand
TCATAAGATTCTGTCCAGCAAGGTCTTAAGATTTTGTCCAACAAGGTCATAAGGTTCTGTCCAGCAAGGTCTTAAGATTTTGTCCAACAAGGTCATAAGGTTCTGTCCAGCAAGGTCTTAAGATTTTGTCCAACAAGGTCATAAGGTTCTGTCCAGCAAGGTCTTAAGATTTTGTCCAACAAGGTCATAAGATTCTGTCCAGCAAGGTCTTACGGTTCTGTACAGAAAGGACTTAAGGTTCTGTCAGCAAGGTCTTAAAAGTTCTATCCAACCAGGTCTTAAGGTTCTGTCCAACAAGGTCTTAGGGTTCTTCCAGCAAAGTCTTAAGGTAGCAAGGTCTTAAATTCATGGCAGCAAGGTCTTAAAGTTGTGTCCAACAAGGTCTTAAGGTTCTGTCCAGCAAGGTCTTAAAGTTCAGTCCAGCGAGGTCATAAGGTTCTGTCCAGCAAGGTCTTATGGTTCTGTCCAGCAAGCTTTTAAGGTTCTGTCCAGATCCAGCAAGGTCTTAAGGTTCTGTCCAGCAAGGTCTTAAGGCTCTGTCCAGATCCAGCAAGGTCTTAAGGTTCTGTTCAACAAGGTCTTAAGGTTCTGTCAGCAAGGTCTTAAGGTTCTGTCCAGATCCAGCAAGGTCGTAAGGTTCTGTTCAACAAGGTCTTAAGGTTCTTTCCAGCAAGGTCTTAAGGTTCTGTCAGCAAGGTCTTAAGGTTCTGTCCAACAAGGTCATAAGGTTCTGTCCAGCGAGGTCTTAAGGTTCTGTCCAACAAGATCATAAGGTTCTGTCCAGCAAGGTCTTAAGATTTTGTCCAACAAGGTCTTACGGTTCTGTCCAGCGAGGTCTTAAGGTTCTGTCCAACAAGGTCTTAAGATTTTGTCCAACAAGGTCTTACGGTTCTGTCCAACAAGGTCTTAAGGTTCTGTCCAACAAGGTCTTACGGTTCTGTCCAACAAGGTCTTACGGTTCTGTCCAACAAGGTCTTACGGTTCTGTCCAACAAGGTCTTAAGGTTCTGTCCAACAAGGTCTTACGGTTCTGTCCAACAAGGTCTTAAGGTTCTGTCCAACAAGGTCTTACGGTTCTGTCCAACAAGATCATAAGGTTCTGTCCAGCAAGGTCTTACGGTTCTGTCCAACAAGGTCTTAAGGTTCTGTCCAACAAGGTCTTACGGTTCTGTCCAACAAGGTCTTAAGGTTCTGTCCAACAAGGTCTTACGGTTCTGTCCAACAAGGTCTTACGGTTCTGTCCAACAAGGTCTTACGGTTCTGTCCAGCAAGGTCTTACGGTTCTGTCCAACAAGGTCTTAAGGTTCTGTCCAACAAGGTCTTACGGTTCTGTCCAACAAGGTCTTAAGGTTCTGTCCAACAAGGTCTTACGGTTCTGTCCAACAAGGTCTTAAGGTTCTGTCCAACAAGGTCTTACGGTTCTGTCCAACAAGGTCTTACGGTTCTGTCCAACAAGGTCTTACGGTTCTGTCCAACAAGGTCTTACGGTTCTGTCCAACAAGGTCTTACGGTTCTGTCCAACAAGGTCTTACGGTTCTGTCCAGCAAGGTCTTACGGTTCTGTCCAACAAGGTCTTACGGTTCTGTCCAGCAAGGTCTTAAGATTCTGTCCAGCAAGGTCTTAAGATTTTGTCCAACAAGGTCTTAAAGTTCAGTCCAGCGAGGTCATAAGGTTCTGTCCAGCAAGGTCTTATGGTTCTGTCCAGCAAGCTTTTAAGGTTCTGTCCAGATCCAGCAAGGTCTTAAGGTTCTGTCCAGCAAGGTCTTAAGGTTCTGTCCAGATCCAGCAAGGTCGTAAGGTTCTGTTCAACAAGGTCTTAAGGTTCTTTCCAGCAAGGTCTTAAGGTTCTGTCCAGCAAGGTCTTAAAGTTCAGTCCAGCGAGGTCTTAAGGTTCTGTCCAGTAAGGTCTTATGGTTCTGTCCAGCAAGCTTTTAAGGTTCTGTCCAGATCCAGCAAGGTCTTAAGGTTCTGTCCAGCAAGGTCTTAAGGTTCTGTCCAGATCCAGCAAGGTCGTAAGGTTCTGTTCAACAAGGTCTTAAGGTTCTTTCCAGCAAGGTCTTAAGGTTCTGTCCAGCAAGGTCTTAAGGTTCTGTCAGCAAGGTCTTAAGGTTCTGTCCAGCAATGTCTTAAGGTTCTGTCCAGCAAGGTCTTAAGGTTCTGTCCAGATCCAGCAAGGTCTTAAGGTTCAAGGTTCTGTCCAGATCCAGCAAGGTCTTAAGGTTCAAGGTTCTGTCCAGATCCAGCAAGGTCTTAAGGTTCAAGGTTCTGTCCAGATCCAGCAAGGTCTTAAGGTTCTGTCCAGATCCAGCAAGGTCTTAAGGTTCTGTCCAGATCCAGCAAGGTCTTAAGGTTCTGTCCAGATCCAGCAAGGTCTTAAGGTTCTGTCCAGATCCAGCAAGGTCTTAAGGTTTTGTCCATATCCAGCAAGGTCTTAAGGTTTTGTCCAGCAAGGTCTTAAGGTTCTGTTATTCAAAGGATCTTCAAATTATATTTGGTGAATA
>JAPXFY010000026.1:32571166-32576166 GCA_030674185.1 Monoplex corrugatus | reverse complement strand
CAAATCCTTGACCCTATCCCGTCAGCCTTTTCCTCTTAAAATGCGTACAATACAGAACATGTCATCCGGATGCCATGTCACCCTTTTTCTGACAGTAATACATACACAGCAGCTGAACATTCACACATACCAGCACTGTAATAAATCACCAGAACCACTCAATCAAAAGAGGAACAACATATAAACAAAGTTAGGAACAACATAATAAAACAGTTATATATGAGTGAGCTCATTCAATTCTTTTTTTTTTTTTTAAGGATCACCGCACTCAGGGAGGTTACCTTTGAGCTCTAACTGAAACATTGAAATAAAATTACGCTGATAAGACGGGAGCCCAGCTGACCGTTTTGCAGCTGAACCAGGAGAACAACATTACAAACGAAACAAAACAAAAAAACGGCTTCAGTTCCAGTCTTTGAAGATAACATCACCATGCTTGTAATGAATTCCATACACAAGAGTCCACTGACACCATGTAATAGTAGATTCACAATGACCAAAACAACAAAAGTAAGCAGACAGCTGTCCACAATTACAAGCAAGTCGACAATACAATGGATAAGTTCACCCATGACAAGATAGTCTAGTCATGCTAACTATATCCAGACAGATTAGCCATGCTGACAACCTGGCGCGCCGTAACAACGATATCCCCTCTTTTCCTGAACAACTTGCGCACGTTGGAATAAGGGGAATAATTATGAGACAAACTGAAAGGGTTGCACGAAACCTCTGAAAGTTGCACATGTGCGTTTCAGGTCATACACGTTCCCAAAACGAGTCGCGTCCACGTCTCTGTTTACGAGTCCCCGCTGGGGCCAGACATGTGGTAAGCTGGTAAACAGCCGTCCATCAACAACTCAGACAATTGTACACACACACACACACACACACACACACATATACCTACACACATATACCCACACACACATACATCAAACCACACAAACACACACACACACACACACATACACACAACCACAACCTTCCTCCAATCAACATAAAACAACCCCCACTTATGATAACAATAACAACAACAACCACAAAACAGGGAGATGAAATAAACAGAATAAAGGCTATAATCGTAACTGTCCAAAAATCATTTCTATAGAAACAGAGGCAAACATGATCAACAACAACAGCACCACATTTATAGAGAAACTTATGACAGTATTCTGTAAGTGAATATCAAGCGCTCGGAACTTAACAAGGGAATTCACTGTTTGCACCCTGAAATTATCAGTCCATCATCATCAATTACAACAAGAATGCAGTCACTCATTTATACTTTCCAACAAGAAGAAAATCTTTAACCCTTTGATTCCTGTACCCTGTCCACCAGCATCCTGCATTGCCAACCATGCTAGCAAAGCAAAAACTTGACCCTTTGATGTCCTCTCCCTACCCACCTGCTCCATGGGAATCAAAGGGTTAAGTTCCTGCAATTGGTGGATAAAGTGCAGGAGTCAAAGGGTTAAGCTGGCCAAAGGCATGAAAGATTTACTTACCGCTGACAGATACACCAACCTATTGCTGTATCAAGCTTGACAAGCCACTCACTTGCAATCCATCCAATAAAGATCTCAAGCAGAGAGGCACAAAGAAACTTTTTTTTTTTTAAGGATCATCGCACTCAGAGAGGTTACCTTTGTGCTCGCCTTCTTTTTTTTTTTTCGTCCCATTTTCTACGCCATCTTAATGGCCACAGAAGCTGGCACAGTTTTTTTGTTTTTTTTAACAATGCAATGATGATGATGTCAATGAGGATGACAATCATGATGCTATGGAGTTTCATCTAGGATTAAGACTGCCTGACAGGGTTGTACTGTAGGCTTACTATCATAATATATCCTGGTAACAACCAGGCCCCAAGAGACACAACACATCTGTGGTGCTGGTCACAAGATTTGAGCAACACCCTCAGTGACACATCCGTAATGTGGATGGCACCCAACTGTGTGATCCCAGTCTTCCCAACGAGCCCATAGCAAGCCCAACTCCAGGTAGGATCCGGTAAGAACCAAAAAATCCCAGTGATATAGTTTCGAAGGGACTGATAGGGATTCAAACCCACAACCTTCCAGTCGGTAGTCTGTTGACAGGCACCAAGTGGGGGACAATGACTGCAAGATCCTCAAACAGGTGTACACAGCAGCTGTGTGTGACGGAATATGGATCAACTGCCTGAGCCGTTGCTGCCAAGACCCACACAAACTTGCCAAACTCCAGAACACCACAGTGAGGATCATTACAGGTGGAATGAAAACCACTCTCATCAACCATGGAGAAGACCACAGGCATCTGGACTTTGTTCAAGAATTCATTGCACTCACACAATTCCATATGTGCTCCACTCAAATCTGCCAGCAATTATCTAGCAAAAACCAGCACAAAATCCTATTGCGCTTGTAAGGTCTTGAAAACCCAGGCAAATGTCACCTTTGTCACAGAAGTCCCTGGCATTCTAAACAAAACAGATCATTCATACACAGTCCTAAAGATTCTCACACTAGATATATCTGATGGTGCTATAAGAGCTCAAAATGGGCGCATGTCTTCAAAGATGGTGCCTCACATGAAACACACAAATGGCTCCTTATCCACAACCCTGATGGAAAAAAATGATATGGCTGCCATACTTAACATTAATTACTGAAACTTGATACTATTTTCTGCTTATTTGTAAAACACACTATCAACATTCATCAGAAAAGCTACAATGTCTGATTTTAAAATGACCTACTGATGCATGTGTCCATTTATCTCTTCATATTTTTTCGACGTTGTGTTAACGTGTGTCCCCTTCTATCATAAATATGTAATTTTTTTGGGCACATACCTGATATATCAAGTTTTATGTTGTGATTATAATAATGCCTCACTGTCATATATTCAATTTGTCTTTTATTTGCTCTTTGTCAAAAATGCATTAGAAAGAAGTTTGAAAAAAAAGTGGTCACTTTTGTCAAAAATGCATTAAAAAGAAGTTTGCAAAAGAAAAATACAACTGTCGCTGTCACTGTTATTGCTATTAGTAATGTCTGATTTTCTTTTATGCTTTTCCTTATTGACGGACCTGTACAAACATTGGTGAATGGCACTATACAAAGCCTCTTCGTAATTATTATGTAATGTCACAGTCCATACATCAGAACACAACATGCTATATTTCATAATGAGGACCGACATATCTTTATGCTATACAAACAGTTTCTCAGAGTCAAATGGACAGACAGAAAACAAATGATAGCGTATGAATGGAACTGAATGTCAAGCACCAACTGCTAACAGAGATCAACAAAAGAAAGCTGAAATACGTAGGCCATGCGATCCGAAACAACAAAACAAGATCTTATATCAACGGTCCTGCAGGGGAACGTTGAGGCGAGGAGAAGAAAGGGACGACCACACACCTCCTATTTCAACAACATCGCTGAAGTCTTGGTCTGGGGATTCAGGAAGTAGCCCACAGATGTCTAAATTGTGTGACCTGGAGAAGACTTGTGACGTCGAGCGTGGCTCCTACCGCTGATCCCGGCGAGGAGAGAGGTGAGGTGAGGTGAGGTGAGGTGAGGTGAGGTGAGGTGATACAAACAGTTCCACGACAGCAAATTTAACTGACACACCTTTGTGTACACAAACAGTTGCATACAATACAACTGCTGCAAGACAAAGCTGGGTGAAACTTAACGGACACAGGTTGCCAGGGTGTACCACACAGTCCTATGCTTTGGTCACAATCCAACTGAATACTCTGTGATGTTTTAAGGCTGTAACTACATCACAGATCCCAAACAGACGCTGAGATAAGTTCAATACAGCAATCAGACCTAAGGTGATGTCTCCATCTGACTTGAAGTATGTCTTACAACTGACATATGTCCCAACAGGACCTGGAGTGTGTCTTACTCAGGCCTCCATCAAGTTGAAGTATGTCTCACTCAGACTTTAAGTATATCTCTTGAGCTAAAGTGTGCCTCAATCACACCTGAAGTATGCCTCAATCACACTTAAATATACCTCAATCACACCTGAAGTATGCCTCAATCACACCTGAAGTATGCCGCAATCACACCTCAAGTATACCTTGATCACACCTGAAATGTCTCAATCACACCTGAAGTATGCCTCAATCTCACCTGAAGTATGCCTCAATCAGTCCTGCCACACACACACACACACACACATAACCTACAACCAACCATTTAGATACCAAAGCACACTGCAAAACTTACTTCTAAAGGCAAAATGTAACTGGAACTGTGCTAGATATACCAACAGCACTATTCCACTGATCTACATCAAACAAGAATGGCGATCACCTGCCCATTCGGGTCCAGCACTTCAACATGGCAGCCTGCCAGCAGGAACTGAAGAAAATGGTCACATTCATCGCCAAATATGGCCTGACCCTGTGAGACAGTGAATCAAAGAAGATCAATACTCGTCTGAATACTCGTCTGGGAACATAGTCTTATCCATTTCATATTCATAATTATTTCTTTTGTCATGAAGGATTCACCATATGAAACTTGGGCTGCTCTCCCCTTTGTGTGCACGTCGCCACAGAGCAGAACCACCCAAGTTTGTTTGGGGTTTTTTTTGTTTTTTGTTTTTTTGTTTTTTTTTATCAGGACTTCAGAAGGGCTAGAAGGCTGAAGACTAACTGGCCTTCAAAGGCAGGGACTTTGGAAATGAACCTCTCTCTCTCTAATGTTTTATGCCGGGGCAGCCGGGCGAATGTCAGGCACACAGAAGGACCAGACATTCAATTCGATTTTCCGGTCAAAGTGAAGAGAAAAGTCGAGGCCTCAACTGGGAATGAACCTGGGAACCTCGAGTTCAGTTACTGGCAGACAAACGTCTGAACGATTGTGCCACTCTTCTCATTTTTACCGTACCTCCTAAAATGAAATGATCCTCACTGAGACTTCCAACAACCAACCACCACCAGTCGATATCATTTCACTTGATAAAAGTAACAACAGCAAAAGAACAAC
>JAPXFY010000026.1:32523666-32568666 GCA_030674185.1 Monoplex corrugatus | reverse complement strand
GTCCCACTACTTCTGGCTCTGTTGGTGTCCCACTACTTCTGGCTCCGTTGATGTCCCACTACTTCTGGCTCTGTTGGTGTCCCACTACTTCTGGCTCTGTTGGTGTCCCACTATTTCTGGCTCTGTTGGTGCCCCACTACTTCTGGCTCTGTTGGTGCCCCACTACTTCTGGCTCTGTTGGTGTACCACTACTTCTGGCTCTGTTGGTGTCCCACTACTTCTGGCTCTGTTGGTGTCCCACTACTTCTGGCTCTGTTACAGTCCCACTACTTCTGGCTCCGTTGATGTCCCACTACTTCTGGCTCTGTTGGTGTCCCACTACTTCTGGCTCTGTTACAGTCCCACTACTTCTGGTTCTGTTGGTGTCCCACTACTTCTGGTTCTGTTGGTGTCCCACTACTTCTGGTTCTGTTGGTGTCCCACTACTTCTGGTTCTGTTGGTGTCCCACTACTTCTGGTTCTGCTGGTGTCCCACTACTTCTGGTTCTGTTGGTGTCCCACTACTTCTGGCTCTGTTGGTGTTCCACTACTTCTGGCTCTGTTGGTGTCCCACTTCTTCTGGCTCTGTTGGTGTTCCACTACTTCTGGCTCTGTTCGTGTCCCACTACTTCTGGCTCTGTTGGTGTCCCACTACTTCTGGCTCTGTTGGTGCCCCATTACTTCTGGCTCCGTTGATGTCCCACTACTTCTGGCTCTGTTGGTGTCCCACTACTTCTGGCTCTGTTACAGTCCCACTACTTCTGGCTGTTACAGTCCCACTACTTCTGGCTCTGTTGGTGTCCCACTACTTCTGGCTCTGTTGGTGTTCCATTACTTCTGGCTCTGTTACAGTCCCACTACTTCTGGCTCTGTTGATGTCCCACTACTTCTGGCTCTGTTGGTGTCCCATTACTTTTGGCTCTGTTACAATTCCACTACTTCTGGCTCCGTTGATGTCCCACTACTTCTGGCTCCGTTGATGTCCCACTACTTCTGGCTCTGTTGATGTCCCACTACTTCTGGCTCTGTTGGTGTCCCACTACTTCTGGTTCTGTTGGTGTCCCACTACTTCTGGCTCTGTTGGTGTCCCACTACTTCTGGCTCCGTTGGTGTCCCACTACTTCTGGCTCCGTTGATGTCCCACTACTTCTGGCTCTGTTGGTGCCCCACTACTTCTGGTTCTGTTGGTGTCCCACTACTTCTGGCTCTGTTGGTGTCCCACTACTTCTGGCTCTGTTGGTGTCCCACTACTTCTGGCTCTGTTACAGTCCCACTACTTCTGGCTCTGTTACAGTCCCACTACTTCTGGCTCCGTTGATGTCCCACTACTTCTGGCTCTGTTGGTGTCCCACTACTTCTGGTTCTGTTGGTGTCCCACTACTTCTGGCTCTGTTGGTGTCCCACTACTTCTGGTTCTGTTGGTGTCCCACTACTTCTGGTTCTGTTGGTGTCCCACTACTTCTGGTTCTGTTGGTGTCCCACTACTTCTGGTTCTGTTGGTGTCCCACTACTTCTGGTTCTGCTGGTGTCCCACTACTTCTGGTTCTGTTGGTGTCCCACTACTTCTGTCTGTTGGTGTCCCACTACTTTTGGCTCTGTTGGTGTCCCACTACTTCTGGCTTTGTTGGTGTCCCACTACTTCTGGCTCTGTTACACTACTTCTGGCTCTGTTACAGTCCCACTACTTTTGGCTCTGTTACAGTCCCTCTATGTGAATAGACAACGAAGAATGAAAGTATCCTGGTTGGTTCTTTTAACTCTCTCGCTACGAGCGTCGGGATTTCCCGATCATGTCTCAACAACACTTGTCTACGAGCATCAAAAAAATCCGAAGTTTTGAAAATTTGCTGGGCTTTCAGTATTTCCGTTAACTGAAACTAATTGCCAAAAATAGACTCTTCAGTCATTCTTAGCCTCGTTTCAGGCCATGAGGTCACTGTACTACGCAGTTGGTGTGTGGACAGTGCAAAGTTCATGACCCACTATCTCTGCAGCAAAGCAGACGATGGAAAAGCAAATGGCTGAACAATACTCAACTTCTCAGCGCTGTTCAACACGATCTCTTCCTTCAGTGCACGTGGAGTGTGTGCACGTTGGATTTTATGAAATTTCATTCAAAATGTGACTGCAGGAGCTGATGTATTGATCTGACTGTGTATTTTGTAAGACATTTTTCACCTGAAAATTTCTCTAATTTTACTTGTACCATTACTCAGCAACCATGAGGGTTAGACACTTGAAATTTCAGCATGTTGTACACCGATCTTTTCATATATGACCAAATTTCAAAACTCTCTGTTTTCATTTGTTTGTATGAGAATTTTTCTCATAACCTATACAAACGGTGCGTATCAGGGGAACAGCAAGGGGCATAACTGTATGTAGCGAGTGAATTAATAGAGCTTTAGACTCAGGATGTGATAGCTCGAGTTCATTCCCAACCCTCAACACTAAACACTGGCCTGTTTGCTGCCCACCTTAACCCTTTGACTCTTGCACTGTCAACTATGCCAGCTAAGCAAAAATTTAACCCTTTGATTTTCTCACCCTATCCACCAGCTTCCTGTCAGTTTAGTGTTTCAAAGGTCTCCCCTTCCTCCCCCTGTCCACTCTTCAGTTCAAAACTTGCCAGCGCACAGGGTTTTACGCAGGTTCAGGGAGTCTATCGGATACCTGCTGGCAGATTTGGGTGGAGCATGTATGGAACTGTCCAAGTGCAATGAACCCTACTTGCACAAATTCTGACCAAATGTCCTACAGCATCAAGACCTGACTCAGCTTAGACAGACAGACACACACACACACACACACACACACACAGACAGACACACAGATGCTACCTGAATCTCCAACAAAACCAAATGAAACCCCCTGAGAACATTATCAACAGAGCAGCAGGTTTCAGTTTCATCAAGATGACCTTTAAACTGATCAGGAAATCTACGCAGACGAACACCACAGATGTTATGCGACAGAAAATGAATCCAACATAATAATAATGGCAAAAGCCGCAAGTCTGCACAAACATCCAACAGGCTGGTCGAACCTTGAGGTTCTATCAAAAAATTTGGATTCTTCAATCATACTACTGTCTATCCTGACATATATACGTGTGTGTGTGTGTGTGTGTGTGTGTGTGTGTGTGTGTGTGTTGTGTGTGTGTATATCTATACACACATATACATATACGGTGGTGAAATGCCTCTCTCCATCACATCACCAGTAATTCCATGTAATGTAAACCCACAGCAATTCTGACAACTACACTGAATGCTGTCAACCTGACCAAACAACAGTTCCACCAATGTCAGTTCACAAGAACTGTCACCTATGCACCAGCAAGGCTTTGGGGTCCCACAAGACCTGTGGGTTCATATCTACATATATATATATTATTGTATGTCTTGTGGGTTCATATCTATATATATTATATATATTATATTATTGTATGTTCCCCACCACCCACTGCTCAAACAGTTTTAAACCGTCCCACAAAAACACTATTCTATGGCCAGGCATCTCTGATCACTACACACATCTACCATTACAGCAGCAATAAGCTCATCCCTTCCACAAGTCCTCTCACTTTCACTGTCTCTACATTGTCACATGCCACAATTTCCTCTCTCTCCCTCCCATCAATCCTCTCTCCTCAAAATTCCATCCTCTACCTCTCTCTGCCACACATAAACAATAATTCTCTCTATTCATTCACACCCTCTGTGTGTCATTCCTCCTCTTCTCCCTCCGTCTGTGATCAGGAAAAGCTCACTCACTTTTTCTACTGCAGACATTTTGGGAAAACCTCATACTTCAGCGAACATGTACAGTCTCAAGAACTCATGAGAAAGTCATGTCTTAATCATTCATATCTTAGGCAAACATGTACATTTTAGTCATATCTTCGGCAAACACGTACAATCTCAAGGAAAGTGCAAACAATCCACAGCTCACGTTTTACATCAATAAGTTACAAATATAACCTTGCTCTATTTTCAAACTAGCATGAACCATTTACTTCAGACTCCAGACCTGTTTAACTCCAGATCCAATTATTTTTTTATCAATACAATGTCAATCATCCAAACAAAAAGACAAAGAGCATACACAGTCAGTCATCTAAACAGAAAAACAACAACAAAAAATATTGCCACAGTGAAAATTCAATACAAAATGCAAAAACCGAAAACCCAGTACAAGGAAGTCTATAAAAAAAAAAAAGGTATCCTTTCTACAACACAAATCTGTGTAATTCCCTAACTCTCTGACTCTCACACCCTGTCCACCGGCATCCAACAAAGCAAAAACTTAATTCTTTGATTCCCTGATCCTATCCACCAGCTTCCAAAAGGAAGCTGGTGAATAGGGTGAGGGAGTCAAAAGGGTTAAGTTTTTGCGGTTGGTAGATAGCATGCGGGAGTCAAAGGGTTAAGTTTTCAGATATTTGTCTGAGAACTTTAATGTCACTTTCATCCGCATTGTTTTTTTTTTTTTTACCCCCGACTTGTCAGCACACATTCTTAACAAACAACAATAAAACATCAGCAATACCATGTTCCTCAACACGTTCTGATAAATGGCAGTTTTTGTCCCACCAATGAACGGCACCATTCAAAAGTCATTTCAAGAAAGCACTCTCCAGATGCTGTCTAATGTTAACAAGAACCAGAAAAAAAACATGAAAAAAAAGAATAGGAATGCGTATTTAATGCAACAAAACAACACCGGTGCAAATTTTCGGCCAACTGGCCTCGGTCAAGCGTAAGATCACAAACAAACACCAGATACAAAAATTAGGAGAAAAAAGACGGAAACTTCCCTGCAGCTCCTAATTTTTGTATCTGGTGTTTGTTTGTTTGTGACCTTACGCTTGACAAAGGCCAGTTGGCAGAAAATTTGCACTTGTCTTGTCTTGTCTTGTCTTGTCTTGTTGTCATAAATATGCGTTCTTCTTCTTTTGTGTTTTTCTGGTTCCTGTTTGCTTGAACGCGGGCAGTCCCACTTGTCCTGGATTAATCTTAAAAGCTTCCCAGTATCTCTGTGTCAATTCTATACATACCCTGTATCGCTTGTGTTGGCCTGTAAATTATGACCAAACTGGATTTAAACACTTCTAATCATGACAACTCATCTAGGAGAGAAAACAAGCTTGCCGACTCGAATCATTTGAGTTTTTCGCCTACTCAGACCATCAAAGCATTCTCACAAGACAAGAACAAATCTCGATTTAGTTCCACCAACTCTACAGAAGGACGCCAACAGTCATACATCAGCAGTCAGCCATTTATCTCTTGCTCTCAGTGTGACAAAAATGCAGCTAAGATTATAACATGATACGACAAAGCAAACATGGATACTGGCACATGACTCAAAAATATCACATTTGCAGGGTGTTTTTTTTTTTTCCTTCCAGTTCAGCAGACCAATGGTATCACTGACTCCAAAAGTTAACTACATTGATTAACGACAACAGCAAATCAAAATCAGAGCATGTGTCATTTTCTACTCATCTCTCAAACCTTCCCAATGGAAATATCAAAGAATACATCCGAACAATCCTTTTTCATTCAGAAAACAACAAAACAAAATCAGAGCATGTATCATTTTCTACTCATCTTCCAAATCTTCCCAAGAAAAATATCCAAGAATATATCTGAACAATCCTTTTTCGTTCAGAAACATTCTTCCTGAAGAAAAAGCACAGTTAAGGTACACTCCCAAACACTTCAAATGTCTTTCTGTGTACACATTAAGTACATGTACTGCAAAGGTGATCATATTAATGTCACTCAAAATGCTAGAACTTGCACACAGTTAGAAACACAGAATGCACACAAAAAACTGAATTAATTCAACAAAAACGATGGAAGGGCAAAAGAAAATCACACACACACACACACACACACACACACACACACTTTATCCAACTTAACAGAGTATGTTTCAAACCTGCATATTATCACATGTTTGCTACATGCAGGCAGCAGTCATCCAATGCACAGGCACACAGTCACATCACACTCTCTCATCCCTGCCTTTCCTTAACAAGATCAGTTCAAAGAAGAGTGGAGTAGTAAATTGAGAACTAGAATGGGTAAGGAAGAGGGGGAGTTGGGGTGGGGTGGGGACAGGGGGTGGGGCTTGGACAGTGGATGGGCATGGGGGGGGGGGGGGGGGGTGAGGGAAGAGGACAGAAGGATCACACTTCCATCACTGCATCCTCCACTTCCACTTCCATCGGCACGCCCATACCTTCTTCTCCTGCTTCCTCTTCCCCCTCCTTCCCTTCACCCTCAATCTGACCATCTCTCCCATCATCACTGTCCATACCATCTCCCCCATCCCCATTGTCCACAATCTCAGAAACATCAGCAGCCTCAAAATCTCCATCGCTGTCATCTCCGACGTTGTCATCGACGTCATCGTCAGCCTCAGCGTAGTCAGCCTGACCATCGAGGTTTGCTTCATCATCGTTATTGTAATTGTCAAAGTCATAGCCAATCCTGCGTGCCTGGTCCATTTTAGTCAGGGTCCGACGCAGCAGGGATTTGATTGGGTGCTTGGTTCCTGAGGCTCGAAAGACTCTCTCCAGGGTTATTCGTCCATTCCCAGACTCCAGCAGTCGGCAGTATTTTTCAGCTGAAGATTGGTCGGTTTGATAGTCATATTCAGATGCAAAGACAAAGAAAAAAGAAAAAGTTGTAAATGACAGACTGTTCAATGGATCAATCTGTTATACATACATACATACATTATTGACATACATACATAACATTGTGAACAGGATCCTTTTCCAAAAGCGGGCCCCGGTAGCTCAGTTGGTTTGAGCGTCGGATTCACATGCTAATGATTGTCGGTTCGAATCCTGGGGTGCGCTATATTAAAACTGGCCATCTCCCTGCCCCATCTTAACATCACTGTTGTTCTGGTGGTGTCAGTATAGGATTAGATAAGCCCCCATTCCCCCACTTCCCTGGGATGGTTATCCCCATGGCCATATCACCTGAGGTGGGTGTTGACATAAAAAGTGAACCAAACCACACCAAACCTTTTCCAAAGGGCTCACACCACCAGTACAGAAACAGTTGACAAGGGAACAGAAACAAACATAAGACGCCTCAAAAGCTAACCCTTCCAGGCCATGGCTGCATTTTCCCAGCCATTCTGACACCTTGCGAGTGTTATTTTTAGCCAAGCAGATTTGACCATCACTGAAGCGCGTCTTGCCACAGTGGTGCTTTGTAACTGCTGCATTCTCTCGGGAGGGACTGAGGCAGGAAGTGACTGAGATTGGCACAGAGTAGGCCTACTCGAATCTAGGTCAATCTGTAGGCCTATACTTGCACGCGCGCCTGTGCCTCACCATGGGACGGGTGAGGGGGATGTGGAGAGTGGAAGGGGAGGGAAAGATGCGCGCTATTAATAGCCGGCAGGGCAGAACCACAAAGTGGCAAGCTAAGGTGTCTTGGATTTGTGCGCCGTGGGACAGGACTTTATATGTAACTCTTCCTAAACTACATCTGGAATTCCGCACAGAAGAAAATTTACCCAACACCATTTGTTATATAATCAAGATCTATCGAAGACTTGTGAGAGTTTTGTGCACCAGAACGTACCATAAGTTCTTTTTAACACTCTCAGAGCAACTGACAGCCTACTCCCTAGGACCAACACCGACAGGGGCAAAAAACTGTACAATGGTTTACTGTAAGACTCGTGATGACTGTGATTGTGATTTCATTGGATATACAACCAGAATGCAAGGCACTAAGGGGAAAGAAGCACCAAAACTCTACAAGGGCTTCATTAACCCTTTGACTTCCGTACCCTATCCACCAACTGCAAAAACTTAACCCTCTTGACTCCCGCACCCTGTCCACCAGCATCCTGCATTGTCAACCACGCCAGCACAGCAAAAACTTTAACCCTTTGATTCCCTCACCCTACCACCAAGCTTCTGATATTTTCACTGAAATGTCAAATACCACTCAGTGCTCTATCTGTATGCACTGAAATGTCACAATCCCACTGAAATGTCACAATCCACTGAAATGTCAAATACCACTCAGTGCTCTATCTGTATGCACTGAAATGTCACAATACCATAGTGCCCTATCTGTATGCACTGAAATGTCACAATCCCACTGAAATGTCACAATCCACTGAAATGTCACATCTCACTGAAATGTCAAATACCACTCAGTGCCCTATCTGTATGCACTGAAATGTCACAATACCACTCAGTGCTCTATCTGTATGCACTGAAATGTCACAATCCCACTGAAATGTCACAATCCCACTCAGTGCTCTATCTGTATGCACTGAAATGTCACAATCCCACTGAAATGTCACAATCTCACTCAGTGCTCTATCTGTATGCACTGAAATGTCAAAATCCCACTGAAAATGTCACAATCCCACTCAGTGCTCTATCTGTATGCACTGAAATGTCACAATCCCACTCAGTGCTCTATCTATATGCACTGAAATGTCACAATCCCACTGAAATGTCACAATCCCACTAAAATGTCACAGTCCCACTCAGTGCTCTATTTATGCACTGAAAAGTCACAATCCAACCGAAGTGTCACCATCCCATGAAATGTCACAATCCTGCTCAGTGCTCAATCTGTATGCACTGAAATGTCACAATCCTAATCAGTGCTCAATCTGTATGCACTGAAATGTCACAATCCTAATCAGTGCTCAATCTGTATGCACTGAAATGTCACAATCCTGATCAGTGCTCAATCTGTATGCACTGAAATGTCACAATCCCACTCAGTGCTCTATTTGTATGCACTGAAATGTCACAAGCCCACTCAGTGCTCTATCTGTATGCACTGAAATGTCACAATCCTGATCAGTGCTCAATCTATATGCACTGAAATGTCACAATCCCACTCAGTGCTCTATTTGTATGCACTGAAATGTCACAAGCCCACTCAGTGCTCTATCTGTATGCACTGAAATGTCACAATCTCACTCAGTGCTCTATCTGTATGCACTGAAATGTCACAATCCCACTCAGTGCTCTATTTGTATGCACTGAAATGTCACAAGCCCACTCAGTGCTCTATCTGTATGCACTGAAATGTCACAATCCCACTCCGTGCTCTATCTGTATGCACTGAAATGTCACAAGCCCACTCAGTGCTCTATCTGTATGCACTGAAATGTCACAATCCCACTAAAATGTCACAATCCCACTCCGTGCTCTGTCTGTATGCACTGAAATGTCACAATCCCACTCAGTGCTCTATCTGTATGCACTGAAATGTCACAATCCCACTGAAATATCAAAATCCCACTCAGTGCTAAATCTGTGTGCACTGAAATGTCAAAATCCAACCGAAGTGTCACCATCCCACTGAAATGTCACAATCCCGCTAAGTGTCAATCTGTATGCACTGAAATATCACAATCCCACTGAAATGTCACAATCCCACTGAAATGTCACAATCCCGCTCAGTGCTCAATCTGTATGCACTGAAATATCACAATCCCACTGAAATGTCACAATTCCACTGAAATGTCACAATCCAACCGAAGTGTCACCATCCCACTGAAATGTCACAATCCCGCTAAGTGCTCTATCTGTATGCACTGAAATGTCACAATCCCACTGAAATGTCACAATCCCACTGAAATGTCACAATCCCACTGAAATGTCACAATCCCACTCAGTGCTCTATCTGTATACACTGAAATGTCACAATCCCACTGAAATGTCACAATCCCACTCAGTGCTCTATCTGTATGCACTGAAATGTCACAATCCCGATCAAAGCAGAGATGTGGTTTTATAAGGGACTACTACATGTCAAATGGACAGACAGAAGAACTAATAAAGTGTCCTGGAAGAACATGATACCACCAGAAAACTACTAGCAGACATCGACAAGAGAAGACTAAAAGACAATGGCCATGTGTCACGCAACAAGAACAAGAATGTCATGGCAACCATCTTTCAAGGAAAAACAGTGGCAAAAACGAAGAAAGGCAGACCTCTAATCTCATACACCGAGAACATAACCAACATCAGTGGCCTAAATATTCAAGAAATTGTCCACAAATCAAGACAGAGTGGCCTGGAGGGAGATGTTGGCATCCAGATAAGCAGCGGCCAACATCGAATCCAATGACTCCGACAGGTGACAGGCGACCCTAACGCATAAAATAGGAAGATCTTGGGTTCAGTCTTACCTAGGTACCTCCTACCCAATGGGTGAAGGGTGGGGATCTCTCTTATCTCCCACATCAACATGTGTACCGACCTGCCAATGCCTTGTTATTGTTGTTTAAAGCCCAGCCTACTGCTTAGAGCCATATCAGGGCTATAACTGCTTCAAAACACACAAAACTTCAACAGTTAAAAAAAAACAACAGAAAATGAAGTATACGTATCAATGCATTCATGCACATACTCTAAGGACATGCCCCTGGACCACTCCGTCTAATTCATCGCACTTGGGATTTAAAAACACCTGATTACAAATACAAGCATACCTACAGACAACAAAACATACATAAATACAGGAATAAATTACCTGAAACTGCTTCCGCATATCACACCTCCCTAGAGCCAAAAATGCGCTTAATACATGTACCCAATTATCAATCCTAAGAAAAAATATGTAAGACTTTATTGAACACATACAGGTGAATGGACCAGCAAGACAGAAAATGATAGGCAGAAATGACAGAAAGCAAAGGAACAAAGCAGAAACAAACAGAGTGACAGAAAAGAGGAAATATCTAGCACAGAATTTCAAGAAGATGGGGATAATATTATACTGAAAGAGTCCCCAGCATCCCCATGGGGGGCTGCCAATGCCTAAACCCTGTTCTTGTATACACGCATGCTGAACATCAAATGTGCATTTTAAGCTTACTGTAAATGAAGTCAGCATTTCAAGGCTTTTAAAAAAAATAAATAAATAAAAAAAAGCAGGCACACCCATCAAAAACAGAATATGTAGACTGTGGAGCGACATATTGCCTACATAGTGTGGGCAAAATAATGTGCACGCTTGCATCAAAAAAAAAAAAAATCAGAACATTAAACAAAAAAATTTTTAAAAGACTAGACACACTTTGTTTTTTAAGGTCTTGTTTCAACACACATGGCAAAGAAAATTGTCATAGATGGTAAATAATGAAAATGTTGTAAGCTCAAAACTGATATTATAGGTCTCACATTACGTTTGGAGATCACCATGAAAAACAGTAACCTTTCTTTTTTTTCAACCCCTTAGTCTCACATCTCCCTCCAATTGCATCTGCCTTGTTGTGGCGGGGGAGCTTGTGTGTCCTTACGATCCCAGGAGCTATGCCGGCGGGGACTTCGTGGGCCCTGGCAGCTTCAAGCAAGCCGGACAGGTCGCTGGGGGAGGGGCCAGACTAAGGGGTGCATACAAACAAGTCCTGGCAGCAGGGGATGGGTGAAAAAGAGGGTAAAGAAGATACACTTTTCATATATGGCTTCTTTTTCAATGTCGTGAGCAGATGATTTCTTCGAAGGAACAATGGTCAGGATCTCAGCACTGTAAGTGCACTGCGCGGCAAGAAGGCACCCGCAAACTACTTGCTTGTACTTTTGCTAATTATTGCATATGATGAACTTACAAAATGGAAAACGTTATAGTTCTGTGTCCTCTGAGTCCCCCAGGGGGGACCTGAACTCAATGGCTACTGGGAAGGGAGAGTCCGTGTCTGTGAAAGGTAGCTGTGATGACGGTAATGGATTACCCGATGGAGGTTATTGGAAGCGGACATGTAGAAACTCCTCAAAAATGCAAAATCACAAAAAGAAAAAAATGCAAAAAAAGGATTTGAATATAGGGACATGGAATGTACAGACTATGTTAGAATTAGGAAAGCTCTACCTACTAGTCAAAGAATTAGAAAGGAGCAAGATGAACATAACAGGGCTCTGTGAGGTTAGATGGAGTGGGCAGGGACTTTTTACTGTAGGAGAGCATACAGTTGTATATAGTGGAAATGAAAAAGGTGGCTCAAGAGGAGTAGCAATTGTGCTGGACAAAAAGCATGCTGGAGCTCTGAAAAGCTATAATCCAATTAATGACAGATTTCTCACTGTCAAAATAAATACCAAATATGCTGTTTTGAACATAGTTCAAGCCTATGCTCCAACATCCACTAGCTCAGAAGAAGAAATAGAAAATTTTTACAATGACCTCCAAACTATCAGAGACAAAATCCCCAAAAAGGAAATATGCATTGTGATGGGTGACTTCAACGCTAAAGTTGGAGAGGGGGCTGACACAGAATGTGGAATAGGACCATATGGTTTAGGAGAACGAAATGAGAGAGGTGACATGCTGGCTCTGTTTTGTCAGGCAAATGAGATGAACATCACAAACACTTTCTTCCAACAACCACTGCGCAGAAGATACACATGGATCTCTCCAGGAGACACGTGTCGTAATCAGATTGATTATATTATCATCGACAGATCCTGGAAATCAACTGTCCTCAATGCAAAAACAAAGCCTGGAACAGACTGCGACACGGATCACATTCTTGTGACAACCAAATTAAGAATGAAAATATTGAAGAAGCCTAAAACCAAATCGACGCCAAAGTTCGACATATCAAAATTAGAAAACCCTGAGCTGGCGTTAGAATTTAGTATAGAAACAAGTAATCATTTCTTAAAGTTACTTGAAGTTTGGGATGAAAATGACTCATATCCTGATGAAATCTGGACAGACATAAAAAACACACTGACCAAAATCTCTGAAGAAAAACTAGGAAAAGAAAAGAAAAAAGGAAAAAAGCTAAGCCCTACATAAGTCAGGAAGTGATAGATCTGGCAGAAAAGAAAAGTCAAGCTCGAAAGCAGGGAGAGCGGGAAAAATACTCAGCACTGAAAAGGGAAATAAAAAGTAAAGTCAGAAGAGACAAAGCAAATTGGCTGGCACAAGAATGCAGTAAAATCAATGAACACAACGAAAACAGGAAGTCGAGGGAGCTCTTCAAACAAATAAAAAAAGTGAAAAAAACAAATTTCAAAGCAACAAACCAATGCATCAACAACAAGGATGGTCACACTCTGACTGAACCAGATGATGTCTTGGATAGGTGGAACGAATATGGCACATCACTTTTTGGCAAGCCTGACAGCCATGAAAATAATTTAGAGCCAAATTTGGAATTGACCCCTGGAGATATGGAACCTGAACCTCTGCTCAGCGAAGTTGAATCTGCCATTAAAGATCTAAAATGCAGAAAGTCTCCTGGTCTTGACAATATTCCTGGAGAGTTGTTGAAACACTCAGGTGATGGTGGACTCAAAGTAATGCATCACTTATGCTGCAAGATATGGAAGACCTGTCAATGGCCTACAGACTGGAAGCTCCAAGAATTTGTCATGTTACATAAGAGTGGAAATGTCAAAGACTGCAACAATTATAGAACAATTGCACTGATCAGTCATGCCAGTAAAATACTGCTGATAATAATTTTAAACAGGTTAAAGCCAAAAGTAGAGGAAGAGCTATCCGACTGTCAGGCAGGCTATAGGAAAAACAGGGGAACAATAGATATGCTGTTTGTACTCCAGATATTGATAGAAAAGATTAGAAACACAGACCAAGAGATGTTCATCGTTTTCATTGACTACAGCAAAGCGTTTGATAGCGTGATTCACCAAAGTCTTTTCCACTTCATGATCAAAATGGGTTTTCCAAGACATCTGGTTTCCCTCATAGCTTCATTATATAATGATCAAAAAGCAACAATCAGATGGAATAATCAAAACTGCAAATTTTTTAACATCACTAAAGGGGTAAGGCAAGGTTGCATCCTGTCTCCACATCTCTTCAGCATATACACTGAACATATCATGAGAGAGGCAGACATAGAAGACATGGGAGTAAATATTGGTGGTAGAAACCTGTCAAATTTACGCTACGCAGATGACACAGGATTACTGGCAGACAACATTACAGGCTCTAGGAGGATCCTGAACAGGGTAGACCGGGTTGGAAAGGCAGCTGGGCTGGACTTAAATTCAAAGAAGACAAAGGTTATGCATGTTGCAGGCAAATATAACACTAGACAGGACCAGATCATGCTAAACCAAGTCCCTCTAGAAAATGTCAAGGACTTTAAATATTTAGGTTCAGTCAAGACACACGATGGAACATGCTCAAAAGACATAAAGATGAGAATTGGAATGGCCAAGAACAGTATGGTTCAATTGAACAATATTTGGAAAGACCACAGCATAACAGCAGACCTTAAGATAAAACTCTTAAAATGTCTTGTCTGGCCAGTGATGTTATACGGCTGCGAGGCATGGACAATGAAGAAAGAGGATGAAAGACGAGTGGAAGCAGCAGAGCTGTGGTTTTACCGAAGACTGCTGAGGGTCAAATGGACGGATAGGCGCTCAAATGAAAGCATACTGAATGAGTTGGGTACTACACGCAAGCTCCTAGTACTCATACAACGGAGGAAACTGAAATATGTTGGACACGCAATCCGTAATGAGAGAACAGACTTGATGTCCACTGTCCTCCAAGGTAAAGTGGAAGGAAAGAGAAACAGAGGACGGCCACCTGCATCACTTGCTAGAAACATCACAAACATCAGTGGCAAGAAACTCCAGGAGGTGGTCAGACTTAGCCAAGATCGAGAGTGCTGGAGGCAACTTGTGAGGACATCATGTGCAGCGGCCAACACTGTTCCCGGTGACGCCGACAGGTGAGACAGGTGAGTCTCACATACTCATGCACACAGACACGCACTCAGACCAACCCCTCCACATTTTTCTCCCTAGCTTCACTTCTCTAAGATACTCACGTGAGACAGAGGTAAGATTACAGAGAGCCCAGCAGGCCCAGTACTGGACTACCGGCGTCTCAACATGATTCACCAGGCGCAGGATGGGCTCAAACGACCTGTGAAAAAAAACAGATTATTCACTGTTAACAAACATACTTTGGACATGCTATGAGATCAGAGCTGCCATGTGATGCAGACTGTGGCCCTGGGCAAAATGGAGGACAAGAGACGAGAAGGAAGACCGCCGACTTCTATGTTGAGAACACAGCCAAATGGACGAAGTTACCGAAAGACAAAATCTACAGGACTGTGGACAGAAGGGGATGGAGACAGCTGACGGGGCATGCATCAGCGACCACCATCAAAAATGATGTAGCCGACAGGTGAACAGGTGAGCACGCATAAATGTGCATGCACGTGTGTGCTCTGCAGTATAAATTATTTCACAGCTAACATACACAAACACACAATGACCAGAGAAGTTGGCAACAATCAAGTGTCCACTTGTTACCCAGGTGCTCACCAGCTTGCCAAATGCCTGACTTGTTTATACAGTCAACAGACCATTCAAGCGACGTCGCTAAACTGTTGAAAAATCATTCTGCAACAGTAACTTGAAAGATTCACCCCTCGGCTTTTTTATATACAATACACTGGTTAAAAAAAAATGGTACCACTCAGCGTCTAGTACCTACATGTGTTGTCACTCTCAGGCTTCATTCATAGTGAAGAGAAACAATCATATGCTTTTCCCCAGACTAAGAAAGGGTTATACTTTATATTGCTACTTCTCTTTGACCGTAAGTGTACAAAACAGTGAGTACTACTGGGCTGGAAATTAACAAGAAATTCTGAGGTAATCTGAGATGTGCAGAGCTTCACAGACCATCAGTCAATTCCATCTCTAGCAAAGTCTGGTAAGGTATAAGAAGAAAAGGAAAAGAAAATGAAAACAAAAGCCAATCATAAATCCAGCTGGGACCGGAAAAGTCCCATTTCCCATGTAATCTGCTCCAAACATTGGCCCATCTCGTACATTCATAACTCTTCATTCAAAGAGATCTATCAACAAAAGTTTGGGAAAAACCCATCCACAAAAAGACTTTTTCACCAATCTATTTCTTCACATACACATACTCTTATCTCTTTCTCCACATTCATACAAAAAACACTACACAAAATGTACATAACTAACATAAATTACTATAACACAAAATCACAAAATACAAAACCCGACAAGGAATGACAAATCAATACAAATTCATAAAAAGAAAGAAAACACACATCACAGCACAGAAAACACACATCACAGCACAGAAAACACACACCACAACACAGAAAACACACACCACAACACAGAAAACACACATCACAGAAAACACACACCACAGCACAGAAAAAACACATCACAACACAGAAAACACACACCACAACACAGAAAACACACATCACAACACAGAAAACACACATCACAACACAGAAAACACACACCACAGCACAGAAAAAACACACCACAACACAGAAAACACACAACACAGCACAGAAAAAACACACCACAACACAGAAAACACACACCACAGCACAGAAAAAAACACACCACAACACAGAAAACACACAACACAGCACAGAAAAAACACACCACAACACAGAAAACACACATCACAACACAGAAAACACACATCACAACACAGAAAACACACAGCACAGAAAACACACAACACAGAAAACACACAACACAGCACAGAAAAACACAACCACAACACAGAAAACACACATCACAACACAGAAAACACACAACACAGAAAACACACACCACAACACAGAAAACACACATCACAGCACAGAAAACACACATCACAACACAGAAAACACACATCACAACACAGAAAACACACATCACAACACAGAAAACACACATCACAGCACAGAAAACACACACCACAACACAGAAAAAACACATCACAACACAGAAAACACACACCACAACACAGAAAACACACAACACAGCACAGAAAAAACACACCACAACACAGAAAACACACATCACAACACAGAAAACACACAACACAGCACAGAAAACACACATCACAGAAAACACACACCACAGCACAGAAAACACACATCACAACACAGAAAACACACATCACAACACAGAAAACACAACACAGCACAGAAAACACACATCACAACACAGAAAACACACATCACAGCACAGAAAACACACATCACAGCACAGAAAACACACATCACAGAAAAACACACATCACAACACAGAAAACACACACCACAACACACAAAAAAACACACAACAACAAAACACACAAAAAAACAAAAAAAACACACCAACACCAACAAAAACAAACACACACACACAAACAAAACACACAAACACACACACAAACACAAAAACACACAAACAACACAAACACAAAAAAACCAACACAAAAAAAAAACACAAAACAAACAACACAAACACAAACCCCAAAAACAAACCAAAAAAAACACAAACCAAACAAAACAAAAAAACCACAAACAAACACAAACACAACAACCCCACACAAACCACAACAACCAAAAAAACACAACAATAACCAAAACAAAACAAACAAAACAAACACACAAACAAAACCAAAAAAACCAAAACAAACACAACAAAAAAAACAAAAACAAAACACCACAAAAAAAAAACACAAACAAAAAAACACCAACACAAAACAACACAACAAAACACCAAACCACCAAACACAACCAAAAAACAACCACAAAAAACAAAAAAACACCAAAAAAAAAAAACACACAACAACACACAAAACAACCACAAAAAAAAACAAAAACACACAACCAAACAAAAAAACACACAAACCAACACACAACACAAACACCAAAAAAAACAAAACACAAACAAAAACAAACACAAACAACAAAACCAAAAAAAAAACAAAACACACAACAAAAAAAACAAAACCACAACAACACAAAAAAACAACAAACACAAACAAACAACACAAAAACAAACAAAAACACAACAACAAACACAAAAAAAACCAACACACAACACAAAAAACCACAAACAAAACAACACAACACACAAAAAACACCCAACAAAAACACACACACAAAACAACAAACAAAACACCACAACACCAACAAAAACCACAAAAAAACACACAAAACCAAAACACAAACAAACACAAAAACCAACAAACAAAAACAAAAAACAAAAAACCACAACAACAAAAAAACACACAAACACAAAACAACAACACAAAACCAAAACAAACCACAAAACAAACCAAAACACACACAAAAAACACAACAACAAAACACACACACCAAAAAACAACACAAACAAACACAAACACACACAAAAAAACACACCAACAAAAAAACAAACACAAAACAACACAAACAACAAACAACAAAAACACACAAAACCCACCAAACCACAAACAAAACAAACAAAAAAAAACACAACACAAAAAACAAACAAAAAAACACAAACAAACAACACAAAAAACAACAAAAAACACACAACAAAAACAAAAACCACACAACAAAACACAAACACAAAAAAAAACAACAAAAACACACACACCAAAAAACACACACAAAAACCACCCAACACACAAAAAACAACCAAAACAATCAAAAACAACACAAAAAAACAAAAACCCAAAACCAAAACAAACACAAAAAAAAAAAACCACACAACAAGAAAAACACAACAAACAAACAAAAACACAAAAAATCACAAAACAAACAAACAAAAAAAAACAAAACACAAAAACCAAAAAAAACAACACAACAAAAAACAAAAACAAAAAAACACAAAAAAAAAACCAAAAACAACCACAACAAAAAAAAACAAAAAAAACAACACCAAAAACAAAACACCCAAACCAAAAAAAACAAACCACCACAACAAAAAAAAAAACAACACAAACCAAAAAAAAAAAAAAAAAAAAAAAAAAAAAAAAAAAAACCCCCCCCCCCCCCCCCCCCCCCCCCCCAACACAAACAGCAAAACCAACACAACACACCAACACAAAACACACAACACAGCACACACAACAAACACACACAACACAAACACACACACGACAAACACACAACAACAAAAACAACACCAACACAAAAAAACCACAACACAAAAACAACACCAACCACAACAAAAAACACACAACACAACAAACACACACAACACAAAAAAACACAACAACACACACCACAACATACAAAACCACACCACAACATACAAAACACACACCACAACATACAAAACCACACACCACAACATACAAAACACACACCAACAACAAAACACACACAACATACAACACACCACAACATACAAAACACACACACCACAACATACAAAACACACACCACAACATACAAAACACACCACAACATACAAAACACACACCACAACATACAAAACACACACCACAACATACAAAACACACACACAAACAACAAAACACAACACACAACATACAAAACACACACAACAACAAACATCACACAAACACAACACACACAAACAAAAAACACACCACAACATACAACAACACACCACAACATACAAAACACACCACAACATACAAACACACACCACAACATACAAAACACACCACAACATAAAAACACACCACAACATACAAAACACACACCACAACATACAAAACACACACCACAAACATACAACAAACACACACCACAACATACAAAACAAACACCACAACATACAAAACAACACCACAACATACAAAACACACACCACAACATACAAAACACACACCACAACATACAAACACACACCACAACATACAAAACAACACCACAACATACAAAACACACATCACAACATACAAAACACACACCACAACATACAAAACACACACACAACATACAAAACAACACCACAACATACAAAACAAACACCACAACATACAAAACACAACCACAACATACAAAACACACACCACAACATACAAAACACACACCACAACATACAAAACACACACCACAACATACAAAACACACAACTACAAAACACACAAACATACAAAACACACACCACAACATACAAAACACACACCACAACATACAAAACACACACCACAAACATACAAAACACACACCACAACATACAAAACACACACCACAACATACAAAACACACACCACAAACATACAAAACACACACCACACCATAAAAACACACACCACAGCACTCAACAAAACCGAATCCATCTTCACCTGTAGTTGATGTTGCGTTTGGAGCTGAGCGGCCAGCGTCTAATGGCCACCCTCATCCTTTGCATCACGGACTGTCGGGATGGTTTGGTCAGTGCCCAGGCCTCTGGCCCATCAAAGCACAGGTGGGCCAACACACCACAGGCGTTATAGCTCACCTCAATCCCATCACTTTCAGACTGCAAAAGATCGCTGTAACAGAATGGAGCACAAACCATTATTGTCATGTTGTTTAAAGCCCACCGACTGTGTAGAGCCATATTTGGGCTGTAACCAGTTCAAAACATACACAATATTTCAACAGAAAAAAAATGAAAAGAAAATTAAGTACACATATCAATGCATTCGTGCATATAATTTGAGGAGATGTCCCTGGCACTAACCATCCAATTTATCGCACAGCGGATTTAAAAAACACACCTGAATACAAATTTAAACATAACTAAGGACACTAAAACATATAAAAACGGGCCTAAATTACCTAAACTTGCTTCTGCGTATCTCATATCCCTAGAGCCAAAATTCACTTAACACATGTACCCAATTATCAATCCTAAGAGGAAGTAGGTAAGATATTATCAAACACATACAGGTGAATGGACCAGCAAGGCAGAAAATGGTAGGAAGAAATGATGGAAAGCAAAGGAACAAGACAGAAACAAACAGAGTGACATAAAAGAGGAAATATCTAGCACAGAATTTCCAGAAGGTGGGGATACTATTTATACTGAAAGAGCCCCCGGCATCCCCACAGGGGTAAGCATAAAGCGTAAAAATATACTTCTCTTGTGAAAAATATCAGAACGGCACAAGATTTGAAATAATTGTATCCAAATATGCCAGTACTCTTGTACTGTCAGTACTCATTTCTGATTACTTACTTACACATACGTTATCAAATTCTGACTAAAACAGAAATAGGAGCCGATTTTCAATCCAAAAAACAGCTGGGCTGTTGTGATATATCTGGGAAAGGCTACCTCTCACTTGCCAGTGAGGTGATATTCCAAATCCACAAGCTGCAGGTGGTGGATGACCCTAATACAGGGAAGTTCGCTGTACAATAAGCCAGGCTTGTCTGGGACGAATTAAGCAGTCCCGAACTGACTGTGATGTTTCTGTCAGGATGGGGTTGGGCGGCACATAGCTGACTGATTGATTGATTTGGTTCAGTTTTTACGTCAACACCCACCTCAGGTGATATGGCCGAGGGGGATAACCATTCCACAGAACTGGGGGAAGTGGGACCTATCTAATTCTACACCAACACCACCAGAACAACAATGATGTTAAGATGGGACAGTGAGAAGGCCAGTTTTAATGTGGCACGTCCCGGGATTCGAACTCATAACCATTAGCATGTGTGGCACTCTGCAAGCCCACACCTAGACAATACCCTGTATGTCCCATGACGGAACCATCAGGTGGATAAGGGTCACCCTAAAACCCTCAGTTCACAGCATATGTTTTTAACACATCCGTGACGGGCCGCAACTATAGTTGTGAACCCCGAGCTTCACCTACTGCCGGGCCGCGCTAAAAGTCGTTTCGGTGATATATGGCACAGAACTGGATGGCAGCTAAAAACTATTTAAGTAATAGCTTTATAAATAGCACAGCTAAACCCAGCATCCTTTTTTCATTCAGTACATACATTTTGGTGACAACTGGGCTTCATTCAGGCCTACTAGAGTTTTTTTAACAGCTGCTGGTTCTTTATTGGAGGCAGGCTCAGGCTGACCGGAAGTTCAGGCAGAGGCGAGGCCAGTCACAATAGTGTTAAGCCATGAACTAAAAAGGGCAGACTAACCCCTATTGAAAACATAGAAGACTGAAGTCAGAGGTACCATGCCTGCAGGAACCTTCTGACAAACCATGGTACTCAAGTTCAAGTTCATATTGCTTTTAGCCCAGCCCACTACTACAGCCATGTCAGGGCTAACACCATGCCAAAAACGAACCAGGTTAAGATAAAAGACATGGTACTCTGCAGTATGACACGAATGTCAGCAAGGTATTTACATCAGGTGAGAATGGCACTTTCTCATTACATCAGATCCGTTTACAGCACCTTAGACTTGACATTACAGGTACAGGATATTGGTGAGTGTCTATAAAAACTCACATCATCGCCATTATCAATGTAACTATGTGGCCAAGCACATGAGCAGAAACAAGTAAAATGGAACTTTGGTGACCTGGTTATAATCTACAAAGACATCTCATGGTTTGATGGTGATGGCATTAATAATAACTACCAACTTCATAATGATAAGATAATAACAAAATAGTAGTTCCATTTGGATAGCACAAACTGTCCATATCAAAGCATGCTCCCTGCTCTTTAAATAAAATCTGTTTAAATTATTAAAAAAAAATGAGAAGGGGGGTGGGGGTGTTACCATGTCCATACATTAAAGCAGCATAAACAACCAAATCACAAAAAGTTTAGTCTACACAAGGCTTGGTGATTAAGTGTCAACTGTGACTACTTCAAATACCATTACAATCATCACCACCACCATCATCATCATTTCATTATCTACGCTAACTTGCAAACGTCACTACAATCATCACCACCACATCATCATCATTTCATTATCTACGCTAACTTGCAAACGTCACTACAATCATCATCACCACCACATCATTCATTTCATTATCTACCTAACTTGCAAACGTCACTACAATCATCATCACCACCATCATCATCATTTCATTATCTACGCTAACTTGCTAAGTTACTACAATCATCACCATCACCATCATCATCATTTCATTATGACTTGCAAAACTCACTACAATCATCATCACCACCATCATCATCATTTCATTATGACTTGCAACGTCACTACAATCATCATCACCACCATCATCATCATTTCATTATGACTTGCAAACGTCACTACAATCATCATCACCACCATCATCATTTCATATTAGACTTGCAAACGTCACTACAATCATCACCATCACCATCATCATCATTTCATTATCTACGCTAACTTGCAAACGTCACTACAATCATCACCATCACCATCATCATCATTTCATTATCTATGCTAACTTGCAAACGTCACTACAATCATCACCATCACCATCATCATCATTTCATTATCTACGCTAACTTGCAAACGTCACTACAATCATCACCACCACCATCATCATCATTTCATTATCTACGCTAACTTGCAACGTCACTACAATCATCACCACCACCATCATCATCATTTCATTATCTACGCTAACTTGCTAACGTTACTACAATCATCATCACCACCATCATCATCATTTCATTATCTACGCTAACTTGCTAACGTTACTACAATCATCACCATCATCATCATCATCATTTCATTATATACGCTAACTTGCTAACGTTACTACAATCATCACCACCATCATCATCATTTCATTATCTACGCTAACTTGCAAACGTCACTACAATCATCACCATCACCATCATCATCATTTCATTATCTACGCTAACTTGCTAACGTTACTACAATCATCACCACATCATCATCATTTCATTATCTACGCTAACTTGCAAACGTCACTACAATCATCACCATCACCATCATCATCATTCCATTGTCTACGTGTAAACATCTGCTTCCTTCCAATCTTGTAGCCCCTAACATTCAGGAGCATAGAGATACTGACGGCGATATCTGAAACTGGGAGACAGCATTGCTCATAGCACGTAAAACACTCGAAGTGATGACACGTACCTACACTCTATACTGTAAAACATGACGTATGTTCGTATGATGTACAAAACCCACTGTCAACATTAATACTGATTGTCTTACCTGAAAATCTCCACGTATTCTTCTTTCATCAAATTCTTCCTCAGAGAGTCCACCTCTGCTATGTTGCCCTGAAACACACGGTCCCCATTTCATCTGACCCATCTCAATACAACCACTCACACATGGATATTTGACAGTGAAAACAGTACAAAATCAAAGATATTTAAAAATGTTCATAAGAATATATCACAAATTCAATACAGAAAACAGGATGGCATGTGCACATATACATGTATGAGTGTGTGCGAGCATGCACACACACACACACACAACACACACACACACACACACACACACACACACACACACACAACACACACACACACACACACACACACACACACACACACACACACACACACAAACACACATAAACTCTTTGGTGTGCATGGTCACAATGGCTACAGAACAATATCATTTAAATCTGTCAATAAATGTTTCTCAAACTGAACTGACTTGGGTGTGCGTGATGCATCGTCGGCCCAAAGTGGACATCACCAATCATGATGTACATAATACAAATGATATCTACATGAACACTTTAAGACAAGAAAGTTCAAACTTACCATCAGTCCCATCATGTTGCGCAAAAGCTCCGGCTTATCTTCAAACTTCTGTCAAAATACAAATAGCACATCATTTACACTGGTTTAAAACCATGTATATGAATAAACATTAAAACAAATACTTGAACTAACATCAGCTATCTCTCAAAACTGAACAACACAGAGAAAATGGCTTTGTTCTGACCGTTTCTGTAACTGCTGGTAAAAATGGATACACAACAAATGTCTCTCTTCTTCAATTTTTGTACTAACACATCATGTGCTCAGTTCTTAAAGTCTTTCCAATTTCTGACATGAGACATACATGTATACAAAGGATATGTCTATTAAATTCTTAACACCAAATTTCTGTGACAGTGGGCACATGAGTAATATCATATCTCCTTATTTCTCAAAACTCTTGAATTTGTGTAAACACGGGATCCAGGAAAAAAATTTGTCGATTAGAGTTTAGAATTCTTGAATTTTCATCAAAAGGAAAAACGAACATAAAATTTTGTTCAATTCTCAAAATCCTTGACTTTAAGAGGTAATGATTTTGACAAATAAAACAAATCATAAGTTTCTTCAAATGAACACAGCCATTAAAATTTACCTACAGAGACAAACAAGTAATGTGTGTTCACTCAGATCTTTTTCAATTCCATAAAAATAAACAAGCAAATTACTATAAGCTATATAGTAGGTCCATTCTCAAAATACTTTCTTTTCTATGCAAATGTAAATAAATATAACTGATTTTATGATATCATATCAGGATAACCTGAAGAATAACAGTGTGCAAGGCTCAACTTAACATTTTTGTTGTTGTCTTTTTTACCTTCTGATTTTATGTGGGTCTTCTGTGTGTACATTTGAAAGTTGGCAAAGCAAGGCAGGGGGGACAGGGAGCTGGGATTTCATGCACAGAGATATTATCATCATCGTCATCATCAGTCCCGTAGTCTGGCTGACTGTTGAGGCACCACTGAAGATTTTGCAACCAACTTCCTCCATTCCTCAGCTTTCCACAGAATGATGTTCCATTCAAGGCCAGTCCACTCACTGATATTGTCTTCCCATCTTTTTCTCTGTCTGCCTCTTCGTCTCCCTCCCTGTACTGTTTCCTACAAGATGGTCTTGGCCAGTCCAGATGATCGTGTGACGTGCCCGTACCACCTCAGTTTGCGTCTTTTCATGAAGTCAGGTGGTCTTCATACGGCCTGATGGGTTTACAATTCTGGTTTTCACTTCCTTATTGGTTATGTGATCTTTGTACAGATACCAAGGAGTTTGCGGAAGCATCTCATCTCCATTGCCTGCATCCTTCTTTCAATGTCTGCTGTTATGGTCCATGTTTCACATTGATACAAAAATACTGACATGACCAAGGAACGCATCAGTCTGATCCTGGAACCGATAGCGATATTCTTGTCATTCCAGATGACTTTTAGCTTGGTCATTGCAGCTGTGATATAGCACAGAGATATAGCATTTGCCATATCACTGGTTGCTGTATATTGTAGTTAAATTTGATCTAAGGCATTCTTATTCCCATGTTATTACAGATTTGCAATTGTATGTTGTGTAGATATTAGATCTATGTTGTACCTGTGACGCGATTCAAGTGTACACTGCACATGATTTAATCTACTGAGGCGCTCTTGTTTTCATGTTTTATAACACATTTGTGATCATCACATTTTCGGTGGATATGAGAATGATGTGCATGTGGTGCCAGTTTAATGTACGCACATTCTATAATCTTTTTTTTTTTTTTATCATCATCATCATCATTGTATTAATTTATTTATTTTTGTCACAGTGGATTTACCATATGAAACTCAAGCTATCCCTTTGAGAGCGCATCATCACAGTGCAGCGCCACTCTTATTTTCTCTTTTTTGACCAAGACCTTAAAAGCAAGAAGGCTAACTAGCTTCAAGAGGAGGGACCGGGGAATCAACCTATCAACCTATCTCTGAGGGACCTGGGAAATCAACCTATCAACCTATCTCTGAGGGACCTGGGAAATCAACCTATCAACCTATCTCTGAGGGACCTGGGAAATCACTATCAACCTATCTCTGAGGACCTGGGAAATCAACCTATCTACTCAGGGACCTGGGAAATCAACCTATCAACTATCTCTGAGGGACCTGGAAATCAACCTATCTCTGAGGGACTAGGAAATCAACCTATCTCTGAGGGACCTGGGAAATCAACCTATCAACCTATCTCTGAGGGACCTGGAAATCAACCTATCTCTGAGGACCTAGAATAATCATCTCTGAGGGACCTGGGAAATCAACCTATCTCTGAGGGACCTGGGAATCAACTTCTTGAGGACCTAGAAATCAACCTATCTCTGAGGGACCTAGGAAATCAACCTATCTCTGAGGGACCTGGGAAATCAACCATCACTATCTCTGAGGGACCTGGGAAATCAACTATCTCTGAGGGACCTGGGAAATCAACCTATCTCTGAGGGACTAGGAAATCTCTGAGGGACCTAGGAAATCAACCTATCACTGAGGGACCTAGGAAATCAACCTATCTCTGAGGGACCTAGGAAATCAACCTATCTCTGAGGGACCTAGGAAATCAACCTATCTCTGAGGGACCTGGAAATCAAACACCTATCTCTGAGGGACCTAGGAAATCAACCTACTCTGGGGACCTAGGAAATCAACCTATCTCTGAGGGACCTAGGAAATCAACCTATCAACCTATCTCTCAGGGACCTGGGAAATCAACCTATCAACACCTATCTCTGGAGGGATACCTGGAACCTATCTCAGGCCTATCAACCTATCTCTCAGGGACCTGGGAAATCAACCTATCAACCTATCTCTCAGGGACCTGGGAAATCAACCTATCTCTCAGGGACCTGGGAAATCAACCTATCATCCTATTCTCTGAGGGACCTGGGAAATCAACCTATCAACCTATCTCTGAGGCACCTGGGAAATCAACCTATCAACCTATCTCTGAGGGACCTGGGAAATCAACCTATCTCTGAGGGACCTGGGAAATCAACCTATCAACCTATCTCTGAGGGTCCTGGGAAATCAACCTATCAACAACCTATCTCTGAGGGACCTGGGAAATCAACTTATCTCTCCAATGTTTTCATCTCCAAATAAAGGAGCACTGAACTGATTTGCTCACTCTTAAGCATGTAGCATTCCCAAACCCACATACCGTCTACACCACCACCTCTTCCTTTTCTACAGGGATCAAGTAATGTGTGTTCCATTAACCCTTTGACTCCCCCACCCTATCGACCAACTGCAAAAACTTAACCCTTTGACTCCCACACCCAATCCACCAACTGCAAAAAATTAACCCTTTGACTCCCCCACTCTGTCCACCAACTGCAAAAACTTAACCCTTTGACTCCCCAACCCTATCCACCAACTGCAAAAACTTAACCCTTTGACTCCACACCTATCCCACCGCAAAGCTTAACCCTTTGACTCCAACCTATCTACCAACTGCAGAAACTAAACCTTTGACTCCCACACTCTATCCACCAACTGCAAAAACTTAACCTTTGACTCCCTAACCCTATCCACCAACTGCAAAAGCTTACCTTGACCCACACCCTATCACCAACTGCAAAAACATACCTTTGACTCCCACCCTATCCACCAGTTTCCTACAGGGTACTGGTGGACAGGGTGAGGGAATCAAAGGGTTAAGATTTTGCTTCGCTAGCATGGTTGGCAATACAGGATGCTGGTGGATAGGGTGCAGGAGTCAAATGGTTAAAACTGCTGAACACAATGTCCCTGGATTCCCCCCCCCCCCCCAACCCTCCTTCTATCTCTAATCTATCTATGCAGCATATCTGAATGAAAAAGAGTTAACATTGTCACCTGCAAGCAGGCCACAAAGAGCGCCATGCCTCCCTTGGTGAGAAACTTTTGACAGTTACTGGGTGTCTCATCTGAAATCAGAGAAAATATTAACATGTAAGGAGTTCATTTAAAATTGAAGAAAATACATGTAAAAAAACATATATGTGTGATATGCACGAGCATAAACGAACACACACACAAACACATACACACATAAAACACACAACACACACACACACACACATACGCATGCACACGCACACGCACGCACGAGCGCACACACACACACACCATGCGTGCCCATACGCATGCACACACACACACACACACACACACAAGCGTGCACACACACACACACACACACAACCACACCACACACACAACACACACACCACACACACAAGCGTGCACACACAACACAGCGTGCACACACACACACACACAACACACACAACACACACACACACACACACACACACACACACACAGAGTCAGACCTAACCACTTAAATTACAAGAGTTTAACATGTGAACTACCTCTATCACGTTCATTTCCAAACTACTTAAAAACATCAGAGTTAAGCTTTAACGCTTTCTGTAGCAGTTTACTTTTAAAACTAACTATCACAACCACAACTCTTAAACTTTAAAAAACACACAAAAATGCAATACCCAGTTCAATAAACATCTGTAATTTATCTCAAGTCTACGTATCGCAGTAACACTGCTATCTTTTCGCAGTCATCTGTTTAATTTTTCTTGCTTATTTGTTTTGTTTATTAATTCTACTTCATCGATGATTGCACCATTTCAACAGCTTTATCTGCAACTCAAAGAAAAATGGCCACATTCATCAGGACCAAATGCGGCCTGATCATATAAACAGACAAAAGAAGCAGTTTCACCTTCAGGTTGCTTAGTTTGAATTATCAACAAACCACTAAGCTTTCATTCATTCCATCATGATCCGAGTATCAGAAAATCTATAGGCGCTTTCAATTCTCATGCACCAAGAGATCACCCATCAGAGCAGGCCCTGCACCACTGCCACATCGTAGTTCAACCCTTTGACTCCCACACCCTATCCACCAATTGCGAAAATGTAACCTTTTGACTCCCTCACCCTATCCACCAGCTTCCTGCAGGAAGCCAGTGGAGAGGATGAGGGAATCAAAGGGTTGTGTTTTTGCTTTGCTGGCATGGTTGACGATGCAAGATGCTGGCGGATGGGGTGCGGAAGTCAAAGGGTTAACATCTTATAACAGTTACCTTATTGACTGCTTGGGCAAGGTGAATCGCCTGTGCCACCGAGTTTTAAACATCTCAACTTAAAACAAACAAAAATTCATTGCTCTTCATCCAGCCCAGAAAACCCCACAACACTACATATTTTGTTGTTCAGTATACTTTACAACACACCAGGAGCAGCAGTACTTTCGGTTTTACGATTACCAGTGCTAGTACAGTCTCCTACCTAGGTCGAGTCCGACTTCGGACATCAACATCGAAATATCACCTGCATGTGCCAAATTATGTCATTTTCATTCTTATCAAGTGAATCAATAGACTGCAAATCAGAATCAGCTCCACAAGTAATGATTTCTGCAACTTCTTTTGCTGTAAAAGTTTATTTTTCGGGCCCAATCAACATTTGGTGTTGAAGCCAGTTCGTCTGCCACTGTTTGCAGTCGCTGAATAGTAATCAGCTGTAGGGGGTCACCTTTTCACCTTTTCGATTGCACGGGCAGAAAAGACCGTAAAACGTCACACATCCATAATTAGTATCTATTCATAGAGGGAATCCTGAGGTTCCGTTGCTATCTCACACGTCACTGAAAGTGTTGGGGTTTTCTGGCTAAAAATAGGAAAGGTCGCAGTGAACTGGTTAGAGAGTTTTCATTTTGCAACAGCCAGTCCAAAACAAACAAAAAAGCCTAGAGACGGTGAGCGGATCCTTGACAGCTTACCTGTGACGTTCCACAATGTGCTCCACGCGATCTCCAACACGTCGTCACATTCACCTGTCCTAGTCTTGCGGCTGATGATCTGAAGCATGGTCTGGAAACACACAAGTTCAATATCAAGCCTCGAAATATAAACATGATCTGTACAGCACACAGTCACATCTTCCATCATTGCCCAATACCGTATAAGGAAGGTAACTGAAGTTAACACCTACCAAACGACAACCGTGATGCCTTAAATTAAATTACGTGGACTGAACTCACACCCCTGTTGTCATTTCCTTATACAATATTTGTGCAATTGTTTTTCAATGTAAAACTGAAAGGACAGAGACAAAAACAGACAAAGAAATCTTAATAAAAACAAATAAAGATGAACAGATCCACTGTACAAAAGCAGCTGCAACAGTTGACTTTCTCACAATGTTCGTTTACACTTAATCAAACTGCAATACTGCCAACACAAAAACAGTACATTTGGAAGAGCATACAGGCACAAAGGCAGCACGTCTGGAAGATCATGCCACCATGGACACAGTGTGCCTGGAAGAACATGCAGACAAACACAGTACAGCTGGAAGAACATTCCAGAAGAAAGCAACATAGGTCGAATATCATGCCAACACAGAAGCAGTATCCAAAACAAGTGTGACTGCCCGTATTCAAGCAAACGGGAACCAGAAAAAAACACGAAAAAAGAAGAAGAATGCATACTTGATACAAGACAAGCCAGGTGCAAATTTTTGGCCAACTGGCCTTTGTCAAGCATAAGATCACAAACAAACAAACACCAAATACAAAACTTAAGAGAAAATGACTGAAACTTCCCTGCTGCTCCGAAAATTAGCACCTGTCTTGTCTTGCTGAATTAAAATGTGTTCTTATTCTTTTTTCGTGTTTTTTCTGGTTACAGAAGCAGTATGCTTGGAAGAATTTGCCAACACTGACGTAGTATACTTGGAAAAACTTGACAGAACCAACCAGGAAAACACAAAAATAGAAGACATGGATGGACCCTCTAAAAGAAAAACGTAAAGAAAACAAATTCAACTGAAATGTGCTTCTATAGACATCTCTTAAGGGTGAGCTGGAATGACAAGAGAGGTGACGAGAGCATACTTGACAAGCTGAAAACCCAAAGAAAACTTGTACAGGTCATCCTTAAAAAAGAAGCTGACATTCTTTGGGCATGTGTGCAGAAACAAAAAAATGCACTCTCATGAAAGATGTCATTCAGAGAAAAAACAAGGGCAAAAAAAGGAAGGGGAACAGAATACCTAGGAAACATCAAGGAATGGATAGATTGTAATAGCCCTGAGATTTTCAACCTGGTTGAGAAAAGACAGATGCGGAGGACAGAGAACCAGAGAGCAATGCAGGCAGCCAACATTCCAAGGAGTGATACTGTTAACTGATCGACTAAGGAAAGACAGATGTGGAGGACAGAGACCCGGACACCAGTGCGGGCAGCCAACATTCCAAGCAATAATACTGTAACTGACTGACTGACTGACTAAGGACAGACAGATGTGGAGGACAGAGACCCAGAGAGCAGAGCGGCAGCCAACATTCCAAGCAATAATACTGTAGACTGACTGACTGACTGACTAAGGACAGACAGATGTGGAGGACAGAGACCCAGAGAGCAGTGCGGGCAGCCAACATTCCAAGGAGTGATACTGTAGACTGACAGACTAAGGACAGACAGATGTGGAGGACAGAGACCCAGAGAGCAGAGCAGGCAGCCAACATTCCAAGGAGTGATGCTATAGACTGACTGACTAAGGACAGACAGATGTGGAGGACAGAGACCCAGAGAGCAGTGCAGGCAGCCAACATTCCAAGGAGTGATACTGTAGACTGACAGACTAAGGACAGACAGATGTGGAGGACAGAGACCCAGAGAGCAGAGCAGGCAGCCAACATTCCAAGGAGTGATGCTATAGACTGACTGACCAACTGATTTATGATCTGCATCAACTGAGTTTATGCACTTGCAAGCTGTAGTTATGTTATGTGCTATTAAAAGTACGTACGCATGCATGCACTGACCTCAATAGTACCCAGTTTGCCCACCAGTTCTTTCTCCTGGCCGTCCACCTGGCAGGCCAGACAGTTGAGGAGAAAAATGCCCAGGCGACGGATGAAGTCGTCACGGTAGTCATACTTCAGCATGTCCAGCAGCTGTTTCACCAGTCGCTCGTAACAAAACATCTGATGACAACACAAAGCAGTCAGAATTTTGGTGGCTCACCTACAGTTTCTTGGATACCATAACGAAAACATCTGGTACACAATACAAAAACAATTACCAGTTTGGTTAAATGCTCACAGGAGGCTAGAGAACTTTTACTATTATCATTATTATTACTATTATTATTATTATCATTATCATCATCATCATCATTATTGTTGTTATTATCATTTTCATTATCATTATTACTACTACTACTACTATCATTATTGTTGTTACTACTACTACTACTACTACTATTATCATTATTATTATTATTATTATCATTATTATTATTATGATCATCATCATCATCATTAGTAGTAGTAGTAATAATAGTAGTATCATTAATGTTTAAAGCTGACTTCACTGCACAGGGCCATACCAGGGCTATAACTATCTCAAAACACACACTACACCTTGGTGATTATGAACAAAGAAGAAAGAAAGAAAAAAAAGCACATGGAAATGAAAATTAACTACAGGTATCAACGCATTTGAGCACATAATCTTGAGAAAATGCTCCTGGCGTTGACCACTGTCCAATTTTTTCACCAGGAGGAGCAAAAAAGAAACCTGAATAAAAATGTGTAAATAAGTACACTTAAATGTATAAAAAAAAAAATTTTTTAAAAAGCCTGATTAGCCAAAACTGTTTTTGCACATCATTTTTCCTTAGAAACAAAAACGCAGCCGATACATTTCTCTACTGTATCACTTCTCAATGACTTTGAGGTCATGGGACAATCTCTACCTTTCAGCTGTAGCATGTTAGAAACAGATTAACAATATTTTGGGTTAAGAAGGAAAAAATAAGTCACCTCCATACCATTCCAGATCTTGTTGGTCGTAGTCAATATCAGAAAATATACTATGACATTAGGGACAGGATTTGTGCCATGAAAATGACGGAAAATGAAAAACACCAAAAGGCAAAAAGGATTGAGAGAAAGACAAGGAAACACTGAGAGAAACACAGAAAAAGAAAAGGAACAACAGAAAGAATCAAAAGCAGGGCTAAGCGACACTCACCACATCACCAGGAAGGTTGAGATGACACAAAGTCAAAGAAGCGTTCCTCATCATCTGCAAACATTTAAACACAAAGGTCAGTATAAAAATAATGAAACCTTGGCACAGCAACAATGTCAATGTCACAATAAATGGGTTATGACAATGATGAAAATTTAAACTTCACTGTAAATACAGTGAAACTCTGTTATAGCGAGAGCGGACGGCCCAGGCACATTTTCTCGCTATTGCCGAGTTCTCGTTATTCCCAAATGACGAATTTACCAAGGGAAACAAAGGGAAATAATCTTGGCACCAGCGCCATCGATGTGTTCATAATTAATCGATAGTGTCCCTTGATTACACACCGCACAAGGACGCGCCTTTCGTTGTTTTTCTTTGTTACCGGCCACCACGAGATGTGCCCTACCGGGAACTTGATGACGAGGTGGGGGTGGGGCGAGTGGCGAGAACTTTTGTGACCAGGAAGGATAGAAAATCTCTCGTTATTACCGAGATGATTATCCACTAACTCTCGTTAAACCCAATGGTTTATTCTTAAAGATTAAGAAGGATAAAAAACGGGGATTGAAAAATGTCTCATTACTACAGTGTTCTCGTTATTACAGTTGTCGTTATTAATGGACTCCACTGTATTTGGTAGAGTGATATGTACCATGTGTGAGTTGCTTCGTGTATGCGCATGCTTGTGTGTGTGCATATGGATGTTCAAAATTATGCGTGTATGTTGACACCAGGATATATGACAGGAAGCGTAAAGTAAGCACTGTCAAGCAAGCAGTCTCAATTCAAAACAGAACTCAATAGCTCAATAATTCTCATTCTCATCGCCGCACTGTGACTGTGGAAAAATGTTCCAGACTCTGAAACCCTTCATGGTAACCTCCTCTTTGGTAGCTTTGGATGACTGCTGGAGAGTTGACATCAGCAATGGGAGTAGGGGGGAGAGTGGAGCAATGACTGTGTAGAAAATGGGGCAGGAAAAACTGTTAGAAAATAGGGCAGGAAAAACTGCTGGCATGTAAGCAACCTCCTTATGTGTATACAAGCAGGTCAAGGCTCTCATTAAGGGGCCATCACTGGGCAGTAAGGTGATACAGCCTCAACCTCTCCTGGGCAATCATTATGAGGGCAGTGTCCATGTCCTCTCCCTCACTATTTCACTTTCCTGTCTTCAAAAAGAGACAGATCACGGCTGTTTAAGGGTGATCACTTAGTTTCGTCCCGCAGCGGCAGCTGTAGCAGCGCGAAGCCCACTGAGTGCTGCCCTGACCTAGAAATACGAGCTCGTAGCTCCGCCTTGTTACCGGCGATCTCGCTACGCCGTATAAGTGCAGTAGTAACTATTACAAACAAGTAACTTCAGTTTTCCACTAATTTTCTCAAGAGCTTTGTTTGTATTGGTCTGTAATGTGCATCATTAAAAAGCTGAGATTTTTCTCAATAAAATGATATGTAACTCAACACGTTACGTGCATGTAAGTGTCCAACTAAACGCACAGAGAAGAAAGAGAATGAAAGACGGTGTTGACATGATTTTCAATCTTCGACCGTGAAATGATCAATGTTCCAACGCCGGTAAAATCCAAATGCCAGTTCTCGAATAAAAGTAAAGGCACACATTAGAAGAATGTTGTCTGTAGAGGACGGCTGTTTTTCATTTTTCATGTTTCGCGCTTAGGCCATGTATAGCGTATCGTAATAACACATGTGACAGTTAAGGTAAACAGGGATGCCGGCGAGGCGGTTGGTGGTTACTGGTTCTGGCAGCTCATTAATCTTTAGAGTCTTCAGTGAATGTTGGTATCATTTCAGTCCTCTGGATAACGCTTACCACGTACACACTGTGGCAGAATTCCTTTGTGCTTGATAATTGCGTATAGTGTTGCCTTGGACATTTTCGTTTGAAATATCAGTGTACTGAGACGACCAGAGTCAGGTTTTTCATGTTGTAGTCGTTGATTATCTCTGTTTATTTTCTTTTGTGTGTGTGTGTGTGTGTGTGTGTGTGTGTGTGTGTGTGTGTGTGTGTTGTGTGTGTGTGTGTGTGTGTGTGTGTGTGTGTGTGTGTGTGCATGCTCATTTCATGAGACAATTAATAAGAGCAAAGACATTAAGCGAAGTGCAAAGTGATTCCTCTCTCTCTCTCTCTCTCTGCTCTCTTCTCTGCTGCTGTCTGTCTGTCTGTCTGCTTGGTATTGTATGTGTATGCATTTCATGAATGAAATAGTATTAAAGACTTTTGGTATTTTATGTTAGCAAAATACATAGTGTGTGTGTGTGTGTGTGTGGAGAGAGAATGAGAGCGACAGCAGGCAGGCGAAGATTTCAGTGTGTTAAGTGGGTTGATTTCAGGAGCTTTTATTTTTTTTATACAGGTGACTAAGTTCTGTAAATGTATTAAGTTTTCTTCCCTCCCCCCCCTCTGTTTTCCATCGCTCTCTGTGTCTTTCCATTTTTTAAGTGAATGGTGTCTCAGTATCGTGTCCAATCTTGACTCTTGCACGGAATGTGTGTATCGTTCTACTATGGCAGTAGGGATTGCTGTACCAGTCTGATCAGTGAAATGTTGGTGCTAGTGTGAAGGATAATGGAGTCTATGCCGTTATCAGTGATCTCGATTTACCACCGCTACCTCCACAAGAAGCCAAAAAAGATCTGTTTGATAAGTCAGTCTGTTAAAACATACTTTACTCTTCCTCTGTATGTGTTTTTTTCTGCTGTAATAACTGGTGAACTCTTGTTTTCGTTGTTGGAAGTTGGCTTATTTTTCTCATGAAACAGTGAAGGCGCGATATTTTCAGAATCGTTCTCCTCCTTTTCTGTGTAATCCCGTTACGCATTATGGCAACAAACCAGTTCGTGTTTGATATCTATGTGTAGGGGAGAGAGTCTACATTTCGGTAAGATTGATAATTACATATATGGCTAAATGACCAAAGCAGTATTGCGGGAAATGTAGAAACAGTAGTAATCGCGGCACACAAAGGCAGCCACACAGTCCCGCTTGCCTACCGATGACTCACAGCTCAAAACCGCTGACGGGCCGTGTAGCGCAGCGGGTAAGCAGGAAAACACGCCTCTCGCGTGCGAATCGCTGGCACCGTGTCTGAAAACTAAGTGATCGCCAGGCGGCCGGTTTAAACAGCCGTGAGATATCTATTTACTGCTGGCTGATGGAGATAGTGTATCTGTTTAATCCAGGGCATGAATCTGGTCATCCAGTCAGTTGGCAAACGTCACACCTGATCAGGCTACTCCCAGCTTTCTAAAGCAAGTGCTCTAACCCTAAGCTATAAAATCCCTAGTATTCAAGTCAATCACATCCGATAGTCGAGCTGGTCACATGCTTACATTCAGTTCTTTGCAAATGGCAACTGCCTTGACGGTATATTTGAAGTGATTTCTCAGCAAGCTTTGCTTGATTTTAATGTAGTCATTTGTGTTTTGTAATTAAAAAGTGGTCGCGCATGTCAACGTGCTGCCAGGTGATACAATGCAGAAGAGGTGGCTAAAATTTTGTTTAATTTGTGACACAACGGCGATAATAGCGATAGCGAAACCATAAAAAATGAAGATGACAATGATTGTTCATCAACTTGACAATGTCCCAAGTAATTCTGATTGTCCTGATGAGGATCACACCCTACCAAGTACATTGAGGGGGCATGGTCGCTTCTTAAAATCTTGGTTATCTTTCCACAACTGCGAGTTATCTCATCCTGTCAACACTGAAAAATATAATGTATTGTTCATTCAATTTTCTTCAATAAAGTATATGGTTTATAAACTTCTGAGCATTACTTGAAATTTGTGATACACTGTGTGTGTGAGGTTGGTAGATTTTTTTTTTTTTTTTTTTTGTGAAAGTAAAAGGTTAAGCATAAAAGCTGAGATCTTTTTTTTCAAGCATTCCAAATCTTCTCAGATGCATGGAATGCATGCTGTTCTGTCCATAATGTGCAGGCAGTATGATTCTACACAGTCTGCATATTCCATCTTTGGTAGGCATGCACAATGCCATTGATGTTTTCCTCGGCCACTAAACAGACACCAACACCAGCACAACTTACGTATTTATATTTTGCATGCATGTACTGGCAAAGGGGTTTAGACGCTGGCAGTTCCACACATGTTGACCTGCAAGACTGGAAAAATCTCCTCCGCTTAGTTACCAGCTGGGTCATACCCTGGCAGGATCGAACCCAAGCCTTCTGAAACTGAATTCTGACATCTTGACTACTGCGCCCAATCAGGTCATCCATCCATTAGCAACAATACTTGATCATGTTTAGCCTCAGCTTTCTTAACCCTATCCCATTCACTCTGGCTGCATCCGGCCAAACACAGCTCTCCCGCTTCTGTTCACGCCGGCCGCATGGCCAGTACTTTTCCATCACGCTGTAACCATGAATGGATGAAATTTGGCGTGTAGGTCCACAAAGGACCAATGAACTGTTAACACTAAATTAAGACGCCACCACTGGCATCGTTCACAAGAGATGAACTGTTAACACTAAATTAAGACGCCACCACTGGCATCGTTCACAAGAGAGAAGGAGGAAATGACCACATTCCATTCTTGTGAACGAGAAAGATGGCGAATACTAGGGGAAGTTTCACTGCGAGCTATGCAAATGGGGAGGGTTAAAGCAAGCAAACACCCTAACCGTTACTATGCTACACAGTTCCCAATATTCTTTTAACTCGTTTTGGACAAATTCCCAGATAACTTGTAACATCACAGCATCACTCAGCACCGAATATACTCATACCAGTGCACAGCATATTCATGTTTCCTCAATCTATACCATGTTTCCTGAGTTACTTCCCTTGTACCCATATTCTGTCATTAGATTTGCAGTCTTCATTCAAATTTTCATGTTGAAAATGCAAAAATAAAACGTGAGGTACTGGTGTTCAAGCTTCAAATAGTGAGTACAAGTGATCTGTGTAAGAAACAATGCTTTTTATCTTACACCTTCTTTTCTCTTTTGTGTATTATGTCATTTTGCATAATTTTGGTGTTCACTTTCAGAGAGCTGACTGAGTCGGCCTGCTGGACAGTAAGGGTTAATAGGTTAAGACAGACAAGATCCTGAGCCCAGTCACCATGATCTGTGCAACGGATTACCCACTGGAAGGTTGTAGAGTTAAATCCCCATCAGTCCCTTCAAATATCATTGTGGGGGTTTTCGGCTCTAACCGCTCCTACCCAGAGGTGGGTGTATGTGTTTATTGGGAAGACTTGAGACCACATTATCTAGTCTCAACCACTTCAAGGATGCGTCACTGAAGATGTTGCTCAAATCTTCTGACCAACATCACGGGTGTCTGTCTCTTGCGAGTCTGGTTGATCCCAGGACATATTATGATAGTAAGCACAGAGTGCAGTCCTGTCAAGCAATCTCAATCCTAGATGGAATTCCATAGCATCACGATTATCATCCTCATCATCACCATCATTATCGAAGTGTAAAAACTGTGCCAGCTTCTATGGCCATTAAGATGGCTCAGAAATGGGACACACACAAAAAAGAAAAGGTGAGCACAAAGGCAATCTCCCTTAGTATGATGATTCTGAAAAATAAAAGGAACAAAAGAGGAACAAGAATTCAGATTTCAAAAAACACAAACAACAAAATAAAACCATAAACCAACCCATCAACACAACCATCTGAAAATAGCTGCCATCAAGCGACCAACCAATCAAGCTCAACAGTTCCATGAGCTGACTCCAAAAAAACATGCTTACAGTTTGGTCAAAGCAGTGTTCACTCATTGCCGCCAGGAGCAGGTTCACCAGCTCCCTGAAACAATGCAATACGATATATACGTGGTGACAATCAATAAAACAGAAATACAACACAAAAATCAAGAACACCATACAACAGAATGCAACACTATAGGATTGGAATATGATAAATATATACATACATACATACATACATGCATACATACATACATACATGCATACATGCATGCATACATACATACATACATACATACATACATACATACATACATACATACATGCATGCATACATACATACATACATACATACTACATACATACATACATAGACAGACAGACAGACAGACATATAGATAGATAGAGACAGATATGTACATGGTGTGATGTAATGTAATGAAAAATACAATACAAAGATTGACAATAACATACAATACAATGCAACACAACTGAACTGCGATATGATGTGATTCTTGTGTCTGTCTGTCACTGACGCTTTCATTCTCTGAGTATATAAAATGTGCTGATATATTCCATCTTCTTGAGACCCTCACAGTTGATTTGGACAGACAAATCCATGCCATGGAAATGAGATGCTGTCGCACGATGCTAAACATCAGATACACTGATCATATCAGCAATAGACAAATGCTCAAAATCATCAAGCAGCAAACTGGACCATATGAAGACTTGCAGACATCAGTTAACTCTTTCACCCCGAACATACGCTGGAGCGTAGGTCACACGTACATCGCTTCAGCCCGAGCATGAGGCCAAGCGTAGCTGACCTTTCGGAACTTTTGTAGGAAAGGGTCAAGGTTGGATGCGAAACTAAACATGCTGGCTCCCTTGTATAACATATCAAGAGTACGTGTGCACCCTTCCCGAGTGCTGGCGACCTTTGTTCGTCGGTTGAGGCGGGTCAAAGCGAGTGACTCGGTGCTTGAGTTCACCGCGCGGTCGCGTGGGGTCAACATGGTGTCGAGTCAAACACTGGCTAGCCATGCACGGCGAATAAATGCAGGACTCCCAAACTTGGTATACAAACTCTCACCTGTCTCACCTGTCGGCGTCACCGGGAACAGTGTTGGCCGCTGCACATGATGTCCTCACAAGTTGCCTCCAGCACTCTCGATCTTGGCTAAGTCTGACCACCTCCTGGAGTTTCTTGCCACTGTTTGTGATGTTTCTAGCAAGTGATGCAGGTGGCCGTCCTCTGTTTCTCTTTCCTTCCACTTTACCTTGGAGGACAGTGGACATCAAGTCTGTTCTCTCATTACGGATTGCGTGTCCAACATATTTCAGTTTCCTCCGTTGTATGAGTACTAGGAGCTTGCGTGTAGTACCCAACTCATTCAGTATGCTTTCATTTGAGCGCCTATCCGTCCATTTGACCCTCAGCAGTCTTCGGTAAAACCACAGCTCTGCTGCTTCCACTCGTCTTTCATCCTCTTTCTTCATTGTCCATGCCTCGCAGCCGTATAACATCACTGGCCAGACAAGACATTTTAAGAGTTTTATCTTAAGGTCTGCTGTTATGCTGTGGTCTTTCCAAATATTGTTCAACTGAACCATACTGTTCTTGGCCATTCCAATTCTCATCTTTATGTCTTTTGAGCATGTTCCATCGTGTGTCTTGACTGAACCTAAATATTTAAAGTCCTTGACATTTTCTAGAGGGACTTGGTTTAGCATGATCTGGTCCTGTCTAGTGTTATATTTGCCTGCAACATGCATAATCTTTGTCTTCTTTGAATTTAAGTCCAGCCCAGCTGCCTTTCCAACCCGGTCTACCCTGTTCAGGATCCTCCTAGAGCCTGTAATGTTGTCTGCCAGTAATCCTGTGTCATCTGCGTAGCGTAAATTTGACAGGTTTCTACCACCAATATTTACTCCCATGTCTTCTATGTCTGCCTCTCTCATGATATGTTCAGTGTATATGCTGAAGAGATGTGGAGACAGGATGCAACCTTGCCTTACCCCTTTAGTGATGTTAAAAAATTTGCAGTTTTGATTATTCCATCTGATTGTTGCTTTTTGATCATTATATAATGAAGCTATGAGGGAAACCAGATGTCTTGGAAAACCCATTTTGATCATGAAGTGGAAAAGACTTTGGTGAATCACGCTATCAAACGCTTTGCTGTAGTCAATGAAAACGATGAACATCTCTTGGTCTGTGTTTCTAATCTTTTCTATCAATATCTGGAGTACAAACAGCATATCTATTGTTCCCCTGTTTTTCCTATAGCCTGCCTGACAGTCGGATAGCTCTTCCTCTACTTTTGGCTTTAACCTGTTTAAAATTATTATCAGCAGTATTTTACTGGCATGACTGATCAGTGCAATTGTTCTATAATTGTTGCAGTCTTTGACATTTCCACTCTTATGTAACATGACAAATTCTTGGAGCTTCCAGTCTGTAGGCCATTGACAGGTCTTCCATATCTTGCAGCATAAGTGATGCATTACTTTGAGTCCACCATCACCTGAGTGTTTCAACAACTCTCCAGGAATATTGTCAAGACCAGGAGACTTTCTGCATTTTAGATCTTTAATGGCAGATTCAACTTCGCTGAGCAGAGGTTCAGGTTCCATATCTCCAGGGGTCAATTCCAAATTTGGCTCTAAATTATTTTCATGGCTGTCAGGCTTGCCAAAAAGTGATGTGCCATATTCGTTCCACCTATCCAAGACATCATCTGGTTCAGTCAGAGTGTGACCATCCTTGTTGTTGATGCATTGGTTTGTTGCTTTGAAATTTGTTTTTTTCACTTTTTTTATTTGTTTGAAGAGCTCCCTCGACTTCCTGTTTTCGTTGTGTTCATTGATTTTACTGCATTCTTGTGCCAGCCAATTTGCTTTGTCTCTTCTGACTTTACTTTTTATTTCCCTTTTCAGTGCTGAGTATTTTTCCCGCTCTCCCTGCTTTCGAGCTTGACTTTTCTTTTCTGCCAGATCTATCACTTCCTGACTTATGTAGGGCTTAGCTTTTTTCCTTTTCTTTTCTTTTCCTAGTTTTTCTTCAGAGATTTTGGTCAGTGTGTTTTTTATGTCTGTCCAGATTTCATCAGGATATGAGTCATTTTCATCCCAAACTTCAAGTAACTTTAAGAAACGATTACTTGTTTCTATACTAAATTCTAACGCCAGCTCAGGGTTTTCTAATTTTGATATGTCGAACTTTGGCGTCGATTTGGTTTTAGGCTTCTTCAATATTTTCATTCTTAATTTGGTTGTCACAAGAATGTGATCCGTGTCGCAGTCTGTTCCAGGCTTTGTTTTTGCATTGAGGACAGTTGATTTCCAGGATCTGTCAATGATAATATAATCAATCTGATTACGACACCTGTCTCCTGGAGAGATCCATGTGTATCTTCTGCGCAGTGGTTGTTGGAAGAAAGTATTTGTGATGTTCATCTCATTTGCCTGACAAAACAGAGCCAGCATGTCACCTCTCTCATTTCGTTCTCCTAAACCATATGGTCCTATTCCACATTCTGTGTCAGCCCCCTCTCCAACTTTAGCGTTGAAGTCACCCATCACAATGCATATTTCCTTTTTGGGGATTTTGTCTCTGATAGTTTGGAGGTCATTGTAAAAATTTTCTATTTCTTCTTCTGAGCTAGTGGATGTTGGAGCATAGGCTTGAACTATGTTCAAAACAGCATATTTGGTATTTATTTTGACAGTGAGAAATCTGTCATTAATTGGATTATAGCTTTTCAGAGCTCCAGCATGCTTTTTGTCCAGCACAATTGCTACTCCTCTTGAGCCACCTTTTTCATTTCCACTATATACAACTGTATGCTCTCCTACAGTAAAAAGTCCCTGCCCACTCCATCTAACCTCACAGAGCCGTTATGTTCATCTTGCTCCTTTCTAATTCTTTGACTAGTAGGTAGAGCTTTCCTAATTCTAACATAGTCTGTACATTCCATGTCCCTATATTCAAATCCTTTTTTTGCATTTTTTTCTTTTTGTGATTTTGCATTTTTGAGGAGTTTCTACATGTCGGGTTAATCCATTACCGTCATCACAGCTACCTTTCACAGACACGGACTCTCCCTCCCCAGTAGCCATTGAGTTCAGGTCCCCCCTGGGGGACTCAGAGGACACAGAACTATAACGTTTTCCATTTTGTAAGTTCATCATATGCAATAATTAGCAAAAGTACAAGCAAGTAGTTTGCGGGTGCCTTCTTGCCGCGCAGTGCACTTACAGTGCTGAGATCCTGACCATTGTTCCTTCGAAGAAATCATCTGCTCACGACATTGAAAAAGAAGCCATATATGAAAAGTGTATCTTCTTTACCCTCTTTTTCACCCATCCCCTGCTGCCAGGACTTGTTTGTATGCACCCCTTAGTCTGGCCCCTCCCCCAGCGACCTGTCCGGCTTGCTTGAAGTGCCAGGGCCCACGAAGTTCCCGCCGGCATAGCTCCTGGGATCGTAAGGACACACAAGCTCCCCCGCCACAACAAGGCAGATGCAATTGGAGGGAGGTATACAAACTAACCAATCATAAATACACAAAATGAAAGTATTTTGGAGTGTATCAAACAAAAATTTTGATTTTTTTTGTTCTTTGATTATTATGATACCCCTTTGCGAGATTTTTTCAAAAAAACAAAATTTTGAAAAAATTGAACAATTTCATTATTTCACAAACACATTCAAACTTGCACACAACTTAGTTTATTCTAATGACATCTCCACAAAATTTCATTCCTCTATCTTTACAAGTTATTTTTTTACAAATTTATTAGTAACATATACAATTTGGCCAGGGGGAAGAGGTTGTGAGAATGAGTACTCGGCCAGGGTGGAGTGTGTTAAGAAAAGAAAACTATGTTAATACGGCCACATAACAAGATCCAATGGCCTTGTTAAATCAATCCTCCAAAGACAGCAGGAGGCAGACAAAGGGGAAGACAGAAAAAACTGTGGGCTGACAACATTACAGAAAGGACAGACAAACCAACATACAGACCAAAGCTTTGGCACACAGTCGACATAGCTGACCAACAGTTTACCTTCTTTATACCCTTTTTGAATCTGCAGGAAGCTGGTGGGCAGGGTGAGGGAGTCAAAAGGGTTAAGTTTTTGCTTAACCAGCATGGTTGACAATGAAGGATGCAGGTGGACAAAGTGCAGGAGTCAAAAGGTTAAAGCAGCGCCCCACTGATTCTCCATGGAGTTAACCCTTTGACTCCCGCACCCTGTCCACCAGCATCCTGCATTGTCAACCACGCTAGCAAAGGAAAAGCATAAATCTTTGACTCCCTCAACCTATCCACCAGCTTCCTGCAGAAAGCTGGTGGACTGGGTGAGGGAGTCGAAGGTTTAAGTTTCTGCAGTTGAGGGACAGGGTGCAGTAGTCAAAGAATTAAATGAGAATATAAAAAAGAGTACTTGGACAGACTGTGATCATGGATACTAATGAGTTCGTAACAGACCACAGTAGTGATAGGATTTCATTTTTCTAACACATATTAAGCAATGACAAGTTTTCAAAGTCCCAAAATAGGTACTTTACTTATTCGTAAGTTACAGGGCCTAGTAAGCGATACACTTACCTCTTGTGCTGGTACGTGATGAACTGTTTCTGGTCTCCTTTGGCAATGTAGAAGAGGGAGGCACTGCAACAATGGACAAAAAATGTACATCGTTATCACCATCATCCATCACATAAACACTGTCAACATCATCACTACCAGCAGCAAGTGAATCTGTTTGCACAATGTG
>JAPXFY010000026.1:32493666-32521166 GCA_030674185.1 Monoplex corrugatus | reverse complement strand
TACACTGTTAATAAACTGAAGCAGCAATACATATTTCTTATGTATTAGTAGTGGCAGTAGTCAGAGAAACCTCCATCTCTCCACTTACCCCCCTCCTCTCCCCCCAAAAAAAATTTCTTAGGAGATCTGCGAAAACAAATCAAGTCACCTCCAGTGCCAGGCGATGGTTGGTAACGCTGACAAATCGGAAGAGGCTGAAGAGGTCATTGAGGGCCCTGGTGAGCAGCAGGTGATTGTCCACATAGCGCTGCACTGCCAGCACCACCTGGTCACAGTCTGCGTCTCCCGTCACCTGTATTTTCAAACAAAACCCTCTACTTCATCAAACTGTTGTGCGTTCTTACTGTTATTGTTATTGTTGTTTAAAGCCCAGCCGACTGCACAGAGCCATATCAGGGCCGTAACCAGTTCAAAACATACACAATACTTCAACAGGAAAAAAGAAAAAGAAAATTAAGTACATATATCAATGCATTCACGCACATAGCGTTGACCATTCTGTCCAATTTATTGCACATGGGGATTTAAAAAAAAACACCTGAATACAAATTTAAACAGGAATAAGGACACTAAAACATATAAAAATGGGCCTGAATTACCTAAAATTGCTTCTGCATATCTCATATTCCTAGAGCCAAAAATGCACTCAACACATGTACCCAATTATCAATACTAAGAGAAAGTACATAAGACTTTATTGAACACATACAGGTGAATGGACCAGCAAGGCAGAAGATGATAGGAAGAAATGACAGAAAGCAAAGAAGAAAGAAAGAAGCAAAGAGAGCGACAGAAAAGAGGAAATTTCTAGAATACAATTTCCAGAAGGTGGGGATACTATTTATACTGAAAGAGCCCCCGGCATCCCCAAGGGGGAGATGTTGTACATGGCGTATGGCGTGTCATGGCATGCTTGGTGGGAGAAAACAATTCACATTCATACAAATGTACCCTATTTCCTCCTGCCTTCCAATCAGATTGCATGGATCTGCACAGGTGGGAATCGGCTCAAGGGAGACTTTGAGCATGCTACCTCAGTCCATTAGCTGTTAACGGGCACCTGACATTGTTCAAGTTGGGGAATGTAAAGCAGTGAAAGGCTGGAGATGGGCACCGCCCTTGTACTGCTGGTTCAGAGGGAAGTTGTTGTCTCTGCCACTTCACTCTGCTTTGACCATCCCTGGGGCAATGACTCTGCCTTTGTCTTTTTACAGGTCAAATTTGACCCACAAAGTACAGGAAAAAGATGGCAATTTTTTCTTTCTTTCTACAGAAAATGTTGACAATACACTTAACCCTGATCGCGGTTGTCGCGACAATAGTTGCGCCCTTTCTCACTGCTAGCACAGGGAAGTCGCGACAATGGGCGCGCTGGTCAGTGACCGACTTTCGCGAGGTCAAGGACGCGTCCCCTCAGTGGAAAATTCCACTGACCGTGTCTAGTGCGTAGTTGCTTGACTGAAGCGCCCTGTAACATGTATATTCAGCAGTTTGACTGAGAGTTTGAGTTTGTGGAGTCCTTTTATCCAGAGGGCGTGGCGACACTCAAAATGGCTGGCAGACGACGACGCGACCAGTTTAGAGATTTTTTGAACGAATTTTTTGCGGACGAAATCGCCGATGCCCGGGAAGGTGAAGACCTGCAAGATGTCTTGGAGGGTCTTATGCTTCCTGGAGATGCCAGGCAGATCGACCAGGCCCCATCCAACAGAAATTTTGACGATGATGTGGCGGAGGGGTGGATGAGCGAGGAAGGCGAACTCGTCAACATGCCATTCGCGAGAGAGTCGCGACTGCTCGTTGATGACAACTTCCCCGATAATCCCCAACCTCTTGATTTCTTCTCTCTATTCATTGATGAGAGAATCATCGATCTTTTAGTTGAGCAGACTAACCTCTACGCCCAAAGAAAGATCGATGCTGGCAACCTGAAACCACACTCTAGGTAAGTTTCCATTTTTTGTTTCGTATACGCCCCCTTTCGCGTCTTCCTCTCTCTCTCTATTTACCTCTCTTTCTCTCTCTCTTTTTACCTCTCGTTCCCGTTTTCTTTCTTTCTACACTCTCTCCTCTCTTTTTTCATCTCTCGTTTGCTCACTTGTTTGTTTGTTTGTTTTTTTGCTGAAATAGTTATTTCCTCCATTGATTTGCCCACTCTTCTGTTTTTTTCTGTCTCTGCTCCTCCTAGCTCCCTCTCTGTGCAATTCATGTGTTTCTTTTGAGTAATTTAGAAAGGAGACTTAGGTGTGTGAGCTTTTCTCTGTGATGATTTTCTACATCAATGGCAGATTTTGTTTTTCTCCTCACTGTAAATGAACTTGTTACAATCCCTCTCTATCATTGGTTTTCTCTTTTTGCCTTGAATGAAAAAAATGTGGTTGTGTGTGTTTGTATGAGTGTGTTTGTGTGTGATGTTCTAGATAAATAATTGCATGTTCTTTGATTGTTTTAGTGAAGCATTGTATCAGAGTGTGCATGTGTATGCTAGCAAATATGTTTATGCAAGCATATGTGTGTGTGTATGCGAGTGTGTGTGTGTGTTTACATGTTATGCTTTTATTATTTTTTTTCTCTTTCTCTGTGTGTAACAAAGTGGGTTTATTCCCAGGTTGCATCACTGGAAACCTCTGACCAGGGCAGAGATGAGGGTGTTTCTGGCACTCTGCATTTCAACAGGCCTCGTCATCAAGCCTACCATCCCAGAGTACTGGTCAGCGGATGAAATCACAGAGACGCCATTTTTCGCCAAAAACATGACATCTCTGCGTTTTGAAGCCATCCTCAGTAACTTCCATCTTGTGGACAACACAGAGGATGACTTCACCGACCCCCTCTTCAAAGTGAGGCCTTTCTACAACCACCTGCGGGCCAAGTTCCTGGTCTACTCGCCAGAAAGGGACATCAGCTTTGACGAAGCGACATGTCCCTGGAAAGGCAGACTCCGTTTCCGGGTGTATAATCCTGCCAAGCCTACCAAGTTTGGCATCAAAATGTATGAGGCATGTGAGGCCAAGTCAGGGTATGTGCTTGGCATGGATATATACCAGGGTTCCACACGAGGCACCGACTTCTCCGAGGCACTGGGCATCGAGCAGGAGCTGAACATCACCACCCGCACTGTCCTCGGCCTTCTCAGCTACAGTGGATTGTTGGACCAAGGGCATCGCGTTTACATGGACAATTACTACACCAGTCCAGAGCTCTTCACCCAACTCTATCTGCTGAACACCTATGCTTGTGGTACAGTGCGTACAAACAGGCAAGGCATGCCACGTGTCTTCAAGAAGGCGAAGAGGAGGGCAGATAGAGTTCAGCTGACCCAGGGACAGAGCATCTTCAGGCAGAATGACCATCTTCTGGCCCTGAAGTACCATGATAAGCGCGATGTCCATATGCTAACAACAATCCACAGCCCCACTGAAGTCAAGCTGGACAAGCGGGATGAGGCAGGCAACCCCATCTGGAAACCAACCTGCATTGTGGACTATATCCGCAATATGGGGGGGGTGGACACTTCTGACCAAATAATTGGTAATTATTCCCTGCTGAGGAAAACTGTGAAGTGGTGGAGGAAACTTTTCTTCTATCTCTTCACAGTAACACTCTGCAATGCTTACTGTCTCCACCGGAAGTTTGCCAACAATACGTTGACACACTATCAGTTCCGGAGAGAGATTGTGCGTCAGCTGATTCTCCAATCTCCTGATGCACCAAAGCCAGTTGGCAGAGGGAAGAAGAGTCTGAACCCCCCACTGAGGCTGACTGGCATGCACAAGCCTGTACATCACATTGCCAAAGAAGGAGCCAAGAGGAAACGCCCCATGCGTGACTGTGTTGCATGCAACAGACCCAAAAAAGATCGTGCTGGGTTCAAGCGCAAACAGTCGGCCTTCAAGTGTGAGCAGTGTGATGTAACCTTGTGTGTGCCAGAATGCTTCAATATATACCACAGCAGGGTGGATTACAAGAGGGTTTTGCAGCAGCCTGGTGAGCCTGCCCCTGGTCCTTCTGGGGACCACTGACAGTCTCATCAACACGCCTGTCCTCACCTGACATTTCACCTGTTTGGCAGAGGTATTTACCTTCATGTTGATTTATATTTGATAATGAATTGATGAGCAGTATTCCTCATTCATTTCTGAACATATTTTGTATAACATTTATTGTTCAAAAACAAATAGTTTTTGAGATATAGCTCATTTAAACTTACTACCGTTTTTTTTGTTTTTTTCTGTTCGTTATATGACCAAACACAGTGTTTACATAGGTACGAATTATAACCAGGATAAGGGTTAATATTATTCCATGTAAAAACAAAACAAAAAAACCCAAAATCACTTCTGACAAGTATGTCGAAAATATTCAAACAAAAGTGTGTGTTGTCATCTTTCCCATAACAAGCAACAACAGAAAGAGGACTGGCTGACCCTCAATGCAGGGATGTTTTTGCGTTTGCAGGCATCATGAGCACATCCGTAGAGACCCAGAAAGTCCAGCTCTCGATTTTCCAGACCAGGAATGGAGCATTTCGGTTTCCTCTCCTCTTTCCTGTAAACAATAGTAACAACAATATAAAGCAACAATGATAATAACAACGACAATAATAACGATTCCCTCACTCTATCCACCAGCATCCTGCAGGCAGCTGGTGGATAGGGTGAGGGAATCAAAGGCTAAAGCTTTTACAGTTGGTGGATAGGGTGAGGGAATCAAAGGCTAAAGCTTTTACAGTTGGTGGATAGGGTGAGGGAATCAAAGGCTAAAGCTTTTACAGTTGGTGGATAGGGTTAGGGAATCAAAGGCTTAAGCTTTTACAGTTGGTGGATAGGGTGAGGGAATCAAAGGCTAAAGCTTTTACAGTTGGTGGATAGGGTGAGGGAATCAAAGGCTAAAGCTTTTACAGTTGGTGGATAGGGTGAGGAATCAAAGGCTTAAGCTTTTACAGTTGGTGGATAGGGTGAGGGAATCAAAGGCTTAAGCTTTTACAGTTGGTGGATAGGGTGAGGGAATCAAAGGCTTAAGCTTTTACAGTTGGTGGATAGGGTGAGGGAATCAAAGGCTTAAGCTTTTATAGTTGGTGGATAGGGTGAGGGAATCAAAGGCTTAAGCTTTTACAGTTGGTGGATAGGGTGAGGGAATCAAAGGCTTAAGCTTTTACAGTTGGTGGATAGGGTGAGGGAATCAAAGGCTTAAGCTTTTACAGTTGGTGGATAGGGTGAGGGAATCAAAGGCTAAAGCTTTTACAGTTGGTGGATAGGGTGAGGGAATCAAAGGCTTAAGCTTTTACAGTTGGTGGACAGGGTGAGGGAATCAAAGGCTAAAGCTTTTACAGTTGGTGGATAGGGTGAGGGAATCAAAGGCTAAAGCTTTTACAGTTGGTGGACAGGGTGAGGGAATCAAAGGCTAAAGCTTTTACAGTTGGTGGATAGGGTGAGGGAATCAAAGGCTAAAGCTTTTACAGTTGGTGGATAGGGTGAGGGAATCAAAGGCTAAAGCTTTTACAGTTGGTGGATAGGGTGAGGGAATCAAAGGCTTAAGCTTTTACAGTTGGTGGATAGGGTGAGGGAATCAAAGGCTAAAGCTTTTACAGTTGGTGGATAGGGTGAGGGAATCAAAGGCTAAAGCTTTTACAGTTGGTGGATAGGGTGAGGGAATCAAAGGCTTAAGCTTTTACAGTTGGTGGATAGGGTGAGGGAATCAAAGGCTAAAGCTTTTACAGTTGGTGGATAGGGTGAGGGAATCAAAGGCTAAAGCTTTTACAGTTGGTGGATAGGGTGAGGGAATCAAAGGCTAAAGCTTTTATAGTTGGTGGATAGGGTGAGGGAATCAAAGGCTAAAGCTTTTACAGCTGGTGGATAGGGTGAGGGAATCAAAGGCTTAAGCTTTTACAGTTGGTGGATAGGGTGAGGGAATCAAAGGCTAAAGCTTTTACAGTTGGTGGATAGGGTGAGGGAATCAAAGGCTAAAGCTTTTACAGTTGGTGGCTAGGGTGAGGGAATCAAAGGCTTAAGCTTTTGCAGTTGGTGGATAGGGTACGGGAGTCAAAGGGTTAAGTTTTTGCAGTTGGTGGATAGGGTGAGGGAGTCAAAGGGTTAAGTTTTTGCAGTTGGTGGATAGGGTGTGAGTCAAAGAGTCAAGTTTTTGCAGTTGGTGGATAGGGTGTGGGAGTCAAAGGGTTAAGTTTTTGCAGTTGGTGGATAGGGTGTAGGAGTCAAAGGGTAAAGTTTTTGCAGTTGGTGGATAGGGTGTGGGAGTCAAAGGGTTAAGTTTTTGCAGTTGGTGGATAGGGTGAGGGAGTCAAAGGGTTAAGTTTTTGCAGTTGGTGGATAGGGTGTGGGGATCAAAGGCTTAAGCTTTTGCAGTTGGTGGATAGGGTGCGACAAAGGGTTAACTTTTTGCAGTTGGTGGACAGGGTTGGGAGTCAAAGGGTTAAGTTTTTGCAGTTGGCGGATATGGTGTGGAAGTCAAAAGGTTAAGTTTTTGCAGTTGGTGGACAGGGTGTGGGAGTCAAAGGGTTACGTTTTTGCAGTTGGTGGATAAGGTGTGGGAGTCAAAAGGTTAAAGAGTAACCAAGCTTTCGAATTTTTTTCTTTCTTTTTTGGTTGATCTGGTATCTGAATTTTTAATTTTTTTACATTATATTATGGTCAAATCCAGACATATATGTCAAATGGTCCAAACTTTAACATTCCATAACTTTATGCTGCCCAAAATCTACTTTTAACTTACTTTTGTGTGGGGCACAAACGGTGGCTGACTGCATCCTCAATTACAAAGCCTGCCAAGTTTGTTCCGGAAATGTCCAGAGATACGAGGCTGGGCACGGCGTCCATGATGGACTTGAGTACACCATCAGCACCATGGTACATCACAGGGATCATGTCCTCGTCCCCCTGAGACAGATCCAGGTGTCTGCAACAGGTACACTTACGTCAATCACATGACAGTGCATTATTATTATTATCATTATTATTATCATTATTACTGTTGTTGTTGTTGTTGTTGTTGTTTATCATCATCATCATCGTCGTCGTTGTTGTTGTCGTTGTTGTTGTTGTTATTATTGTCGTCGTCGTCGTCATTGTTGTTGTTGTTGTTGTTGTTGTTGTTGTTGTTGTTGTTGTTGTTGTTGTTCGTCGTCGTCGTCATCATCATTATTATTGTTGTTGTTGTTGTTGTCATTATTACTATTATCATTCTTCTTCTTATTATTATTATTATTATCATCATTACTACTACTACTACTACTAGTACTATGACTACTACTATTACTATAATCATTATCATTCTTCTTGTTATTATTATTCTTATCATCATCATTATTTATTATTATCATCGTTATCATCATCATCATTCTGATCATAATTCTGATTATTATCATTACCATTACCATTATTATCATTATGACTCTTATTCTTATTATTACTATTATCATTCTTCTTCTTTCTTCTTCTTCTTTTCTTAGTAGTAGTAGTAGTAGTAGTAGTAGTAGTAGTAGTAGTAGTAGTAGTAGTAGTAGTAGTAGCAGTAGCAGTAGCAGTAGCAGTAGCAGCAGCAGCAGCAGCAGCAACAGCAGTAGCAACAACAGCAGCAGTAGTAGTAGTAGCAGTAGTATAAATCATTCCAAACTAATTTTAACTCACTGCGCATTACCAACAATGGCACTCTCAAAGTGGAGCACAAAGAAGTCGAGCGGCAAGACGACCTGACCACGCTCGACCATTGCTGTTTGCAAGCGCAGCATCTATGGTGGGGCGTAAAACAGCTGGGTGTTTTCATGTAAAATGCCACAACCCATCACACACTGACATGACTTGTACAGGATCTTTAACCCTTTAACTCCCGCACACTTGTCTACCAGCATCCTGCATTGTCAACTATTCTAGCAAAGTCTCACCTGTCTCACCTGTCGGCGTCACCAGGAACAGTGTTGGCCGCTGCACATGATGTCCTCACAAGTTGCCTCCAGCACTCTCGATCTTGGCTAAGTCTGACCACCTCCTGGAGTTTCTTGTCACTGATGTTTGTGATGTTTCTAGCAAGTGATGCAGGTGGCCGTCCTCTGTTTCTCTTTCCTTCCACTTTACCTTGGAGGACAGTGGACATCAAGTCTGTTCTCTCATTACGGATTGCGTGTCCAACATATTTCAGTTTCCTCCGTTGTATGAGTACTAGGAGCTTGCGTGTAGTACCCAACTCATTCAGTATGCTTTCATTTGAGCGCCTATCCGTCCATTTGACCCTCAGCAGTCTTCGGTAAAACCACAGCTCTGCTGCTTCCACTCGTCTTTCATCCTCTTTCTTCATTGTCCATGCTTTGGTGAATCACGCTATCAAACGCTTTGCTGTAGTCAATGAAAACGATGAACATCTCTTGGTCTGTGTTTCTAATCTTTTCTATCAATATCTGGAGTACAAACAGCATATCTATTGTTCCCCTGTTTTTCCTATAGCCTGCCTGACAGTCGGATAGCTCTTCCTCTACTTTTGGCTTTAACCTGTTTAAAATTATTATCAGCAGTATTTTACTGGCATGACTGATCAGTGCAATTGTTCTATAATTGTTGCAGTCTTTGACATTTCCACTCTTCTGTAACATGACAAATTCTTGGAGCTTCCAGTCTGTAGGCCATTGACAAGTCTTCCATATCTTGCAGCATAAGTGATGCATTACTTTGAGTCCACCATCACCTGAGTGTTTCAACAACTCTCCAGGAATATTGTCAAGACCAGGAGACTTTCTGCATTTTAGATCTTTAATGGCAGATTCAACTTCGCTGAGCAGAGGTTCAGGTTCCGTATCTCCAGGGGTCAATTCCAAATTTGGCTCTAAATTATTTTCATGGCTGTCAGGCTTGCCAAAAAGTGATGTGCCATATTCGTTCCACCTATCCAAGACATCATCTGGTTCAGTCAGAGTGTGACCATCCTTGTTGTTGATGCATTGGTTTGTTGCTTTGAAATTTGTTTTTTTCACTTTTTTTATTTGTTTGAAGAGCTCCCTCGACTTCCTGTTTTCGTTGTGTTCATTGATTTTACTGCATTCTTGTGCCAGCCAATTTGCTTAGTCTCTTCTGACTTTACTTTTTATTTCCCTTTTCAGTGCTGAGTATTTTTCCCGCTCTCCCTGCTTTCGAGCTTGACTTTTCTTTTCTGCCAGATCTATCACTTCCTGACTTATGTAGGGCTTAGCTTTTTTCCTTTTCTTTCTTTTCCCAGTTTTTCTTCAGAGATTTTGGTCATGTGTTTTTTATGTCTGTCCAGATTTCATCAGGATATGAGTCATTTTCATCCCAAACTTCAAGTAACTTTAAGAAACGATTACTTGTTTCTATACTAAATTCTAACGCCAGCTCAGGGTTTTCTAATTTTGATATGTCGAACTTTGGCGTCGATTTGGTTTTAGGCTTCTTCAATATTTTCATTCTTAATTTGGTTGTCACAAGAATGTGATCCGTGTCGCAGTCTGTTCCAGGCTTTGTTTTTGCATTGAGGACAGTTGATTTCCAGGATTTGTCAATGATAATATAATCAATCTGATTACGACACCTGTCTCCTGGAGAGATCCATGTGTATCTTCTGCGCAGTGGTTGTTGGAAGAAAGTATTTGTGATGTTCATCTCATTTGCCTGACAAAACAGAGCCAGCATGTCACCTCTCTCATTTCGTTCTCCTAAACCATATGGTCCTATTCCACATTCTGTGTCAGCCCCCTCTCCAACTTTAGCGTTGAAGTCACCCATCACAATGCATATTTCCTTTTTGGGAATTTTGTCTCTGATAGTTTGGAGGTCATTGTAAAAATTTTCTATTTCTTCTTCTGAGCTAGTGGATGTTGGAGCATAAGCTTGAACTATGTTCAAAACAGCATATTTGGTATTTATTTTGACAGTGAGAAATCTGTCATTAATTGGATTATAGCTTTTCAGAGCTCCAGCATGCTTTTTGTCCAGCACAATTGCTACTCCTCTTGAGCCACCTTTTTCATTTCCACTATATACAACTGTATGCTCTCCTACAGTAAAAAGTCCCTGCCCACTCCATCTAACCTCACAGAGCCCTGTTATGTTCATCTTGCTCCTTTCTAATTCTTTGACTAGTAGGTAGAGCTTTCCTAATTCTAACATAGTCTGTACATTCCATGTCCCTATATTCAAATCCTTTTTTTGCATTTTTTTCTTTTTGTGATTTTGCATTTTTGAGGAGTTTCTACATGTCCGCTTCCAATAACCTCCGTCGGGTAATCCATTACCATCATCACAGCTACCTTTCACAGACACGGACTCTCCCTCCCCAGTAGCCATTGAGTTCAGGTCCCCCCTGGGGACTCAAGAGGACACAGAACTATAACGTTTTCCATTTTGTAAGTTCATCATATGCAATAATTAGCAAAAGTACAAGCAAGTAGTTTGCGGGTGCCTTCTTGCCGCGCAGTGCACTTACAGTGCTGAGATCCTGACCATTGTTCCTTCGAAGAAATCATCTGCTCACGACATTGAAAAAGAAGCCATATATGAAAAGTGTATCTTCTTTACCCTCTTTTTCACCCATCCCCTGCTGCCAGGACTTGTTTGTATGCACCCCTTAGTCTGGCCCCTCCCCCAGCGACCTGTCCGGCTTGCTTGAAGCTGCCAGGGCCCACGAAGTCCCCGCCGGCATAGCTCCTGGGATCCTAAGGACACACAAGCTCCCCCGCCACAACAAGGCTGATGCAATTGGAGGGAGTCTAGCAAAGTAAAAACTTAAAACCTTTTGACTCCCTCAGTTCTCATCCTATCCATCAGCTTCCTGCAGGAAGCTGGTGGACAGGGTGAGGGAGTCACAGAGTAAAGATCTTGCAGTTGATGGATAGGGTGCGAGAGCCAAAGGGTTAACACGCCCACTTGATGTCTATATTATACATCTATAGACAAAAAGGGGATTTAGGCACTGGCATGCTGACCAGAAGGTAAGAAAATTCTCCATCCTTAATCCTTAAACTCCTGCACTCTGTTTAGTACCAGCATCCTGCATAATCAACCATGCCAACAAAGCAGGAAGCTGGTGGATTGGGTGAGGGAGTCAAAAGGTTAAGTTTTCGCAGTTGGTGGACAGGGCACAGGAGTCAAAGGGTTAATTAAATCAGCAGGGGGAGGTATCCAGTCAAGACTTAACCCATGACCTTTATGGCATGTCACTGCGAACCATCAAAAGATGTGCAACAGACACACTAGTGGTATGCACAAGGTGACAGTCCACTAGCGTACGCACATAACGTCATAAGATGACACAATTCATGCATGTACAACACACATGATACAGCACATTTCACTGTCCAAAACCAACTACCCGTAGCACACTGTGTTCCACATACTACAAATTAGTCGAGGTATCGTATTTCTTCTCTCTAAAGTCTACATGTACAGGGTAATCATACCTTGAGATGAAAAACAAAAGGTACGAAAACAGTATATGACACTTCAAATATGAAACAATGACAACAAAACTACAGTACAATGATCAACAGAAATAAATCCACAAAGAAAAAACTGAAAACCTTTAACATATTTTTTTTTAATTTCAGCATAGACAAACTCAATCTGCCTCACAACAAAATAACATCTGCTTCACTTCATTTCGCTGATAACGGATATGATGAGAGAGCTATATCTGAAACTATTGTTTTCACACCTCCTGAGCTTACAAGCTACAAGTTACAAGCTGTAGGTGTTCATACCTTGGGTGCATACCATTACCTACAAAAACGGTACACGTTTATACCTCTATCCTGAAATTTGAGTATGTGATTTTCAAGAGTACAACAACTATACCTCCGAAGCTATGTGACATGAACACTGGTGCATTAGTGTACAAACATAACATGACACAGGTCACAAGTGTATGTACACACACCAAATGACACAGTTCATCATAGTGCAAGTATAGATATGACATGTCAGGTCACTGTCAAGGGATCTCCGACAGGAGCATTAGTCTACACAAATGACATGACATCAGATAATAATAATTAACATACTGTCTCGTGAGGCTGGATCATCAGGTTCAATGTTCACAAGATGTGACTGACAGCATTAACCATAGAAGTGAGGCTGTAGACCTATTTCCCTGAACAATACAAAAGTGTATTTTTTCTATAGTAAAGCACTATTCTCTAAACTCAATTGGATTCAATATTTCAATACTCATACACACACACAGTCACACACCACACACACGCACGCGCGCGCACACACACACACACACACACACACGCACGCTCGCGCGCACACACACACACACACACACACACACACACACACAGAGGAAAAGAATATAGAAAGATAAATTTGAGCAAGAATGAGCCCTGTCCCTTTAGTTTTATATCTATCCCCACAACCCCCCCCCCCCCCCCCTACCACACACACACACACACACACACACACAGAGGAAAAGAATATAGAAAGATAAATTTGAGCAAGAATGAGCCCTGTCCCTTTAGTTTTATATATATCCCCACAACCTGCCCCCCCCCCCCCTACCCCACACACACACACACACACACACACACACACACACACACACACACACACACACACACACACACACACACACACACACACACACACACACACACACTGAGCTTGCTGTACTCCAGAAATAAAAACAGCAGTTAGGGGAGTTAAATCATTTTTTAACTCGGCAGTCACCATTTCTGCAACACTGATCAACACACCATCACTACCAGTACTGTATGGCAAACATCAACAACACACTGGTGATCATGAAATCAATGAAGTACGTTGTACATCCACAGCACATCCATGAGGCTGGAAGACAATAAACACAACTGCACTCCATCTACTGACAAATTTTCCTATCATATGGCTGCAGGCCAGTGTGACTGGACAGTAGAGCCATCTTTACAACAACTCACCTCATGAAAGTCTGAAAACAGGCAGAACAGCTGACATGACCTGGCAAACCACAATCTTTGCCAGGGAACTTGTTCATTTCTTATTAATACTATGGCAAAATAAGGAATCAATAAGTCCACATTGCAATCTTGACATATGTTTTAACAATTACACTGTATACTATAATGCAATTTTAATAAAAATTTCTATCCCAACTAGCAATGGAAATATCCATTTACATTATTAGTAATATCAGTCTTTGTAATTTGCAAAAACATAAGTTTTTTTAACACAGTCAGTAAGTCACACACGGACACAAGAAAAGGACATTTGCACAAAAATTACCAACACAACATTTAAATCTTGACTGAAACGTGATTACACTGTTACTAATCAAATATACAGGCAACAGGTAAAACAAAGATTGACTGCTGTATCTTGAGGGTAAAACAAACATTAAAAAGTACCTTGTTTGTAAATGATCCTTTGGAGTATAAAACCTCGATGTTTCAAACCCAGGCCCTTTGTGTTATCGTGGTTTTATACTCCAAAGGATCATTTACGAACAAGGTACTTTTTAATGTTTTGTTATACAGGCAACACTATTTCATGATGTAAATAATGCATACACACCTCAGACTGTGGAGTGGCTGGAGTATTTTCACCAGAGCAGAAAAATCACCAACTTTGATGTTGGAGAGGTTGAGGGAGACCAGGTTGGTCAAGGTGCTCAGGCAGGTCAGCTCCTCCAGGTTGAGACGGCACATGCTGAGACTGAGGTGGTGCAGGGCTGTTAAAGGACTGAGCAGGCTGGATACCACCATGCTATTGAAACTCAGTCCCGGGCTGGTGTTGCGCGGAACTGCAGATTATGCAAAACCAGCCAGCGCAACTTTGGTAAAGTCAGCCTATAATAGTCTTCATCCATGTAAAACAAAGGGTTGCCGACCACCTGCGAACCAATGTTGTGAATGTTGTCCGAACTGTTCATGTGATGCCCTTGGATGAACGCATCTACAGAGTTTGTCACGGGTTCTTTTTCCAACCGCAAGTAACGCAGACCTTTCATTTTTTTGATGATGGGCAAGCACCGCCACACGCAAGGCATTGTCAGTTCATCAAGTGGTTGTGCTGATATCATCTTCAAACCCATCTCCAACGAATGGTCCGCAACCGGACGAAGATCAGCCACACTCAGGCTGGTGACTTCTGTATTGGAAAAAATGGACAGCTTTTCGTATGTCATTTCCTTGAGCTCCTCAGAGTTGTCATTGAGGGTGACGAGTAATCGGTCACAAATAGCCTTGGGCAGGCAGACTCCTGGCCGCAGGTGATAGCAGCTGGTTATTTCCGGATCCACACAAGGGCGTGCGTCGAATTCGGAAGCACCCAGATCAAAGTCATCTTTGTCTGGAGCCATAGCCACACTGTCTTCAGCATCTTCTACTGATCGGTCCAAAGGCAGCCTTGCTTTTCCTTGCTCCGCTAGAATATGGAGGTTTTTGGACAGGTACCTCAAGGCATTGTCCTCCAGTTTGTCTGGGCCATTGACTGGCCACATTCTTCTGATTGCCTCAATGTTCAGGTCAGTGTCTGGCATGGCGCTTCCTGTCAGGTCAAAATACTGTCCCCCAATCTGACTGAGCAGATTACCAGAATGTCTGAAAGCAAACAACAGTCAAACTGCACTCACAGAAAATGAAAAGCTAATAATATAACAGTATTAACAGTAATAACATCCTCAAAATTAACAAGGAATGGTGTTACAAATTGTTGAATATGAACTTGGGCTCGGCTCAGCTCAAATTAAGTGACACAGTCAGCCTGTCACTTTACTGTAACTATGGCATTTATCCGAGGTTTTGGAGGGCAGCAAAACATACAGGTCTACTGCACTGGCAACATAGATCTTTTAACACATCTTCATGAGCTTGATGAAGGCCCCTGACAGAGTTTAGTATGTAGCATTATGGGCAACCATCAGAAGTCAACAATACCTTGCTGAAATCATTGATACACGCCATTTACAAGTAACCAAGATTATTCCAGTGACAGGCTGACACAACACCATTATAAAATATAGACTAGGTAAAACATAGGCTAGGTAGTGCCTCAGGACCTGGCTAGCTCATGGGTTTATGTGCAAGCTTAAGGCTTGTGCCATGATCACCATACACGTGGTACCTGTGACGTTAGTGCATATGGAATTCATACCGAGCGCGGAGACATCATCTTGGGAAACTGAAACTGACCATCCACTCGACAAGACCACCAGTGCAGTCCTCAACAAGCTCCACTGGGGATGATTCAGAACAATGGCTGAAGTCCAGCAGGGACATCTACTCTCTAATCTCTACCGTCTACTGCACCTTTATGGAATGTGTTTGGATGTGTACTGATGCAGTCAGAGTCAATGGAACTATAACAGTATAAGGGGCAGAACAATCACCAGCCCTTTTTTTCTTTCTTTCTTTTTTTTTATTTTTGCGCAGATGACCCTGAAGGGTTGCTGGGTATGAAAAAGAACTGACCAGTTTGTTAAAGAAAAAAAAAAATGGGGGGGGGGGGTCATTACTTCAAGAGCTTATGGCACTGAAATTAGCACAGAAAGGATGAAAGTGATGACTAAGAACACAGAAGGGAGTAATGCTGACATCAGAGTCGTTCATTCGACAGACCTGTAAAACATTCAAGAACTTTGGAAGAAACAATCTGAGTTGAAGGTTCATACAAAGATATATTTGCCAGGAAACTGAAAACGACGGCAGCCCTCATGCGACCATGCCCAGCTGGAATGACAAACATCTGCATTAGATCCAAAGAGAGATTAAACCTCCCATTCCTGCACCCTATCTGCCAGCTGCAGAAACTTAATCCTTCCACTCTCTCACCTTATCCAAGAAGCTGGTGGATAGGGTGAGGGAGTGAAAGGTTAAATTTTTGCTTTGCTGTCATGGCTGTCAATGCAGGATGCTGGCAGATAGGTTGAGGGAGTCAAAGGGTTAATGTGCTCCTTTGTCATATGCCAGTCTTGGATGCTGGCAGATAGGTTAAGGGAGTCAAAGGGTTAATGTGCTCCTTTGTCATGCCAGTCATGGGTGCTGGCAGATAGGTTGAGGGAGTCAAAGGGTTAATGTGCTCCTTTGTCATATGCCAGTCTTGGATGCTGGCAGATAGATTGAGGGAGTCAAAGGGTTAATGTGCTTCTCTGTCATATGCCAGTCATGGATACTGGCCGATAGGCTGAGGAGTCAAAGGTTAATGTGCTCCTTTGTCATATGCCAGTCATGGATGCGGGCCGATAAGTTGAGGGAGTCAAAGGGTTAATGTGCTTCTCTGTCATATGCCAGTCATGGATGCTGGCCGATAGGCTGAGGGAATCAAAGGGTTAATATGCTCCTTTGTCATATGCCAGTCATGGATGCGGGCTGATAGGTTGAGGGAGTCAAAGGGTTAATGTGCTTCTCTGTCATATGCCAGTCATGGATGCTGGCAGATAGGTTGAGGGAGTCAAAGGGTTAATGTGCTCCTCTGTCCCATGCCAGTCATGGATGCTGGCAGATAGGTTGAGGGAGTCAAAGGGTTAATGTGCTTCTCTGTCATATGCCAGTCATGGATGCTGGCAGATAGGTTGAGGAATCAAAGGGTTAATGTGCTCCTTTGTCATATGCCAGTCTTGGATGCTGGCAGATAGGTTGAGGAGTCAAAGAGTTAATGTGCTCCTCTGTCATGCCAGTCTTCTTGTACACCTGTGAAACATGGACTCTGACACTAGTGACAGCAGAGCTGCAGAAAAGAATGACCACCACGGAAAGGTGTGCACTACCAAAAGATTGTATACAGGTCTCTCTTTCATGTCACTGTCAAGCAGACATGAGAATGCAGCAGAATTTCAGAATTCCTTTTGTGGATAGGAAACTTTTATGTAATTTTATATATATATATATCCTGTGCAAGACCATATCATGCCACTTAAACTTGTGATGATCTCCTTATTACTGGCATAGGACAGAACACACACACACACACACACACACACACAACACACACACACACACACACACACATACACACACACACATACATATACACACACCAACACACACACACATACACACACACACATGTACATATACACACACCAACACACACACACAACATACATACATGTCACACACACACACACACACACACACACACACACACACACACACACACACACACACACACACACACACACACAAACTGAAAAAAACAGTCAAAACAAACCGATTCCAAATATCCTGTTGTAATGAACATCATATCAGTGACAAAACCCTTGACCAGTACCTTCAAACTGTAAAACTTACTCAAAGTCAAAGAGGACAATACAACTAGCTGACATAATTATATGATGGTAAACAGATAATGTTATCTCTTTCAATCTCTACCTTTCTGTACTACTGTCCTAGTCTCTCTCTCTTCTCTCTCTCCTCTCTCTCTCTCTCTCTCATCTCTCTCTCTCTCTCTCTCTCTCTCAATCTCTACCTTTCTGTACTACTGTCCCTCTTCACCAATCTCTACTTCACTACTCCCATCTCTCTCTCTCTCTCTCATCTCTCTCCTCTCCAATCTCTACCTTCTACTACTGTCTCTCTCTCTCTCACTACACTATCACACTCCTCCAATCTCACCTTCACACTTCCTCCTAGTCTCTCTCTCTCTTCCCACACACACACACACACACACTCATCACACACACAGTCACACACAGTCTCTCTCACACACAAACATACACACACAACACACACCTCTCTCTCACACACACATACACACAATGACACATACATTAAAAATATTATGCATACACACACAAACAATACATATATACATCCTCTATATATTTCTTAAATTGATATTCCTGTCTCCACAAAAGGAACTCTGAAATACTGCAGTGTTCTGATGTCCACTTGACAGTGACATGTAAGTAAAGCAAAGTAATGTGAGTATATTGTTACCTTCCCAAAGAAGGAAAGCATGGTTATCTCACTTGCAAAAAAAGATGCAGACAAAAAACAAGCAAACAAAACAGACAGTTTTACTCGATAGTATAAACTGTCCAAATCTAAACACACACACACACACAAACACACACACACACACACACACACACAAAATGAAATAGAAACCTTAAAGGAAGACAATGCAACACACACACACACACACACACACACACACAAAACCAACACCACACACCGTTAAAAAAACAAACACACACACACACACACACACACACACAACCCACACCCACCACGAAAGTACAGCAAAAAAAGACAGTTAAGGGCCCAATGAGCAGTGTTTCTTCATTTACCCTTGTATCATTCTATATTTTAGTGCAGACAGTTTATTCCATCAACTAAAGTTAAAGGTGTGGTAATTCCAGACAGTTTATTCTGTCATCTGTAACTACTGTAAGGTGTAATTTAGTTTCCTTGTTTCTCTTTCTATTTGTTCTGCTTGCCTTCGCAATGGAGACTACCTTGCCGTCACTCTCTTGGGGCTGCAATAACATACTAAATGTACTTTCACGCAACTTGGTTCTTTTTTTTTTTTTTTTATCATCTATGTCATATTCTGTGCAAGTTTATGCCAGTTCAATTTTTAGTTTTTGTTCACATTTATTGATTATAAGAAGCGTGCGACTTTCTTTTTCCACACTCCACAGTGGGCAGGTTTTTAGTAAAGACAGTACACTTCTGAGCAGTGGTTGTCTCTGCTGTTTGATTTTGATGAAAGACAAATTAGATGAAATGTGATCAGCACATAATTTTGATCACGTACAAATGTGATCAGCATATAATAATAGTAATACACATTATTTTTATGTCAACTGTTTTGATACAGTGATGTGCATAATGTTAACAGAAAAAGCCAGCAGTTTTGTTGTTTAACTCTGCCTGAGTGAGACAGATCGCAACATACCACTGAAACAGAGAAAAAACGAAAAAAAAACGAAAGATCAATGAAGCTTTATCAGACAAGGACACATGTTTTCTGGTACAGATGAAAACTGTAGTTTTCGATTCACTCTTCTACTGTGCTACTTATCTCCACGAACAAAACAAAAAAAAACTGTTCTAGGACAATGGGAATTCACCTCATTCATCTCTGTAATCCCAACTATTTGATTACTACTTGGCTACACTTTTTACGAAAAATAATCAAAACTGTTCATGTTCACAGCAAAGCAGTATTTGGTGGTAAATGGTAAACACTGACTGATAGGACTGCCAGACAAATAACACAGCAGAATAACTGTTATTCTTTGTTGGTCTATAAAAGTATAACTAGTATGAAACTATCAGTATCACTGAATTCTTTTACTATTTTCACAAAACTTGGTTTTCCAGCCAGTCAACTAACACAACAGAACAACTGTCATTCTTTGTTTGTTGGTCCATAACTTGTATAAAATTTCACTGAATTAATAATAATAATAATTAATAATAATTACAATATTTATATAGCGCAAAATCTTGATAAAATCAAATCTAAGCGCTGAATTCTTTTATTATTTCACAAAATTTGGTTTCACAATTATGTTATTCCCTAAAACATATCAAATTTTTTGCCACCTGCTGCCTGGGTTCTTGCAGCAAAGAGCACACTACTTAGCCATCTGCTGTGAGACTGCTCACAGCAGTCAGTATAACAACTGTGTGAACTTTCTAAAAATGACTGAACAGGACCTTTCCACAAGATCCCATACAGGGGGTAACAAACACATATATTCCTTCCTTCATGTCACATGAACATAGAATTGTAACCTTATAAATATAATGATCAATTTTATCACTTAATTTGGAGAGAATGCAACCAACCGTACCTAGTTTTGAGCACTGTTTTCACTGACAGAATAGCAAGATGACAGGTTTTCAACAGAACTCAAGCTGAAGAACTTGTGCTTGCAATGATACAATTCATAGCTGATCATCACTCTAGTAGCAGTTATGAGAGTCTTCTGGTGGAAGATTCTGTTGCTCATGTTAAACGCAAAAGGCTCAAATGAAGGAATTCAAAGCTGATCGTCACTCTAGTAGAAGTAATGACAGTGTTCAAGTGGAAGATTCTGTCATTATGTTTAAAACATAAAATAACATATCAAGCCTTTGAAGATGACAAAGCGGCACTGTCAAGTGTCAACAGTAAACCAGTGCTACCTACCTATCCCAAGACAAATAAAATCTCACTCACTACATTAGTTGTGTGTGTGTGTGTGTGTGTGTGTGTGTGTGTGTGTGTGTGTGTGTGTGTGTGTGTGTGTATGTGTGTGTGTGTTCCCATCTATCATGTTCAATTTGTTTTTCCCCAACAGTTTCTCGGTTATCTTTCTGTCTGTCTGTTGGTCCATCTACTTTGAATAGGCCTATCATTCTATGATATAATTAATTCTTCTGTGTATTCATAATTAGTTCAATGATGAATGTTCTGTCATACACCTACTCATATGCACACACAATTCTCACCTACTTACATAGATCATAATACACTAAGGAATTGTACAGATTTGATTTTCATTATCAGAATTTATCATTTTTGTTCAAAGTAAACTGCTTTCATAAGTTTTAAACAATGAGGCATATAAAAAAAAGTTTCTATATTTCAAACATATCGATCGAAAAATGAAAAGTTAACTCCAAGTGAATGTGTAAAAACATATCAACTATATGTCAAAACTTGTCCACACCAAAAACAAAAGAAAATGTAACCACCCAGAATCAGATATTCTCTGGCAATTTCTGTGCATTTGCCTGTAATGTCAGCATCAGTACACAGTGATACTGATGGAGGTTAATGTGTCGATACTGAATATTACATGTGTCGCTGGTTGCCATGATTGCATCATATCAAATGTTATATAATTATATTATATAGGCTATATTATACTCTCTGTTGTGTGTGTGTGTGTGTGTTGTGTGTGTGTGTGTGTGTGTGTGTGTGTGTGTGTGTGTCACTCTGTGCATGTGTATGTGTGTGTTACTGAGTGTGTGGGTAGTATGTCAGACAGGAAGAAAGCCTTTTTTTTTTTCAATTCAATTGAAAAAATATCCGAGTGTATAATGCAACACATCTGGATTGTGAAATGGGTAACTCTAATGTATCATCAAATTCGACACCTGTATACAATGTAGGCCTATATCAGCTGTACTGTTGTTGGGTCTTGCAACCACTTGTAACGGGTTACCATTTTCTGCCATGAAGCCATGAACACGAGGTCCGGCGGTGGTCCGTGAAAAAAAAGTAATCTTGAGTCTTCGGTGAAATTATTTGCATATAACCTCTCAACAACTGAGTCACTAGACTCAATGCATCAACTGAGAAGAACTTAACCGCCAAATTAACAATCTTCCTCGAAAAATTCTGAACAGAAATTACCAGGAATCTTGACCCCATGCGACATTGCCATTATGGCCTAAATTGAATGAATTCCGTTTTCATAATCAACAAGTTTCGGGATTTTTCAACGACCAGATCTAATCGAACACTCAAACACTACAAACATGATCTCAAGGTACGATACACTTATTTAGGTTACACCAGATAAATTACTTACGTCAAAAGAAGTGAAAACGACAAGAGGCGCAAATTCTCTTGGCTTCTTTCTCAGTACTTGATCAACCTATAATAATACCGAGAGCTCCAGTCACCGGAAGTTTACGAGTTAGGCATAAAGTGATGACAGAAAAAGTTACCCTACTAAACATTTTTCACGGATAGAACACACACACACAATCATAGTAGTAGGCCTCCTTCGGTCATGACTGACCATGGACAAAGTACATCCGTTCTAATGTCTAGATGGGCTGTCTGCTTAGGGCCAAGCAGCGTCGCCTGTGACTGTACAGACCAATGCGAGAGAGGCAGTTCTGTCGCAGCGGTCGCATGTGTATGCTGATGCTGGTCTGTTGGCTGCATCCCTTTTCTGCGAACTCGCTTTTCTGCTGCAGCAGCTGACAGTTTGTCTCTCCCAATCCGCAGCTGTTTCTTGAGAGTAGTTCTCCAGCTGTTGCGGTCGTCTGCAGGCAGGACTCAGTGTTGATCTCAAGTGCCTTCATGTCACGCTTGCAAACATCTTTGTATCTCAGCTGTGGGCGCCAATGTTTCTCTGCCCTGTGGCAAGCTCACCATAAAGGATGTCTTTTGGGATGCGACACTTCCATGCGGCGAACATGGCCCAACCAGCGCAGCCGACGCTGTCTCAGCATGGTATGCATGGTTGGGAGGCCAGCGCAGGTTAGGACTTCGGTGTTGGTCACCTTGTCTTGCCAGGAAATGCCAAGTATGCGCCGTAGGCTTCTCAGGTGGAAGGTATTGAGCCTTTTCTCCTGATGAGCATGCGTGGTCCACGCCTCGCTGCCATACAGCAAGGTGCTGAGGACACAGGCGTTGTATACAGCCATCTTTGTCTTTGTGGTCAGCTTGGGATTTGTCCACACCCTTTGTGTGAGGCGGGCTAGTGTTGTGGCTGCCTTCCCGATCCTCTTGTCGACCTCTGTGTCAAGGGAGAGGTTATCGGTGATGGTGGACCCAAGATATGTGAATTGATGGATGGTTTCAAGCTCGTAGTCATCAATGGTGATGGCTGGTGGAGATGGCGTGTCTTGGCCCAGGACGTTTGTCTTCTTAAGACTGATGGTCAGACCAAAATCTTTGCAGGCCTGGGAGAAGCGGTCCATTAGTGACTGCAAGTCCCGCTGAGTATGGGTCACAACTGCGGCATCGTCGGCAAATAGCATGTCTCTGATGAGGGCTTCACGGACCTTTGTCCTTGCTCTGAGGCGGGCGAGGTTGAAGAGCTGCCATCTGATCTGGTCCGCAGGTGGATCCCTTCTTGCGCTGTGCTGAACGCATGCCTCAGGAGGAGAGCGAAGAAGATTCCAAAGAGGGTTGGGGCCAGGACTCAGCCTTGTTTCACACCGCTGCGTACGTCGAAGGGCTTGGAGAGGTTTCCGTTGAACTGCACCATCCCTTTCATGTTTGAGTGGAAGGACTCAATTAAGCTGTGCAGTTTGGGGGGGCAGCCGATTTTTCGGAGAGCCCTGAAAAGGCCATCTCTGTGACTAGGTCAAAGGCCTTGGTGAGGTCAATGAATGCCACATACAGGGGCATCCGCTGCTCTCTGCACTTCTCCTGGATTTGGCGAAGGGAGAAGACCATGTCTACCGTGGATCTCTCTGCTCGAAAACCACACTGTGATTCCGGGTAGACGCGTTCAGCCAGTTTCTGCAGGCGGATTAGGAGGACCCGAGCATAGACTTTGCCAACAATGCTGAGGAGCGAGATACCTCTGTAGTTGTTGCAGTCGCTCCTTTCGCCCTTGTTTTTTTACAGGGTGACGATCTTGACGTCCCTCATCTCCTGTGGTACAGCTCCCTCATTTCAACACTGACAGAGAACTGCGTGCAAAGGGTGCAGAAGAGAAGTCTTGCAGTGCTTGATGAGGTCTGGGGGAATTCCGTCGTTGCCAGGTGCCTTCCCTGATGCCAGGCTATCAATGGCCTTGCTGAGTTCGTCCGCAGTTGGCTCTGCGTCAAGTTCTTCCATTACCGGCATGCACTTGATGGCATCGAGGGCTAAGGGGGACACCATGTTCTGTGTGGAGTAGAGGTCGGAGTAGTGTTCCGCCCATCTTTCCATCTGTTGGCTAGGATTGCTGATTACTTCCCCAGTGGAGGATTTGAGGGGGGCGATCTTGTTCTGTGTTGGTCCCAGTGCCTTCTTGATGCCATCATACATTCCTCGGATGTTGCCTCTTTCAGCAGCACTCTGTATCTCTTCGCTGAGCTCTGTCCAGTACTCGTTTGCGCAGCGCCTGGCGTTAAGCTGAACCTTACTTCTGGCAGCCCTGAGGATTTGCAGGTTCTTCTCACTGGGTGACCGCTTATACTTGGTGAGTGCGGCACGCTTGGCCTCAACAGTGGGAGTCATCTCTGATGATTTGGCCTCAAACCAGTCGTGGGACTTCACAGTTTTCTTCCCAAAGGTGGCCATAGCAATGCAGTGCATGGTGTCTCGTAGCGTTTCCCATCTCTCAGTGGCAGAGTCTCTGGGCTGCAATGCATCGTATTCTCTCTGAAAGGCTCTGCGAACTGTTCTACAAGATCTGGCTGAGACATCTTGCTGACGTCAATGCGAGGGTTCCCTTGTTTCTTTGAGCAGTGGAACTTCTTTGGTTGTAGTCTGATCTTGCAACATACCAGAGAGTGGTCTGTGTCGCAGTCTGCGCTGTGATAAGAGCGAGTGTGGAGAACGTTTTTGATAGCGGCACGTCTTACTAGGATCAAATCCAGTTGGTGCCAATGTTTTGAGCAGGGATGCCTCCAGGAGACTTTGTGCTGAGGCTTCGTCTTGAAGAAGGAGTTGGCGATGCACAGTTCATGGCAGGCGCAAAACTCAAGCAGTCGCTGTCCATTCTCATTCATTTTCCCCACTCCAAAGGAACCGAGGCAGAAGCCATGAGTCATTGTCTGCACCCACTCTGGCGTTGAAGTCGCCCAGGAGAACAAGTTGTTCTGTCCTGGGGATGTTCCTTATGGTTGATGCAAGATTTTCGTAGAACTCATCCTTGGTGTCTGGAGAGGCGGACAGAGTTGGGGCATAGACGCTGATGAGAGTGACATAGCCTTCGGTGGTGTTGAGGCGGAGAGTCAAGAGTCGTTCTGAACCGCCGCTGCCTGGTTCAATCATGTTCAGCAGGCTGTTCCTTACTGCAAAGCCTACTCCGTGCTCTCTTGGGGCATCAGAACTCTTTCCTTGCCAGAAGAAGGTGTAGTCCCTTTCCTTTAGTGTTCCTGAGTCAGCCAGCCGTGTTTCCTGCAGAGTGGCAATGTCCACATTGAGCCTCTTTAGTTCGCTGTTTATGACGGCGGTTTTTCTGGCGTCGCTGATGTCTTGCAGATCTTGGGAGAGCCCAGGCATCATTGTTCGGACATTCCAACAGCCCAGTTTCACTGCTGATCCTTTTCCTGATCCGTTTCTTGAATTTGAATTTTTCTTTTTGTTTGGTGCGGTAATTAACGACCTGCTTGTCAGATTTTCTCCTAATCTTCATGCACCCAATGAAGAAGGCAGGTCGTGGCGGGACAGCACCTAACTGGCTGGGGGCTGCCCAGCTTAGGTGGCGGTAGCTGTCCAGTAAGACACGAAGGTCTCTCCCACCGTCAAAAGCAACCCCTGGCGTCAGCTCTACGCCAGTTGAGCAATGACTTATCACCGGTATCTGTTGCTTCCCGTGTTGTGCCGACCTAGTGTTAGTAGCGAGGCTGGAGTGTCCTCTCCAGGTCGTAGGTGCAGAGTGTTTGTGGATGAATGGACGGATGTAAGCCTGGGCAGTGTAATATGGAAAAACAGGCTGTTGCCCATGCAACTTGTCCCCCCTCTCCACCTCGCTGACAGATCCAAAGGAACAGCAGGGCTGTTACGTTTTGGTGCCAACGCGGCCGCAGGAGCTGCCGGAAAGTGACAAAGTTTGCCATCCAACCGCCTTAGGGGCCCCACACCGGATTTACTTCAGGGTTTACTCCCTTAGCTAGATGGCCGCGGGTAGCTCTCCAGAGCTGGCGCCCTTTGATGGATCTAATTTATTTCCACCAGGGTTTCTAGCCACCCTCCTCACCATCCTCCTGAGAGGACTGGTGGGGTTGCTGGTTTAGTCGCCAGCAATTCGACCCTGTGACAGGTAGTACTGGGTTCCAGGTTACCAGTAGCGGATACATCTATCCGACCTGACCTGACACACAATCAACCAGCTGATTATTCTGTCACTTTGGAGGAGGTCCGGAAGCATTGAAAAAAAAAGCCTATTTAGTGAGTTTGGAGACCCTTAACACAAAGGTGTCGATGGTTGTGGCCTCCACGACGCTCTGGGGCAGGCGGTTTCAGTCGCGGATTGTTCTTGATAGAAAAGTCTGTTGTTGATATTGTGTGCGGCATCTCGGTTGATTACATTGATGGTCGTGGCCTCTCCTCTGGTGGACTATGGCAGGCTCCATCTTTTGCTTCATGCTGTTCATGCACACTATATCGTTCCGAATTTTGCGTAGCATGGTGAGGCGGGCAGTTTGGAGCGAGGGCCATCGCAGTTCGTCAATCATGTCTGATACGCTGGATGTGTTGCGATAGCGCCTCAAGACGAATCGAGCTGCTCTGCACTGGATATTCTAGATCTTGTTTATACTCTCCTGTGCGTAGGGATCCCAGACTGTTGCAGCATACTTCATGATGGGTCTGTGGAGGCCTGGGTGAAAGACCATATCCCATCTCTTCTCCCACTCAGTGACTAGTTTACGAAAACATGAAAATATCCATCATGTACACCCACTGAGATGTGGTTTCTAAGAAGAATGTTGAGAGTTCCATGGACAGTGGAGAAAACAAACCAGACAGTCTTGATGGAGGCAGACACAAGAAGATCATTCATAAGGAAGATTAGGAAAAGACAGGCAACATTTATGGGCCATTTTATGAGGAAAGGGGAATTGGAACACCTGGTCACAACAGGAAAGCTGGAGGGAAAGAGAGCACCAGGTAGACCCAGGGAGAAGAGATATTGGACGGACTTGCAGAGTGGCTGAAGACAAAGAGGGTGGAAGAGGTGCTTGAGGCAACAAGAGATAGAAACAGATGGAAGGCCATGATTGCCAACGCCATGTGGCACGGCACCTGATGATGATGATGATGACACCCACTGAAGATGGAGGGAAATATATAGACTGGGCAACAACATACTGCCTGCACAGTGTTGGCAATCTATTGCACCATAGAAAAATCGGAATGCTGAAAAAACTGAACTCAAACACATACATACACACAATTATATTATATTATATTATATTTATTATTTATATTATATTATATATATTATATTATATTATATTATATTATATTATATTATATTATATTATATTATATTATATTATATTATATTATATATTTATTATATTAATTATAATATATATAATATAATATAATATAATATAATATAATATAATATAATTAATATAATATTATATTATATTATATTATATTATATTATATTATATTATATTATATTATATTATTATATTATATTATGTGTCCTGCCGCATGGCGTTGGCGATTACGGCCCTCCATGCGAATCTACCCCTTGTCACTGCAAGTACATCTCCTACCTTCTCTGTCCTCAGCCACTCTGCAAGTCTGTCCAATATTTTCTCACTGGGTCTACCTGGTGTTCTCATTCCCTCCAGCTTTTCTACAGAACGGCACTTATTGGGATTATTGTGCTCAGACAGTTCCATAATCTCTTTCTCTCTCTCTGTCTCTCTGTCTCCGTCTCTCTCTCTCTTTCTCTCTCTCTTTCTCTCTCTCTCTCTCTCTCTCTCTCTCTCTCTCTCTCTCTCTCTCTCAAAATAAACGTGCCTGCGTGTGTGTGTGTGTGTGTGTGTTTGTGTGTGTGTGTGTTTGTGCGTGTGTGTGTGTGTGTATCTAATTGAGCCTTTCTAGTTGGTTTATCCACTCCTCGTGCCTTACCCGATCGAAAGCCTCGGTCTAATTAAGAAAGAATAAATATAAATCCTTATTCAACTC